>CM065680.1:54278657-54286157 GCA_017654935.2 Phymorhynchus buccinoides
CAACGTGGTTTGAACGCACATTCAAACAGTTTATGGTTCTCAAACCACCTCTGTCATGCTATGTGAAGTGAAGTATGTCATCAACATTTTTTTTCTTTTTTTTTCTATCCTTAGATGCTATTTGGTATATTGTTTTTTTAATAAAAAACCCACCGCTTCAGGGCTAACCAAATTTGAATAGAATATACCCTTCCAGTGTTGGTTGTTTTGCATACTATTGGAACAGATACACCAGTAGGTGGACACATGGACAATACAGACCGACAGGCAACAAGGCAGAAATAAAGGGCAAAAGCACATAGAGACAGAGACATGAAAAACAGAGATAGAGAATAAAAGTAAAATAAGAACAAAATAAGCAAACAAAGAGTCTTCACAAAAACAAGAAAAGGGAGATAGATAGAGGGGCAGAAAGATGCAAAAAGGAGGGCGGAGACGAGAGAGTGAGAGAGAGAAGGAGTAGGCATAATTTGTAGACTATAGACTCACTACCAGAAGTAAATCAATGGTCCTACAAAGGGTAATGAATAAACACACGCGGACGCGCACCCGCGCTCACACACGAACACACAGAGACATAAACAACACACACACACACACACACACACACACACACACACACACACACACACACACACACACACACACACACACACACACACACACACATATATATATATATACTCTGAACAACTCTGAACAACTCTGAATATATAATAGTATCCTTTGATAAAAAGTGTTCCTTGCGTCGGTGACTTCTAGTTTACATATAACTTAACAGTAAAAACAAGAAACTCCATGACATGGTAAAAGTAATCAGTTGAAAGGATTAACTAACTGCCCCTGCCCCCCCCCCCCCCCCCCTCCAATCGCAAACAAAATCAAAACCAAGAGAAAAGCTACAAATTGCGTAGAAAGTCAGCAAACACAGGTGCAATATTTTCAAATTAAAGATGCCAAATGTTGCATAACATTAAAGACATTTTTGAAATTTTGATATAGGCTGACTAAAAAAAATAATGCAACCCACAAAATCGTTAATAAAAATAATAATAAAGCATGGACTTTCAGGTATATAAAGAAAATTCAATGCATGAAATGTTGCAACAGTGGGGCTGTTTTTAAGATGCCTGGAGAGCTCCACAAAATCACAGTTTCTGTGGTAACCCCTTTTTTTTATATATATTTTAGAAAAAGTCGCTTTTTGAGGGGTAAAAACATTTTTGGTGAAGACACCAATCTTTTTTTCTCCCTCTCCCCACCCCCTACTCCACACCCAACTCACCCTTGTTTCCAACTTCTGTCATTTATGATTGCGTACTCACTGTCCCCAACCTCTCTCATCTCAAAACATTTTTTTTTTCTTTCTTTCATTCTTTCTTTCTTTTCTTTTTTTTTCCCCCTGATTTGTGTTCACAAATGCATGCCTTGCTCTTTGGTTTCAACTTGGTTGTATCATTTACGCATTGGACTGTAGAGGGGAAGTATTGTTTTTTGATCTTGTTGAATTTTTGCTCCTTTTGTTGCCTGCTTTTTGCTCCTTTTGCTGTTTGCTGTTTAAATGTTTATGCTGATAAAGGCGCATTCGCCGAAATAACCAGTAGTTCTGTTTTGTCTCTTGTGAATAAAATGACGTCACTTTATACTTGTTGTGTAGTTTGTTGTATGCTCCAGTGACGTTGCAGTCTGTTTCAGCCCCCCCCCCTCCCCCCCCCCCCCCCCCCCCGATCCCCATCTCCCAGTCACTAGTCCGCAACTCTAACCACTGAGCAACTGGGGATGGTCAGGGCTAACTGGCACTTTAGTCACGCCCACCCCCTCTCCCAGTCACTAGTCCGCAACTCTAACCACTGAGCTACGGGGTCTGGTCAGGGCTATCTGGCACTTTAGTCACCCCTACCCCCTCTCCCAGTCACTAGTCCGCAACTCTAACCACTGGGCTACGGGGGCTGGTCAGGGCTATCTGGCACTTTAGTCACGCCCACCCCCTCTCCCAGTCACTAGTCCGCAACTCTAACCACTGGGCTACGGGGGCTGGTCAGGGCTAACTGGCACTTTAGTCACGCCCACCCCCTCTCCCAGTCACTAGTCCGCAACTCTAACCACTGGGCTACGGGGGCTGGTCAGGGCTAACTGGCACTTTAGTCACCCCTACCCCCTCTCCCAGTCACTAGTCCGCAACTCTAACCACTGGGCTACGGGGGCTGGTCAGGGCTATCTGGCACTTTAGTCACGCCCACCCCCTCTCCCAGTCACTAGTCCGCAACTCTAACCACTGGGCTACGGGGGCTGGTCAGGGCTAACTGGCACTTTAGTCACGCCCACCCCCTCTCCCAGTCACTAGTCCGCAACTCTAACCACTGGGCTACGGGGGCTGGTCAGGGCTAACTGGCACTTTAGTCACCCCTACCCCCTCTCCCAGTCACTAGTCCGCAACTCTAACCACTGGGCTACAGGGGCTGGTCAGGGCTATCTGGCACTTTAGTCACCCCTACCCCCTCTCCCAGTCACTAGTCCGCAACTCTAACCACTGGGCTACGGGGGCTGGTCAGGGCTATCTGGCACTTTAGTCACCCCTACCCCCTCTCCCAGTCACTAGTCCGCAACTCTAACCACTGGGCTACGGGGGCTGGTCAGGGCTATCTGGCACTTTAGTCACCCCTACCCCCTCTCCCAGTCACTAGTCCGCAACTCTAACCACTGAGCTACGGGGGTTGGTCAGGGCTATCTGGCACTTTAGTCACCCCTACCCCCTCTCCCAGTCACTAGTCCGCAACTCTAACCACTGAGCTACGGGGGCTGGTCAGGGCTATCTGGCACTTTAGTCACCCCCCCTCTCAAATTTTCGCGTAGAAAATTTTCACTGTAAAAGCAACAGTCTGCCTTTTTTTTTTGTGGGGGGGGGGGGGGGGGGGGGGGGGGGGGGGGGAGGATTATGGTTAGGATCAAGGTAGTGTTATTTTTTAAAAAGCTGAAAGAAGCAGACTTTGAGATGCAGGGTCGTAAACATGAGGGGGGTGACTAAACTACAAGTTTGCCTTACGTTTAGATTACGATCCAGACTATACAGAAAGAAAGGGGAAAGAGTTTTTATTGCAGCAACATAATGAAAAGACACAAATAATTAGTAAGCTTAATCAGTATAAAGCGATGCATTTTGATAACATCAAAACTGGTGAAACAGTTATGAGAAGAAACAAATATTTGAAGAAAAAGAATGGAGTGGACGCTACGTTTTAGTATCATTAAAAAAAAGATATGTATGGGTAGTAAGGGTAGGAATGGACATGGAGAAAGAAAGAACATCGATGTTATAATAATGCACCGTTACAATATAATAAATAAATAAAAATAAAACAGTTACAAAGATGTACTGGTGCTACTTAGAAAGGCGGATGATTTTATGTTGTTGTTTTTCTTCCGAAATTGAGAAAAAAAGGGAATAGGGAAGAGTGAGAGAGAGGAAGAGAGAGAGAGAGAGAGAGAGAGAGAGGGTGGGAGTGAGAGAGAGAGGGTGGGAGTGAGAGAGAGAGAGAGAGAGAGAGAGAGAGAGAGAGAGAGAGAGAGAGAGAGAGAGAGAGAGAGAGAGAGAGAGAGAGAGAGAGAGAGAGAGAGAGAGAGAGAGAGAGAGAGAGAGAGAGAGAGAGAGAGAGAGAGAGAGAGAGAGAGAGAGAGATTAGACGCACACGGCGAGAAAACGTGGGAATGAGTGAGTGATTGTGAGATAAAGAGAAAGAAAGAGAGACAAAGAGACTGGCTGTAGTGACTGACTGACAGATTGACGAGGAATGAAACTGGGAAAAGTAGTTAATGACAATAATGAATACATGCAATCGTATACCGTTAAGCTGCAGGAACAAGTATAACGGAATATTATTCCAAGAACCGAAGAATAGTACAAAAATAGCTTAAAGGGGCACCATGACGGATGTGCTTTTGTAAGAAACACGTCGAGATCACCAGGAAAACACCCTTTACAGAGATTGCAACACTCACTTTGCTCTGGTTTCCTAGAAATCAAACCGTCAAATCGGCGATTCCTCCTTGGCGGGGGTGCTGGAAGTCAAATTATTTCACCCAAAGAGAAGGCGTGTGCCGTCTCTTTTCTAATGGCCGCCAAATCGTTTGCACGACATTTTCGCAATACAAGCCTTTTTATTTCTATTTTAAAATTTTGTTAATACAGTTTATCTAAAGGAGTTTCGCTCACAACAAAGGAAATAGCTCCATTTTTGTTGTTACTGCACTACAAAAAAGAAAACGCTTCAACCACAATGATTGACCTCCACCCACCCCATCCAACATGGCTACTCTCTGAGGCATCTCCGCCAAGGAGGAATCGCCGTTTTGACGGTTTAATTTATAGGAAACCAGAGCAAAGTGAGTGCTCCGATCCTTGAAAAGGCTGTCTTTCTGGTGATCTCGACGTGTTTCTGGCAAAAAATCATCCGTCAGGGTCCACTTTTAATGCACACAAGAAAACCCAACACACGAACACAAAGTGATTAGAGTAGCTGTACAGATGGCAAAGCTTCCAACCTTCCGAGGTTGATGGCTCTGTGCTGGTTGTGGGATCTGGTGAAAGCAAACAATTATACATAACTAGTTAACACCAGTCATATGGTCCAACTGATGAAAGCAAACATAACTATTGTTAGCACTTGGCTGATGAATGCTAACATGAAGATTGTTAACACCATTCAAATCGTCAAACGTATGTACGCAAACAATAACGACGGTTGACATCTCGTCAAACTGACGAATGCATGATAACCACAGTTAACGCCTGTCAACTCGTCAAACTGACGAATGCATAATAACCACAGTTAACGCCTGTCAACTCGTCAAACTGACGAATGCATGATAACCACAGTTAACGCCTGTCAACTCGTCAAACTCGAATGCAACCACAGTTAACGCCTGACTCGTCGAATGCATAATAACCACAGTTAACGCCTGTCATCTCATCAAACTGATGGATGCATAATAACCACAGTTAACGCCTGTCAACTCGTCAAACTGACGAATGCATGATAACCACAGTTAACGCCTGTCAACTCGTCAAACTGACGAATGCGAAAATAACTATTGTCCTTCATACCTATTGTCAAATCGTCAAACTAATGAATGCAAGAAAAATAAACCCTAAAACGACTGTTAACACTTGTCAATTCGTTAAATGGATGAATGCAATATAACTAGAGTGAACACCATTTAACTTATTAAACTGATGTATGCAAAGGTAACTAGCTAACGCCAGTCAATTCATCAAACTGATGAATGCAAAGATAACTATGGCTAACATAAGTCAACTCGTCAAATTGATGAGTGCAAATATAACTTTAGTTAACACCAATCAACTCGTCAAATTGATGAATGCAACGATAACTATAGTTAATACCAGTCAACTCATGAAAGTGATGAACGCAAAGAAATACTATTATCAAAACCATCCAACTCATCAATCGGATGAATGCAAAGATGATACGGTAACATTCAAAAGTACTCAAACTAATCAATGCAAAGAGAACATGTTAACACCTGTCAACTCGTCAAAATGATGAATGCAAAGATAAAACGCTAACACCCATCAATCGTCAAAATGATACAGTATAGCACGTATAAGCCAGATAACTCGTCAAATTTGTGAATGCAAAGGTAACAAGTTAGTTAGTACCTGTCCATATTAAAAGGAATTTCACCAAATACTTCATCAGACAGGAAGCAATGTTGGTAGTAGCACATACATACAGTGTCGCATACATGTGTGTGTGTGTGTGTGTGTGTGTGTGTGTGTGTGTGTGTGTGTGTGTGTGTGTGTGTGTGTGTGTGTGTGTGTGTGTGTGTGTGTGTGTGTGTGTGTGTGTGTGTGTGTGTGTGTGTGTGTGTGTGTGTGTGTGTGTGTGCGTGCGTGTGTGCGTGTGCGTGCGTGTGTGTGCGTGTGTGTGTGTGGTGTGGTGTGTGGTGGTGGTGGTGTGTGTGTGTGTGTGTGTGTGTGTGTGTGTGTGTGTGTGTGTGTGTGTGTGTGTGTGTGTGTGTGTGTACTGTGTGTCAAAGTCAAATTTAACATTTTGAGAGAGAGAGACAGAGAGAGACAGGGAGATACACACACAAAATGAGACAGAGAGAGACATACAGAGAGGGTCCGTGTGTATGTAGATAAAGGAATGGCTGCTGGGGAAGGAAGCTGTATTCACTTTGTAAACTTAGAAATGGTACAGATACCAAAGGCAGCTTTTCTTTCTCTCCAGGAAATCAAATCTTATTAGATAAGCATAAGAAGGATTAGACGCATGGTCAGGCAAAAAGTGATTACATCAGCTGTACACATTCCAAAGCTTCCAACCTGACGTTGACGTGGGGGCCGAAGTGGCCTCGCTAGTTGAAGGTTCTGTGCTGGTTGTGGTGTCTGAACAATTCAATGTAAACTAAAGCTAACACCAGCCAACTGACAAGTGATGAAAACAGGTTGTCCCAGTCAACTCGTCAAAATGATGAATGCAGAGACAACTAGTGTTAGACTTTAACACCCAAGTCAACTCATACAACTGATGAATGCAAAGACGAGTACAGATAACATCGTCAAAACTGATAAATACAAAGATAACCATAGAATGAAAACAAAGGTAACGGACGATAGTTAACCCTTATCAACTCGTTAAACTGATTAATGCAAAGATAAGTGTAGCTAACATCTGCTTACTCGTCAAACTGATGAATGTAAAATTGTAAACTATGGCTAACACCAGTCAACTCATCAAACTGATGAATGCAAACATAAAGATTGTTAACACCAGTCATCTCATCGAAGTGATGATGAATGTAAAGATTAACATTACTATGGTTAACACCAGTCAACTCGTCAAACTGATGATGAATGCAACGGAAACTATAATTAACACCGGTCACCCCGTCAAACTGACGAAGGCAAAAACAACAACTGCTAACACCAGTCAACTCGCCAAAATGAATGCAACGGAAACTATAATTAAAACCATTTAACTCGTCAAACTGGTGATCTTTTTTAACAACAACAACAGTTTATCTGGACCGTCAATCTGATTAACATCGTGAACATCTTATTTCTTTTGGCTTTGATAAGCAGCTATTTAGCTATCATTTTTAACGGATTTTCGTGACATGTTATAGAATGTAAGTTAGTACACTATGTGAAAATAATCTTCCAAACTCTTTAACTAATATAGTTGATCATTCGAATGCTGTAATTCAAAAAATCTGTTTCTAAATCTATCCCTTTCATAAATGGAAGACAAGGCTCGCAATTTTGTTTTCTGTGGTCTGGCCCAAGACGTTTTCCCTTTTTTATCTAGTGATTGTCAGGCTCGGCTGGGGCAGTCTGAAACTGAATCACCTGTCTAAGAAAAGTTTTGTTCGTGTTGTATATCAATTCTTTCTGTCTGTACTGATCATTTTTAGCTTAGGGTGTTCCTGCCAGATTCAGAAACCAGCATCATGTTGAATGTCCGCTGAATGGGCCCT
>CM065680.1:54291157-54293657 GCA_017654935.2 Phymorhynchus buccinoides
TCTCTTTCTCTCTCTCTCTCTCTCTCTCTCTCTCTCTCTCTCTCTCTCTCTCTCTCTCTCTCTCTCTCTCTCTCTCTCTCTCTCTCTCTCTCTCTCTCTCTCTCTCTCTTCTCTCTCTCTCTCTCTCTCTCTCTCTCTCTCTTTCTCCCTCTCTCTCTCTCTCTCTCTCTCTCTCTCTCTCTCTCTCTCTCTCTCTCTCTCTCTCTCTCTCTCTCTCTCTCTCTCTCTCTCTCTCTGTCTCTCTCTCTCTCTCTCTCTCTGTTTCTCTGTCAGTATATGTTCACGCGTCTGTCTGTCTGCGTGTCTGTCATTCGTGTTTCTGTGTCTATTTTAAGAGAAAGGTGAGAAGAAATGACAAGAGAAAATGGCAGGGGAGAGGAGAGAGCTGAACACTGAAACACTTTATTTAACAAGGACTAGCGCAACGCCGGGTACCGGTAACGCCTAGTAACGGTAACGCCTAGTAACGGTAACGCCAAGTACTGGTAACGCTGAGAACAGCAAATTTGAAGCGATTCGGTTAAGAAACGGCGGAGTTATAAGGCCCCGTTTCCCGTTGGCGCTGCTCTGAGAGTGACGCACTCTCCCTAGTAATGGCAACGCCTAGTAACAGTAACGCCAAGTACTGGTAACGCTGTGTACAGCAAATTTGAAGCGATTCGGTTAAGAAACGGCGGAGTTATAAGGCCCCGTTTCCCGTTGGCGCTGCTCTGAGAGTGACGCACTCTCCCTAGTAATGGCAACGCCTAGTAACAGTAACGCCAAGTACTGGTAACGCTGAGTACAGCAAACTTGAAGCGATTCGGTTAAGAAACGGTGGAGTTATAAGGCCCCGTTTCCCGTTGGCGCTGCTCTGAGAGTGACGCGCTCTCCCGATTCTCGTCCAATTTCATGCCATGCTTTGCCACGGCCATAGCAAGCCTGGCAGCAAATTTGAAGCGATTCAGTTAAGAAACGGCGGAGTTATTCGTAAAAAGGTGAAGCGGCGTTGTCTGAACCGATTTGCTTCCGGTTTGGCACATCGATAGTCACCGTCCCCGGTCATCTATCTGCCACATTCGAAGGCAATCGGCCCAGAAACGCCGGAGATACTGGCGCCGAAAGGCCGGCGGATGCGCGTTTCGCGCATTTGCGAAACCGCGCAAATGACACTGCCGCCTTGGTTGCCGTTGCCATCGCCCCGTTAGGGCTCACAGCAAATGTGAAGCGATTCGGTCGAAAAACGGCGGAGTTATAAGGCCCGTTTTGTGTTTCAGACACACACACACACACATGGACACTTGCCAAATTACTATGACTAGCGCAACGCCCCGTACTGGTAACGCCTAGTACTGGTAACGCCTAGTACAGGTAACGCCAAGTACTGGTAACTCTGAGTACCGGTTTCGTTAGGTCCGTGAAATATTATATTTTTATTTTTGTGGCTGAAAACCCAATTTTTATACCCCTACTACTTTCAAGGCCTACCGATCTCCATGACCTTGACCGTGACCTTGATCAATATGCAATCATCAGAAAAACCGTAAGCCAAAGTACCTACATGCCAAGTTTGAAGTCCTTAAGACCAACGGTGTGGACGTTATAGCCCCTTAAATATTTTCGGTTTTCAAGGTCATACACCAAGGTGAAGGTCACAACGGCAATAATTTATGCACGGATGCCTTCCTCTCATGGTGACACGCTACCACACAAAATTGGAAACGATTTGGTGAAGCGGTTCGGGAGATATGCGTGGGACAGAAAACCGCAATTATTAGGCCCCTACCACTTTCAAGGCATACCGATCTCCCTGACCTTGACCTTGACCTTCATTGGTACGACATCAGCAGAACGGCCATAAGGGAAAGCACCTCCATGCCAAGTTTGAAGACTCTAGGACTTGCGGTGTGGAAGTTATGGCCCCGTAACGGTTTTCGGTTTTCAAGGTCATACGCCAAGGTCAAGGTCAGGGCGGCAAAAAGTTTTGCGCGGATGCCTTCCTCTCATGGGGACACACAACTACACAAAATTTGAAGCGATTCGGTCAAGCGGTTCGGGAGATCCTTGGGACAGACAGAAAAGAAGAACAAAAAAAAAACCAAAAAAAGGAAACAAACCTGAACGAAAACATACTCCTTTGCGATCGTAGATCGGCAAAGGACTAAAAGGAAAAACGAACTGAAAGCCTACTTAGTTAAACCAGAGAGGTTCTTAATCTGTGGTTCAACCATTGTAGCTCCGTTTTAATAAATCTGGGGACCCACAACTAAAACAAAAAAAGCATTCATTCTTCTCCATGAACACCCCCCACTGTACCCCACCCCCAACCATCCCCGTCCCCCCCATCCCCCCCTTGAACACCCCCCACCACCCCCATCCACCATCCCCCTCACCAGCCCCCCTCCCCCCACCAGTCCCCCTCCAGCCCCACTCCCCCCTCCAGCCAGACAGACAGACAGAGAGAGAGAGAGAGAGAGAGAGAGAGAGAGAGAGAGAGAGAGAGAGAGAGAGAGAGAGAGAG
>CM065680.1:54303657-54333657 GCA_017654935.2 Phymorhynchus buccinoides
CATTAAGGTCAAGGTCGCGCCAGTTACGGGGTTCAAACCCCGAAACACATAATCGCTAATATCTCGCGAAGTTTTGCATGTATTTCAATGCAGTTTTTTTCACAACATTTCTTCTTGATGAATGGTCTATAACACATTGTCATGAATTTTTCTGTGCGCTCGTGTGCGCATGATCGCGCGCGCTCAAATCACGGGTCCGAACCCCAAGGCTATATATAAAAAACTATTCAGTTACGTGCTGTTTTGATGCGTTTTTATGCAGTTACGTGCTGTTTTGATGCGTTTTTATGTATGTGTACAGCCGACACATTCCGATATTGGAGTAGCTCGGGATGCACTTGTTTCTTTTTTTGCATTCAACACACTTCAACCGACATGTCCTTTACGTCCTCTCAGTGTGTATATTACATAAGGGTGTCAGGGACAGAGAGAGACAGAGGGAGAGAGAGAGAGAGAGAGAGAGAGAGAGAGAGAGAGAGAGAGAGAGAGAGAGAGAGAGAGAGAGAGAGAGAGAGAGAGAGAGAGAGAGAGAGAGAGGGGGGGGGGGGAATGATTGGCACTCATCAGAAGTTATAATGCTTTAATGTTAGGTACAGTAGAACCTCCTTTATAGGACCTTCAATAATCATCCAAAATGAGGTCTTAAATGGGAGGGAGTTGTAAAATGAGGTCTTAAATGGGAGGGAGTTGGATAACGGAGGTAATTTTAATACTTACAGAGAAGGGCAATGTCAGTCTCAGAGAAGTACGTCTTAAGTGGGAGGGAGTCTTATAACAGGGGGTCTTATAAGAGAGGTTCCACTGTAAAAAGAACTGTTGATTCTTTTACTTCGGTTTCTGAAAAAAAATGAAGAATTTCGCAAATTTACTAAAAATCAACTTCCAATCTTCAGTAAATTTGAGAAAAAAAAGTGCATGCAAAACGTAGGAAATTTACAAATTTCCTGAAAGTTTTAGGAAATTTGCAAGGTCCCTGAGTGAAATAGTAAGTTTGCAAATTTACTGAAAAGTTCAGGACATTTGCAAATTTACTGGTTTTGTAAATTTACTGTAACATATACATAAACAAAGTGTTCCAACATCAAATAGGGCCAGCCACACGTCAGCTAAAATCGTACGACTCGCGCTTCGAGAATCACATATGTTCTTGGAGACCACGTGATCGAATCGTATCGGACATTCGTACGATTTTAGTGGACGTGTGGCTGGCCCTTAACAGCACAGGTGCCCAGAACAACATACAGATAACAACGTTGACACTGAAAGCAAATCAACGAATAGCTTGTGAAGGCGCCGGTTTGGGTTTTGAAAATATGAACAGACCTTTGTGTGAACACACACACACACACACACACACACACACACGCGCGCACACACACATATGCACACACAAATATACACACACGCGCGCGCACGCACACACAAGCTCGCGCGCGCACACATGCACACACGCGCACACACACACACACATACGCACACATATACATACCACATACACGCGGGCATGCGCGCACACACCACAGACACCAACACAGACAAACAGACAGACACACACAGACCCATATCATAATGCGCAAACACAAACAGAACCAAAAATAAAAAATAAAAAAATAAAAACCACAATAAAAAACAACAACATAACGCCCGTATCTGGACACAAGCAGAATAATTATGTAGGGCCTATTCACTACTTCCATGAAAGCATCCTAGATACATATCGCAATATTTCTCATAATACTACTGTTAGCAATTGCTTGCCTACCCCCAAACAATTCTGACAAGTCTTTCATTTGAAATGTTTGTGCAACACGCCCACTTTCTAGTTCGCACTGTAGAGCCCACATTCCAGTAGGATCTTTCCAAAGAAGTTTGGTCACATTGGTTTTTGTACTCCCAGTTCTTACAGAACGGGAGTACATTAGGATGGGAACAGCAGGTGTGTGGTGTCCAGTCTCTCTCTCTGTGTGTGTGTGTGTGTGTGTGTGTGTGTGTGTGTGTGTGTGTGTGTGTGTGTGTGTGTGTGTGTGTGTGTGTCAACCTGTCACCTTTATTATTTGCGTTATTTTTGAATGATCTAGAACAATACCTTATTGATAATGGCTGTTCTACATTATAATGTGATTTCAATACATCAGAAATAAAACTTAAGAACTTTATTAAATTACTAGTGTTGTTATATGCTGATGATACAATTTTGTTAGCAAATTCTAGACCTGCTTTGCAAAAGGAACTGAATGTTTAACATATGTATTGCCAAAAATGGCAACTTGAAGTCAATCCAGTTAAAACTAAACTAGTTGTTTTTCATGGACGAAACAGTGCGCGCGAACAAGTTTTCTTTGGGAATAAAAAGATAGAGACTCTTAATTCAATAAAATATTTAGGTAATGAGTTTAGTAGAACAGGCTCTTTTTTTAAGGCAAGAAAATATGCATACAATCAGGCTCTTAAAGCAATGTTGGCCTTACTACAAACTGCTAGGAAACAGAAATTGCCAATTCATACTTGCATAGATTTGTTTCATTCAATGGTTATACCTGTCTTGTCATATGGTTGTGAAATTTGGGGATATGAATATGTTGATATGTTAGAAAAGTTACAGTTACGTTTCTTAAAATATTTGTTTAGAGTAAATAAAACTACAATGACTTCTATGATTTATGGTGAAACTGCAATGTATCCTCTGTCTTTACTTGTTTTAACAAGAATGATAAGGTTCTGGGCTGATTTGGTTAATAATGATTCAAAAAAATATTCTAGCAAATTGCATAATATTTTACATGAACTGTATGTAAAGGGTCTTTTTGTTTCACCGTGGCTTGATTATATTAAAAGTATTTTAATCGAAACTGGTTTAGATTGTGTTTGGGAATCCCAATCATTCTCGAGTAAAACTAACTTTATGCAAGTGCGTTAAACAAGAATTACAAAATAACTATATTCGTGACTGGCGTAATTCTCTTGAGAACAGTAGTAAATGCTTATTTTATAAAAACTAGCGCAACGTCGAGTACCGGTAACGCCTAGTAACGGTAACACTGAGTACAGCAAATTTGAAGCGATTCGGTTAAGAAACGGCAGAGTTAGAAGGCCCTGTTTCCCGTTGGCGCTGCTCTGAGAGTAACGCTCTCTCCCTAGTAACGGTAACGCCAAGTACTGGTAACGCTGAGTACAGCAAAATTGAAGCGATTCGGTTAAGAAACGGCGGAGTTATAAGGCCCCGTTTCCCGTTGGCGCTGCTCTGAGAGTTATGCGCTCTCCCTAGTAACGGTAACGCTTAGTAATGGTAATGCCAAGTACTGGTAACGCTGAGTACAGCAAATTTGAAGCGATTCGGTTAAGAAATGGCGGAGTTATAATGCCCCGTTCCCGTTGGCGCTGCTCTGAGAGTGACGCGCTCTCCCGATTCTCTTCAAATTTGCTGCCAGGCTTTGCCCCGGCCACAGCAAGCCTGAGAGCAAATTTGAAGCGATTCGGTTAAGAAACGGTGGAGTTATAAGGCCCCGTTTCCCGTTGGCGCTGCTCTGAGAGTGATGCACTCTCCCGATTCTCTTCAAATTTGCTGCCAGGCTTTGCCCCGACCACAGCAAGCCTGGCAGCAAATGTGAAGCGATTCGGTCGAAAAACGGCGGAGTTATAAGACCCGTTTTGTGTTTCAGACAGACAGACACACACACACACACACACACACACACACACACACACACACACACACACACACACACACACACACACACACACACACACACACACACTTGCCTTTCTATCATATGATTTTAAGACAGACTTTGGAAGGGAACATTACATTTCAACCTTACCAGATGTTTATGTTATATCTTTATTCAAGTTTCGATGCAGCAATCATGAATTGCCTATTGAAGTTGGAAGACATTATAATGTTCCAAGAGAAGTACGTATTTGTCGTAATTGCGAAATGGGCGAGATAGGAGACGAATTTCATTGTATAATGGAATGTCCAAAATACAATGAACTTCGTGAAAAATATGTTCCTAAGAAATTTCTGAAACCCAAATCCGTTTTCAATTTCTGTAGAATGCTTCAAAAAGGACGACGTATATGTTTAAATTTAAGTAAATTTCTAAAATTTGGAAAGATAATTTAAAAGAGTGTTTCTTTCACTGCTCACCAAAAACTGACACTTCGCTGTTACTTTTGAATTTTTTGCGGTTTTGATTGAGTTTTATGTTTGTGTTATACTGTTTTTGTATCCTCCATGCTCCAAAAGGGGTCAAAGGATTAAAATTCTTGAGTCTTGAATCTTGTGTGTGTGTGTGTGTGTGTGTGTGTGTGTGTGTGTGTGTGTGTGTGCGCGCGTGTGCGTGTGTGCGTGCGTGCGTGTGCGTGCGCGCGTGTGTGTGCGTGTGCGTGTGACAGTGTGTGTGTGTGTGTGTGTGTGTGTGTGTGTCCGTGTGAAACAAAAATGTGTTCTAATCTATAGCGCCTAAACCACTCGACCGTTCATAATGAAACTTGGCACAATAATTCCTTAGACCTTGCAGATGCTGCACACCATGTCAGATTTAAAGAACGACAAGCCATATCAACATAATCCCAGTGAGGAAATTGTGAATATAAAAAACACACTGATTATCTAAAAGATAATGGATGGATTTAAACCAAGGTATGTATGCTGAAAAGGCGTTACTTAATACTATTTTCTTGCAAAATCTTTTATTTCAGAACAATGTTATACTAACACAGGAAATTAGTAAACACAAAAATACACAATGACCATAGAGTCCAAAATTAACTCCCTGACGAGTTTATGTTTTACGTCCTCTCGACCGAAGTCATATGGGACATTTCTGTAACTTTTAGATTTTGGGGAGAAAGGGGGAGGGGGTAGTGAAAAAAGATTTTCTCAAAATATAGATGTTGAACTCCCTGAATTTCATCAGTATGTCTTTCATCAGTATGTCTTTCATCAGTATGTCATCAGAGAGAGAGAGACAGAGAGGGAGAGAGAGAGAGAGAGAGAGAGAGAGAGAGAGAGAGAGAGAGAGAGAGAGAGAGAGAGAGAGAGAGAGAGAGAGAGAGAGAGAGAGAGAGAGAGAGAGAGAGAGAGAGAAATTACATCACCGGGCATTGAGAGGGTGCAGAAGCTATAAGACACAAACAGTAAATAATCTCCATGTTGTAAAAAAAGAAGCGATATGACTGAACTTCGCGATATAACCTATCATGGAGCTAAAGAACCATAAATGTTTACCATGCTAATTCCTTTCAGAATATGCATTGCATTGGCACGGAGTTTCATTCAGAAGAACTCGATTCACACGCGCCATTGCCTCGAAAAGGCAGTCACTATACTTTTGTTGTTGTATTACCACTAAACTGACATACTGATTGACTCATTCTGCGCATTGCAAGGGGTTTACGTAATATTCCTAGTATGCGCCTCTCTCTCTCTCTCTCTCTCTCTCTCTCTCTCTCTCTCTCTCTCTCTCTCTCTCTCTCTCTCTCTCTCTCTCTCTCTCTCTCTCTCTCTCTCTCTCTCTCTCTCTCTCTCTCTCTCTCTCTCTCTCTCTCTCTCTCTCTCTCTCTCTCTCTCTCTCTCTCTCTCTCTCTCTCTCTCTCTCTCTCTCTCTCTCTCTCTCTCTCCCTCCCCTCCGTCTTCACTCTTTCTAACTTCACAAGCCTGTACGTAGACGTGAATGCCTCACACTGTTACATCTTGTCAATTGCGAGCACTGCATGCCACTGCACACCAAGTGCATTTCATAACAAAATATACAATAATAGGAAAGGTGGGTTCCGTATTTTTGTGTCAATGAATCCTGTTCAAATACGCGACAGCAGTCCCGTCTCTATCAAAATCATTAGCAAAAAGATATTTTCTTTTAAAAAAAAGGATTCCTGACGTGTGTGTGTGTGTGTGTGTGTGTGTGTTACACTAGTTGGCAACATAGGTCAGAACATACCCACCAGGGCCGTTTTTGTGTATTAAACGGTTTTTGTATTGATTTTTTCCCCCATTTGAACATAAACAAACAAACATTATATGCATACACGTAATCATACATGAATGCATAATAAACAAGTATTAGTATTATGTATTTTATAGTCACAGTGGCGTCTCTGTGATATTTGTTTTGCTTCCACCTGGAGAGCGCGTCGCAGCCAGAGGCATAAGAGAGAAAAACCCCAATGAGGTTTTTTTGCATGCGAAAACAGGTGTGTGCGTGTAGATTTTCATAAAATGACAACTTTTTCGTTGCCACACAAGACCTCGGTTTATCGTCTCATCCGAAAGACTAAGTAAATTTTTTTTAAAAGATATGAATAAAACATAGATAAATGAAACGAAAAGATTGGCACCTTTATGTACCCCAAATGACCTTTTTGAAAAGGGCCGTTGTGTTTAGTTGATTGGTTTAGTACAATGAGAGAGAGATGGTATCAAGAACAGAAAAACCACACTGAATGACGGCAACACACACGTTCAAACTGTCCGTAATGCTCATGGCGTCTCATTTCAATCTAGACACTTTAAAAATAAATTCTTTTAATGTAGTTTTGTTGATGGTTCTGGTTTTAGCAGCGATCATAAACTGTTTTTGTAGCATTGCCAAAGAGGCCTAATTTAAACCTCTCTATCCGCCGATTATGTTCTGCACCCCCACCCGCTTCCCTCACTGCCAATCCTTCCTACCCCTTCCCCGACTTATCATTTTCATGTGCCACCGTTTTGCATAGTCATAATGAAGGCCATTATTTAATGGAAATAATGCTTTACGCCCTCTTAGGCCTTTCGGCCATGTGGGTCGAATTATCTAATATGACCCCCCCCCCCCCCCCCCCCTTATGTACTGCAGTACACTGCGGCATTTGTCACAGTCGTGGTTCATTGCGTTTTCCCGTCTTTTCTGGGGGGGGGGGGGGGGGGGGGGGTAGGGTTAGGGTTAGTATTCCAAAAAGATAATTAGCTGAAAAGGTTAATAAAATACAACTTTATGTCTGGTAAGAACGGCAAAAACGGAAAAATGGAATTAACCGAGAAATGCAGGGGTGGTGGCTCATCTTTACCTTTACCGAGCCAGATAACACTCCAAAACGCAGTTCTTGGAACCTTGCAGAAAACGTGAGCATATTAAACAATGGAGGTAGGGAAGAGAGTGAGAGAAAGTGGTGGTTGGTTGTCTCAGTCTACGAATTGTATTGCATTTCGCCCATTAGACAGCTGCGGCTTCTCACTTGCCCCGTTTCATGATCTTGAGTAGATTATAGGGGAGTTGTCGACAAATGTGACCCAGCACCACGAAAGGAACATTAAGTCGCTGTACTAGCTTCTCACAAGAAACAGACTTGCAAAGTAAAAAATCTCATTTTTATCAATTTTGAATTATTGGTATTTTTATGCTCTCTGGCATCTTATGTTTCATATCCGTAAAGGATAATGTTTAATATGATATATAAATACTAAAAAAAGTGCTTAAAAATTAGTAGGCTGATGCATTTTCCTAGGATAGGATAGACATTAGACTGTGATTTCTCAAAATGGCTGACGCTCACGCTACTAACTGTAAATGCTCATAACTCTGGAACGGAAAAAGACACAAGAATGTTTTTTTAAAAATATAATTAGAAAGAGCATTGCCTGAAGTTTCCAACTGTACCATTTTCTCATAATGGTAATTTTAACACTTAATGGTGCGGGCTCACAAATACCTGGGAAGCTAATCGCCTTTAAGCTTCTTTTTTAGGTTAACTTGTTGTTGGAAATAATCGTTTCTGCCACGCCCAAATCACCGGTGATCGATGACAGAATAAGATACGAAGATCGAACAGGTGGACGCAATCAATAATGCGAGGGATATCGCACATAGAGAACAAAAAAAGAATCGCACACAAAAACACAAACAAGGCACACACACACACACACACACACACACACACACACACACACACACACACACACACACACACACGCACACACGCACGCGCACGCATGCACACGCACACGCACGCACACACACACACACACACACACACACACACACACGTACACACACGTATACACACACACACACACACACACACACACACACACACACACACACACACACACACACACACACACACACACACACCCCCGCGCGCGCGCGCGCGCGCACGCACGCATGCACAATGTCCGATTAACAATGGCAGAGAAAACAAGTTGGGTCATTGTACGGACTTACGTTGTTTATGCATGAATGTTTTCGTGCTTATGCGCGTACGCGCACCCCCTCCCAACACCCCTCTTTTCATACTTGCAGACACGCACATAAGACAGTGGACGCACACTCTCAGACACACATACGCGCATACACTCAAACACATACACGCCACCCCACACCAAACATACACACATATGCACACGCGCGCGCACGCACGCACGCACACGCACGCACACACACACACACACACACACACACACACACACACACACACACACACACACACACACAAACACACACACACACACACACACACACACACACACACGCACGCACGCACGCTTGACAGACGAGGCAGAAAAATACGGACAGGGAAGTGTTTGTGTGTGACTGGTCATGTGTCGATGTCCTGCCTAGGAAAACAACCAATGTGGCTGGCTTACGGACACTGGTCAGTGTAATAAGACCTCCTCTTTTCTTCCTCATGTTGAGGACTCTGGCCGGTCAATGGTCTTATTTATTCATTCACTAGCGGATAATCCCGCTCGCTTCGCTTTGCTCGGTGAGGGTTTGCACTGGAAGTTGAAACTGTCTTTCAAGATGAGCTCTTGCTGTCACTTTACTGTTGGCCTCTTTAAAATGTCTCTAGCTGCATTGCTCGAGTCTCTAGCTGCGTTGCTTGTGTGAGTTTCAGAATATTATATGGTTATAGGGCTTTATGGCCAAAGAATTGTTTGCAGCCTACTGGAACTGGTTTTTGGACAGACAGACAGACAGAAACTCTGACATGTATTGTTCTTTTGGTCGAAACCGCATTCCATTTTTTTTATTTCTAAGAGAAGAGAAAAAAAAAAGCTTTTCTCCTCTTTACCACCCAACTACTGCCACTACCGCCATACTCCCCCCCCCTCCCCCCCATCCCACACCGCCTTATTCCCCCCCACCCCCACCCCCCCCCCCTCGGCCCATTCCCCTAAACCTCAATCAACTCACTTACCAATACTGCTACAACTCTACTTTCCCCTTCTCACTCTTCCCTTCAGCCTCACCCCGGTGTTGCGTGAAATGATGCCTCTTTCCTCATTGGAAATGTTTGCAGTTTGGGAAGGATTCGCCCCTGAATACATTCAGAGGCGTCTGGTGGCATGCAGGAAGAGCAGAGAATTCATTGCTAAACACTGAGAGGTTAGTGGGGTGGAGGGGGGGGGGAGGAAGGGGCAGGGGCGGGGGGAGTATAAAATTAGCTTCTTACTTTTACTTTTGGCTGACTCCGGGCTCGCATTTAACAAACTGTCAGTTAGAATCTAAGTAAAATGTTATTATCTATAAAATTACTGGCAACTGAGCAACTCCACGAGCTATGGTTAACATTTCCAGGACCACAATTTAAAATTGAATTTTTATTATTAAAAACTTTTAAAATATCATGTAAGGTCTGTTAAAAATTGAAAAGAAAACTATATACAAAACATATTTATTTATTATCATTCAACACCTTCTGCCATCAATCACCAACATCATCAATTCTTCTTTAGTTTCAGGTGTGTTTCCTTCTGCTTTCAAAACCGCTCTTGTAAGGCCCCTTCTTAAGAAGAACAATCTGGATCCTAATAATCTGAAAAACTACAGACCTGTATCTAACCTCCCTTTTCTCTCCAAACTCCTTGAGAAGACTGTCCTGAAACAACTTAACGATCATCTATCCTCAAACAATCTTCATCATCCTTATCAGTCTGCCTATAGAACCAACCACAGTACAGAAACAGCCCTTGTTCAAATCGTCAATGACCTATTACTTGCTTCTGATGCTGGTCAAATCTCTCTTTTGACACTTCTTGATCTCTCTGCTGCCTTTGATACCATAGACCACTCCATTCTTCTGTCTCGTCTTGAACATACTTTTGGAATTAAGGGCCCTGCTCTTTCTTGGTTTTCCTCTTACCTTTCTGATCGTTTTCAATCAGTTCTGGTCAATGGTCGTCAGTCTGAACAGGTTAGGCTTTCTTGTGGAGTCCCCCAGGGGTCTGTGCTTGGTCCTGTCTTGTTTACTTTGTATACGTCACCTCTTGCCAATGTCATCGATCAGCACAACATGAAACATCACTTCTATGCAGATGACTCACAACTCCAAAACAGTACAACCCCTGAAGATCTAGATTCCATTCTTACAGAAAGTAACAACTGCTATATTGATATTCAAAATTGGATGGTTCAAAATAAACTTCAATTAAATGGTGAAAAAACCGAAGCAATGCTTGTAGGGACAAAAAACAAACTAGCCTCTGTTTCCATAGAGTCAATCCAACTGGGTAACAATATCATTCCCCTCTCAGACTCAGTCAAAAACTTAGGTGTCACTTTGGACAATACTCTTTCCATGCAGAGTTTCCTGACTCAGACCTGTCAGTCCTGCTACTATCAAATTCGTTGCATTGGCTATATTCGTAAATACCTCTCAGATGAAGCCACAGCAAAGCTTGTTACTTCCCTCATCCTATCTCGTATTGACTACTGTAATGCTCTCCTTTCTGGCCTATCAGTCTCTTCTCTATCTTGTCTCCAGCGTATTCAAAACACAGCTGCTCGTCTTGTCCTTAGGAAGAAAAAGTTCGATCATGTTAGCCCTCTTCTGCGTTCTTTGCACTGGCTTCCTGTCGCAGACAGAATTGAGTATAAATTAAACACACTTTGCTATAAATCTATTCATAAAGCTGCTCCATCTTACCTCTGTGACAATATTTCCATCTATACGCCAGCTCGCACTTTACGTTCAGTTTATGACCCTCTTTCTCTCCAGATCCCTAGGTATAAGCTTTCAACTGTTGGTCGGCGCTCTTTTGCTGTCTCAGGACCGACCTCCTGGAACAAACTTCTGCTCTCCCTCCGTCAGCGACCGACTCTCTCTGCTTTCAAAGCTAACCTCAAAACCCACCTGTTCCCCCATCATTAAAGCTCCTCTCTCTTTATCTTCTCTCTCTTGCCATTAGGTCTGTTTCTGCTATATTCCATTTATGTTATCTGTGTGTGTTCGCGTTGTAAAACTTGTATTGCGTTTGTGTTTGAATGCGCTTTGAATGCTAACGTGTGTGTGCGCTTTGATTTGATTTCTATCAAGATTCAGCGCCGTATAAATACTGTATGTTGTTGTTGTTGTTGTTTTGATAAAATTTTATAAAGGTGAGTGTAGAGTTATTTATGATTTGCTGAAAATGTGTGTAATTTTTTTTTTTAAAGTTCTGGGCCAGATTCGAAGCCACGATCTTTGGTGTGTGTGTGCAGTGTCTGAACCTCTCAGCTGTTGCATTTAGCTATTATTTACATGAAAATTTATCCTTTTAACTACTACCACAGGGATCCTATCTAAGACATAAGACTCCGTCTTCCCGTAATTACTGTGGAGTGTAAAAAGTCGAAAATATTAATTTTAATTATATACATATATACACCCGACATGCCTATGTACAACTGTTTATTCCGCGGTAAAATAGTTTAAATGGCAGCTGGGGGGTCTGCCGGCCTATGTTGCGTTTCATAGACGCACATATGATTGGTTGAGGCCGAGAAGAGGGATCAATAGTGTGTTGGGAGTTTTTGTGTTGGGTATCTGTTATAAAATTAATATAGTGTAGAGAGGGTTGAGAGGGTTGATGTAATCACTAGTCGGAACACGCACAGCGCTGGCCTATGATGGCCCAGCACTAACCTCATTCAAAGAAATAGCCTAATTTGTTCTGCTGAAAAGTAAAGGTTGAGTGCGGAACTGATCAACCAGGAAATTAGGTCGAGTAGCAAACCAATCACAGATAAGATACATTTTATTTTGTAATTAGCCATGTAGGTTACTAAGCAAAGTCGAAAAGCCTATGTTGGCCGAGTAAAAGTCTCAAAGTTTAGGGTCTAGATAAATTATATTTCTTTGTTGATTAAGTAAGTAATTGAATTATACAATACATTTGTAGGCCTAAACATTTGAAATAGGTCTAGGATAGGTGTCTACCTTTTCATACTAACTTCGGTAATCTCAAGATGTCCCACTGGGACACTCCAGACTGGGTTCATCCCAGTGATGATGCAGAGGTAGAGACTCTCTCGGATAGTTCCGAGGATTCTCAAGACTCTCTTGAAGAAACTCTTCCTTTCACCGAGAGCAGGGACGAAAGGCCCCATGAGGACTCATCTCCTCTGATAGGAAAGGCCATAGAAGCCTCCCAAAGCAAAGACAGTCCTACTGTCACTTTCTGTAACAAAGATAAGATTACTACCCCTGCATCCTCTAAACCTAAAAAGTCACACGACTTGAACAAAGGTAAAACTAAGGCTCCGGCCGACAAGGGTGATTCTGATCATCAGGGCACTGTCCAAAACCAAAATCCAAAACAAGTTAGGGAAAACCAAACTTCTAAAGATACAGAGCAAGACAAAAGACAATCCCAAAGCTCTAGCCAAAACACGTCTTACAGAAATAAAACAAACCTTCCCCCTCCAGTGTTTCTCCACCATCTGGTGATCATGGAGGATGTGGGCGATGAAAAGGCCCCAGCGAAATATCGCTCACTAGGTCCTGCCACAAATGTCAACATTTGGCAGAAAACCGTAGGTCCGATTCTTTCACAACGCCCATTGGGCCAAAATCGCTGGCTAATAGGCTGTGCCAACGAAAAACAACAAGAAAAACTCTTGAAACTGACAAACCTTACGGGAATTCCAGTTAAATGCACAAGGCCACTGACCACAACAGAAGGGGTAATAAAAGGAATACCCACATCGGTTGACCCACAAACCCTTCTGCCACACATCAAGAAAGGTCAAAGAGTCATGAGACTCAAGATGAAAGATGGTTCTGACTCTAGGGCTATCAAGATTACCTTCAACAGTCCAATTCTTCCACAAACTGTCAAAATAGATACACAGGAGTATAAAGTTAGCCCCTATGTCGCTCCTGTAAAACGTTGCACAAATTGTGGCAGATTTGGACATACTTCCAGACAATGTCGCAGTAAAAATCCAACGTGCAGCAGATGTGCACAAACAGGCCATCTCACCAAAAACTGCCAAACAAACACCAGAAAGTGTGTTAACTGTAGTGGAAACCACTCAGGGCTGTCCGCACTACAAAGTTAGACTGGAAGCAAATAAAATCAGAGGTTCCACATACCTGCAGTACAGTGAGGCGATAAGACTTGCTAAAAACAACATTGCAGAGAGAACAGAAAACAAACAAAATAAGATCACTGATCAACAGCCTTCTCCAGAGGTAGATCCTTTCTGGCGTAAAGAATCACCTCCGCACATGGTATCTGTCAATCCAACTTACGCTCAAGCCCTCACATCAGGTAACAACAAACAAAAAGACACTCCAAAACACAAAACCAGTAGGCTACACACCCTACTCTCCAGAGAAAACTTCAATGAAGAACTGAACTCTGCTCCCACTGTACTAAAACAAACAAACAACTCAGCACACAGATTTCGAAGACAAAATCATGCAAATGATTGCCAATGAGGTCAAAACGCAAGTACAGGTAGCCACCCAAAACGCTATCCCAACCATCATAAACGGCATTCGTAACGCTTCAGCCCTTTCAGATGCAACAAGCACGAGCCAAACTAACAGTAATGACACGGCCACACCATCAGTGGCAACAGCTCACACGAACCAGTCAAAGAAAACTACTATCATCCCACTACACAACAGTACCCCAGAACCAAATAGTACACCATGTGAACAACAGAGCCCCATCTCCATCTGGGGCCAACACACCCCCATTAGCAAAAGGGATCAAGTACATAAAGTCGTTAAAACTTTACTCCAACTGATCAACCCTTCCAGGGATTTAAATGGTGACCTCTTTAACGACAGATTTGACGCAGTAGTTCAGCTGCTGACCATTCCAGACAAATCTCCACAGTCACTGTAAGTACGGGTCAAAATCGTATTGCCTCACACACGGAACTAACTGTATTGCAATGAAATTCCAGAAGCCTCAATAAACAGTTAGATTATCTGGTAAACGTTTTGGCTGACTCCGACAGTAGATACCATATCTTACTAATTCAATCTCCTAACTGCCAAGCTAACACACTACCTGAGATAGAGGGATATTATTACCTCCCTGAAAGTACTTGTAACTCTACAGAAAAGGCTTATACAGTTACCTACACAAAACTATAGAGTACACAACGGTTGACTCGCCCATATTAAATGTTCCTACCAAATTGTACACAAATAATATACAAGTTAAACTGAATAATCGCATTACAAACTTTCTTAATATCTATTATGTGCAGGGTTATAACCGTGTACCAAACACGGACTGGCTGGTAGAGCTAGATAAAAATGAATCCTGGTTTATAGCAGGGGATTTTAATTCCCATAGCCCAGCCTGGGAAACAGGGTCGTCATCATATGAAGGAGGAGGTAGACTATTACTGGAACAAATTAACTTATCTAATGTTGTTCTGCTGAATGATGGTACTATTACCAGATTTCCAGATAGTTTTAACCACACAACGTCAGCTATAGATCTAACCTTGGTCAGTCCAGACCTGCTAAACGATTATAGATGGTATGTACATGCTGATCCACTCGGTTCGGATCATTGCCCAATCATAACTCAATTAGACACCTCCGCAGAATTAGTTGAAGTCAACAAAACAAAACAGTTAAACTACGATAAAGTTGATTGGACCAAATTTCAAGTACTTATGTCTAAATATACGACAGAAGACTTACAAGATGAAAGTATAGAAAATTACTATCAAAACATTAGACAATCTATTCTAGAGAGCAGTAATCAGTCAATACCAACTTACAGGGCTAATCAAATCGTTAATACCAAAAACAAAGGCTGGTGGAACGATGCTTGTGCACTAGCAGTACAGGCTAAACATATAGCCTGTACACAGTGTAAAAAGCATCCAGATAAAGAAAACTTAATTCTAAAAAAGAAGGCAAAAAGACACAGTGACAAAACTCGTCCAGCAGCCAAATTAGATTATTTTAAAAGGTCATCAAATATTATTAATTACAAAGATTTAGCAAAAGCATGGAACATTTTAAAGAAAATCAAAGCCAAAGGTAAAAGATCAGAAACAAAATTTTTAAATGGAAATCAGTTAACTAAAAACAACCAAGAGAAAGCTGATGTACTAGCCAAAACGTTTGCACGTTCTAGCCAAACCAAATATTTACCCAAAGCAGAACAAGAAAAGCGTAAACACACTCCAGAGTTACCCAAATCAAATAATAACTTTAGAACTCCTATTAAACGTGTGGAACTTACATCTGCCATACGTAATATTAAAAATGCCAAAAAAGCTACTGGGGAAGATATTATTTCATACGTAATGATCCAAAAACTACCCCCTTCTTTCTTAACCATTTTACACCATTTCTATAATACATGCTGGGAAAGGGGAGAAATCCCACAGGCCTGGAGAGAAGCACAAGTGGTTGCTGTCCTCAAGCCTGGCAAGCCTGCCAGAGATCCTAAAAGTTATCGTCCAATCTCACTAACCCCACATCTAGGAAAAGTTTATGAAAGGATTTCTAAAACTCGTTTAGAAGACTATTTACAAAAACAAAATATTTTACCCAAGTACCAAACAGGTTTTCGTAAACACCGTAGCTGTACCGAACACATAGTGAAGCTAACTTCTCACGTCAAAAAGGCTCTGGCTAGAGGGAAAACTACCCTCGCTACTTTTTTTGACATAAAAGCTGCTTATGACTCTGTCTGGCGAGGGAGATTACTTCTCAAACTAAACAAGATAGGCATACAAGGTAATACGCTAAATTTTATACAAACCTTTTTAACAAATCGATCAATAACGGTTAGGGTGGGTCAGCACCTATCGTCTAAACATCAAATAGATATGGGAGTGCCCCAGGGAAGCATCATTGCTCCTACACTGTTTAATATAATAATACATGAAATTCCTAAGCTTCCGTTTAAACACTGCAACATTTCTATGTATGCAGACGATATTGCGATCTGGACTAACCCTAAAAACGGGAGAACAAAAAAACAAATAGCCAAAGCTTTAAAACTACACCAGCATAATACAGATGTAGTAACAGCCTTTATGCAGGTACATGGTTTTTACCTCTCTCCAGAGAAATGCCAGTTCATGGTATTCTCACATAAAAGACACAAGTATGAAGAATACAAAATCTGTATTTACGATGAAGTTAAAAAACCAGCAGAACAAGTCAAATTTCTTGGGGTGATTCTAACTTTTAATTTAAGTTGGAACGATCACATCGATCACCTAATAACTAAAAGCACGAAAGCCCAAAATTTCATAAAAATCATCTCAAAAGAAAACTGGGCTAAAGATCCAAAATTCTTAACATATTTGGTGAAAACGTTAATCAGGAGTAGGCTAACATACGGTATGGAGGCTTTTTACTCGCTCACAAATACACAACTAAAAAAACTAGCTTCCATGGAACTACGGGCTCTCAAAATAGCTCTGGGGATTCCCCCCTATGCTGTAGGTAAACTCATTTATAGGGACATCGACTGGATCCCCCTAAATCATCTGATCAAACTAAACTGTGCTAAATTTATGGTTCGTCTTCGGGCGGCGGACGTATTTGGGGAAGAGGAATTCTTCTCAACCCTCAGTTCTGCTAATCAACTAACAGAAAGTCAAGAACAAAATCTAACTCATGCAAGAGAGACTAAAATTCAACACATTTATGAGTTTTCTAAAAACTTAATAGATCAATCCAATTTTCAATTACAGGATGTTGTCCTACATCCCCAACATGGAATTCCCATCTGGGAATGGGAACCACCAAACTTTGATCTCAGTTTAACCAACTACTCTAAAGAGAAAGAAACCAATCGTTTAACTGTTGCAGCTAAAGAAAAGATTTGCTATACCTGACATCTTGTACAAATCTATACAGATGGTTCTAAACTTTCTCCAACCAAAATAGGATGCTCCTTTACAAATTAAATTCAAATTTATCTATTTACAGCGCTGGACTATGGGCAATACTTAAGGCTCTGGCTTATCTAAATGATTGTCCTCAATTCCTAACTAATATTATTTTGTTCACTGACTCCTTGTCCTCTCTACAAGGTCTTCAAATCCCCCAAAATAACAGAGCCGAGTTACTACAGGAGATCCTCTTTCTGGTACACCAGCTAAATGTAAAGGGATCCAATGTTACTCTTGCATGGATCCCCTCTCATTGCGGCATCAGCGGTAATGATAAAGCCTATCAGGCAGCAAAAAAGGTTTATCCATAAATGAATGTAATACCTTACTAAAAGAAAGCACTTATACTAATTGGAAAGCCGAACTTGAACAATAGGCTAATGACCATCTCTGGGATCTTAAACTAGTTAAAAAAGGCCTCTTTTTACAAGTTCCATATCATCTCTCATCACTAATATTCCGCCTACGTACAAGTTCGTACTATTGTAAATACAAAGCCCACCTATGTGAATGTAATCAAGTTCTAGTTTTGGAGCACTTGTTCTCGGAGTGTCCTTACATTCAGCATGAACTATACGATCTGATAGAAAAAATATCTAAAGAAAACAAAATCTTTAACTACCACACATTAATTAATCAAAGCGACGATAATTGGACCTTACTGGTCTTGTTCGCACAAAATCTACAAAGAGCCTCCTTTGGATACCTATTTTAATCAAATATAATATATCACTGTAACTATCAGAGAGTAACCATATAAAATATGATTGTAGAATACATACGTATATTTGTTTTCATATGGAAATCATACATATAATCTATTACAGAGATATATATACAATAAATTCACATTCGTTTGCTCAACGGAATTGATTCTGGGCTTGCATATTGGTCCTGATAGTCTTCCAAAAATCGTAAAAATATCACTTTTGACAAACCGAATCCCCTGTACATACTGTATGAAAAGGCTAGTGTGATTAGTGTAGCAGTGTGGGGACACAGCTACTATTGCCCTCTAAGCTTACTCGTAGCAGACGCCTATTTTTGCTAGTTTGGAGTTATCTGCCCGAGTTAACTCCCTTGAGATTTATTTGTAATTACATTGTATTTTATCATATTCTTGCTTAAATTAAAGTTTGTATTGATATAAGATGCATATGGTCGGAACCAGAAAAAATCATAGATTTTATCCCATACATTTGTATTAACTGAAATACTCGCATAGCCTGACAATTCAAGATTTTGTGATTGGTAAAATTAACACGTGGGTCAAAATATTCCAGGTCGTTTCGCATGTTTTCTATTCTTATTCAAAATTTAGTCAAATGTTTGAATTTATAATTATACGACCTAAATCTATAATCTATCCCCTTTCATTTCATATATGGCATGCTATGGACCTTTTCCGCATAAACTTGTAGTATTGCAAAATGAATGCAGTCCATTCATTGTAGCTATTCACGAACCTCCCGAGTTCTTTGTACGGTAGGCTAGGCCTATACCACGTGTGAATGCCGATTGACTGTCTTTCGAATCGAAATACTAATTTTCTAAACCAAGCAATATTATTTTGATTCGCCCTTTTGTTTTCGTTCTAATAGCTAACGAAACTAGTTTTGTATATTCAAAATGATCTTGGACCTTATAGATTTATAATATTTTATGATTTAAGATTTGCTTCAAACCACAAGCATGAAGCCTAGATCAATAGAAATTCGACTTGTGTTTTCTATCGAATTTCGGGACACAAATTATAAACTTTATAGATTGAACTGGGACTTGAAATTTATACAAATGAAAGTTTGTGTATGTTGTTTTTTATTATTAGTTTGTTATTCTGATTTGTGAAGCAGTTATTTAGTTATTTTATAAAATATGGGTTGGGCTTGTTAAAAGGTGGGATCACTTTGCACCTTAATTGCAAGTATTTCTTTTTAAAGAGAAACTGCTGACTATTGATGAATGTCATATTATTCTGTGTTTTTCAAGCTTTCCAACCATATGCAACATGTGTTGTTATGTATGACGACCGTAGAGACAACACACTTAAAAGGTGTAGTAACAAACACAACTTTGGCGGCCATTAGCTCTGCGGGAGCAGATTTCGTGAAAGGTAAAGTTGTTGTCTTTGCGGTCCGGGTTTTGTCGATATATCTAGCCACAGGTAAAAATTTAGGGGAGACTATGAGAGACTTATTTGTAGACTGTAGGAGACAGTAGACTTACCTGAGACTTACCTGAGACTCTACCTGAGATGGAGAGAGAGAAGCAATAAAGAGAGAGAGAGAGAGACCTGTGTCAGCCTTGACTGCCTGTTGCTGTTTGCTGCTTGCTGATTGTTTCCTGCCTACTATTCCTGCACTCCTGTCTGTCCCTGCACCCTTCACCCTTCCACTCCACACCATCACATTAGGCTAGTGGAAGAATTAAAGGGGGGAGAAAAAAAAAAAATATATATAAATCCCCATCCCTATCCCTCACAAAATCAAAGAAAAGATAATAAATGTCCCACATGACCCTTTCGCTGGTTGAGAGGAAGATAACGCAAAATGTCAGTCAGAGGGTTGATGTGAAGTTTGCTTTTATTATGGATTTTGGTGGGGATATGTAAGGGTGAAGTAAAGTTCTAGTTTGACCTGCGTTCCGAGTGTTTCTTGTTTGCTTGGGTAAAAGATTTGTCTTTATAAACTTTATAGGGTTTTGAAATTGAGTAAGGTATATAATAGTGTTTAAAATGAGTTTGTTTTTAAAACTGTGGTTAATAAAATAGTTTACAATAAGATTTATTTGGGGTGGTCAGCTGCCAGTCCACGCGGGTAGGTGGAATTAGTTTTAGGTCCGAGGCGAGATCCTTCCGCGGGAGGCATATTGAGTTGTAAATGTTGTGATATAGAGAGTAGATAGAGCATGGTAGAAAGAAGTTTTTAGCCCATAGAAAAAGGGGGGGGGGGGCTTGGACTGGCCCCCGTTGAGGGGACGATAGGAGGAAAGTGTGGGGGGGGATCCCCAAAAGTGTTGGGGACCTGTGATCCCCTGCGATGTGACGGACCTCTCCTCCGGACCTCGAGGGGGGGGGGGGAACGGACTATGGCTGGCTAGGCCTGGGGACCGGTCCAGGGAGATGCCGCTCGTTCCGGGGGGGGGATCCGCCGGGGGGCGCCGGCCGGGGCATACAGATTTGGCGTACAGTTCCGGAAGGCAAACCCCGGCGACTCACTTGCCCCCAGAAACAAGGACCAGCTGGAGTGTTGGGGATGAGAGGGGCCAGAGTGACACCCCCCAAGAGGCGGGCCGCCAGCCGGGAGACGACGTTAGGAAGTCTCCACATTCACACTCTAATTCTTTAAATTTGCAGTATGTGGCCTTGGTTCTGAGTCTGTAAATCAAGGATGAAACAGACCGAGGGACAGGGGGGGGGGGGGGGGGAAGAGTCCCCCGTCACAATTTGGTGGTCCCAGGAGTGGGCCTTGCACCGGGCTTCAAGTTCCCGAGCCCACCCCTGGAAAGAGGTTTTCTTAAGTGCTGATTTCATTTCTGGGATTGAAAATTTAATATTTATTTTGGTACCAGACCGACCAAGGGCCGCCTGTTTGGCGGCCCAGTCGGCCCGGTCATTGCCGTGTAGGCCACAGTGGGAAGGGATCCAACCTAGTGATATGTCAGTTCCCTTGATTGTGATCTGATGTATGAGGAAGTTGATTTCTTGTATGACAGAGCGTCTATTTTTAGTGTCCCCCACTTGAGCTTGAATAGATGAAAGTGAGTCTGCGCTCCGTGGGGGATCTGGGAAGTTATTGATGTAGGAGCATGCTTCTAGTATAGCCCAAAGTTCGGCACTGAAAATTGAGATGTTATTATTTAGTTGAATGTTGTCAATGGCTTCTCAATACAAAACAGCTCAAAGAAGCCCTAAGACAACATCAAAACCAAAGTGACCTGCAATGTTGTCTTAGGGCTTCTTTGAGCTGTTTTGTATTGAGATTTTTCTTTGTTAGGGTCCAAGTTGCTATGTTATCTGCGTACATACTGAGTTTGTTGTTCTTGATGTTTGTTTTAGTTATGTCTGATAGCATAATATTAAAAAGTATTGGGGCAACTATGCTACCCTGGGGCACCCCCATATCCAGCGAGTGACTGTCAGAGAGGGACTGGCCCACCCTTACTCTCATGGTACGATTATCTAGGAAAGATTTTATAAAGTTGAAAAGGTTTCCTTCAACGCCGAGCCTGCTAATTTTTTGGAGCAGTCTCCCATGCCAGACAGTGTCGTAAGCACCCTTTATGTCGAAGCAGGTGACGAGCATGCTCCTTCGACAGGCGAAGGCTTTTCTGGCTTTTGCTCGGTACAGCTTCTGTGTTTTCTGAATCCTGCCTGTACTTGGGGGAGTATATTATCCTTTTGTAAATGGTATTCTAATCGTGATCGCACGATTCTTTCGTACACTTTAGCCAGGTGACGGGTGAGGGAGATGGGGCGGTAGCTCTTGGGATCCTGCCTTGGTTTCCCATTTTTCAGGATCCCGACTACTTGTGCACATTTCCATGCCTGGGGCACTTCCCCACTCTCCCAACACCTAGAGTAAAAGCGATGAAGGATGGACAAGAATGAGGGGGGTAGTTGTTTTAGTAGTTTGTAGGAGATAGGGTCATCTCCTGTAGCTTTATTTACTTTTTTAATGTTTCGAAGGGCCGTAGCAAGCTCGGCGAGTTTGAGGGGGGCATTGATACAGTCAGTATTATTATTAGATTAGGGGGGGGGGGGGGGGATTGTGTTTCGTTTTTGTTGTTCGGCGGGGGAGAGGTGTTTTATTTGGCTGGCTTTGGCGAATGTCCCGGCCAGGACGTTGGCTGTTTCCAAATTGGATTTAGTAGTTTGGTTAGTTGTAGGACTGAGAATACGTGGTGTTTTTGGTTTACCTCCCGCTTTTATCCTATGCAGTCGCTTCCATGCTTTATTGATATCTCTAAAAGAGAGAATTTGTTCGTTGGTAAAATATTCGAGTTTTGCCTTGGCGACCATCTTTTTGCTGTGTTTTTCTGCTATGCGTTTATTTTGGTGGTTGGGGTGGGAAGGTCGTTTGTTGAAGGTGTTACATGCAGAGTGTTTTAGTTAGACGGCCTCTGCACATTCATTGTTCCACCAAGGGTTATTTCTAATTTGGTAATTCATTTTGGGGGATGATTTTGGGATGGTGGTATCTGCTGCAGTAGTAATAGCTGTTCTAATATTATCATAGTGGCTTTCTAGGTTGGTGTTTTGTAGGCTTTCGTAAGTATGTGAACTGAGGAGTTTTGAATTGTTGCCAATTGGCTTTATCATAGTTGTATTGGGGAGGGGGCGGGGGATCTTTAGAAAGCTCAATTTCTGCTGTAAGAGATATGGTGATGGGTTTGTGGTTGGATCCTAGGGGGTCTACGTGGGGGGTCCATGAAAATTCAGTTAGGAGTTGGGGGCTAGCCAAAGTTAAGTCGATGGCTGTGAGTCTGTCTGTCGGTTTGTCTGGGTAACGAGTAGGGGAGCCGTCGTTTAAAAGAGTTAAATTAGAATTTAGGATGTCAGTGAAGAGTTTCTGACCTCCCTGTGAGTGGCGGGTCGCAGACTTTTCCCAGGAGGGGTGGTGGGCATTAAAATCGCCCACCACCACCCATGAGTCAGAGGGGGAAAGGGAGGTAATCCAGTCTTCAGTGGGCATTTGGTCGTATCCTCGGGGAAAATAAGTATTGATAATTTTAGTGGGTTTATTATTTAGTGTGGTTTGAATAGTATTAGAGTAGACAGTTGGGGGGAGATTTTGTATGGGGGAGGGGGTGCACTGGTACTGAATGTTTTGGTGGACATAAGTGGCTGTTTGTATGTCCCCTTGGAAGTTGCTGACCCCTGGTGGATAATAGAAGCCATCTATTTTCGGTAATTTAGAGTATGGTATTTAAGTGATTGTAAACAGATAATTTGGAAGTGGGTGGTGTTTGTTGCTAAGAAGTTGAGAAGAAAAGGGAGGTTAGGTGTTATGGCACGGCAGTTCCATTGAAGCAAGTTAAGGGACTTAAGCGCAGTAACAGAGGGAGAATTTATTTGTGGTGTGTGACTGTTGTGATTCTGTGGGCTGCCCTCAGCAGCGAAGTGCGGGATGGGGGAGAACTAATCTGTTCTTGGTCTGGGAGGACTGTCTGCGCCTTTTGACCTCTGTTTGTTCCTGGTCGGGGCGGCAGATTAATAGGGCGATTCTCATGCAGTTCGAAGAGGGGGATGTGTCAAGAGGCTTAGAGAACATGGATTGTGGCAAGAGGGACCTGAGTCCCTCTACAAGAGTTTGTGGTTTAGTGGAAGTTCGGGCTTTAGCTATTTCTGTTAACATTTGGGTCATAAATTGTTCACCTGGGGATTTGTCCCTAACATCCAAACATCCAGGTTGCTGAGGTCAAGTTCGATGATAGGGGCGGGGGGGTGGGGGGGGGGTAGGGGAGGGGGGGGGGGTGGTTTGTCGGAAGGTGGTTTGTCGGAAGGTGGTTTGTCGGAAGGTGGTTTGTCGGAAGGTGGTTTGTCGGAAGGTGGTTTGTCGGAAGGTGGTTTGTCGGAAGGTGGTTTGTCAGCTTGTCTGTCAGTGCTGTTACAAGTCGTGTCAGGTGGTCATCTAGTTGTTTCATCATTATTTTAGTTTGTTTGGTTATTTGATCTTCAACTATCTGTGATTCTTTTTTCAGCTATGTTTTTAGTTCGGGCTTCCCTGAGGAGTTGAGCTTTGAGTCGGTAGTGATTGGCCTGATGGGAAAGGAGTCTTTGCCAAAAGCTGGTTAATCTACCCTTGGTGAGGTTGTAGCTTTTTGGGGGGGCTGGTGGGTTTTTTTGTAGGATGGTTGGTTTGGGTTGAGCTAAACTATGGCGAGGATTGGTCTAGAGGGGAAGTTGGCTCTGGCCACGCCAGCGTAGCTGTTTGGCGCCGAACGCCGATGGGCGTTCCCAGTCCTCCAAGACGGATCAACGGTGGGGAGGGGAGAGGGGGGGGGTGCTGCTTTGTTTTTGTTTGTGTTTATTGTCTTGCTCGATGGCCGCCTTGGCTCTCCTTATCGCTTCTGCATGGGGAAGGAAGGTCTCGCCTCGGAGCTTGTTGGCTTCATGTCGGAGTTTGTATTCCGGACACCCAGCGTACGCCGCCGAGTGCCCTCCGGAGCAGTTAATGCATTTACGCTCGTTGGCCTGACACTCGGAGGCAAGGTGGCCTGTCTGGGCGCACCGGGTGCAAGTTTTTTTGGTGGCGAGGCATTGCGTGGATGTGTGGCCGAGTCTGGCACAATTTTGACATTTACGGACAGGGTATGCACCCTGTACTCAACAGCGTTGATTTTTACATAGTCAGGCAGATACGTGTACGTGAAAGGGATTTTGATGGCTCCTGAGTCTGAACCCTCGCGGTTTTTCAATCTAAATGCGTTTTTTGCTTCAGGAATGTGGGGGAGCATGTCGGTCACGCTCTCAGACAGGGGAATCCCCTTTATGACCCCTTCAGTAGTGGCGATTGGGATTGTGCATCTGATGTTGATGCCCACGACAACTTTCATATCGGCCAAGGTTTTTTGCTGTTTGGCCGACTGGCAGCCGACCAGCCAACAATTGTCAGATAGCGCGCGTTGGCTCTGGATGGGCCCTATGGTGTTCTGCCACATTTTGTATGATGTGGTGGGGCCGAGGCCTCAGAGAGTGGCCTGCCCGGAACGCAGGTCTTGCACTTTAACTGGGTATTTCAAAAATTCGGGCGGAAGTTTGTTGTCATTGTTATTACGCTTCCTGCTTGGCGGGCATTCAGGTTTTTCTTGGTTTTGAGTAGTGGGCCGGTGCCCACTGTCTGGGATCGGGATGGGGATTTGTTCTTGGGATTGGTGTATTGAGGGGAGGCCTGACTGGCTCCCCAGATCCCCAAAATATCGTCATCTTGGTTTGTCTCCATTTGATCGATCGTGATTGGCTCCTTCTCGATCCCACCGGGGGGAGAGCCATCGGCGGGAGCCGGGGTGGAGGAGCCTCTTGGAGATCGCGGGGGTGAGGTCGGTTTTAGGGTGTCTTTCTCGGTTAAGTCAAGACGCGTTCTGGCTTTGAGATTCTCTCTTTGGGGCTTCGGTGACTCAGTGGAGATCTGGTCATGTTCGAGTTCTGACCGCTTTTCTTTTTTCTTCGATTTTTTCCCATCGGGGTGGGTCTCTTCGTCTGTCGGGTGGGATCCTCGTTGGGATCGTGATCTTTTTCGGATCGGAGTTAGTGTATCTTCTCGGTTTCCCACTGGGTAATAGTAGACGGTGGTGTTTCCTAATTCTCGCGGTTGGTTCTTTCTTGGGCTTTCGGAAAACACGGGAGACTCGGGAGACTCGATTGTCTCAGAGGACTCTATGTCCGAGCTCGAAGATGAATCAGTTGTGGGATGACTCGGGTCATCCCTTTTCTCTGGACTTGCGCGCGACATGTTGGGTGAAAACAGTAGTCTAACTAATAACAACAATAATGACTAAGCTAGATTGACATGTAACAACAAATGCGAGCCTGGATATCACGTTAAATTATCAATACAAAGATGGAAAAAAAGAGAAAAGACTACATGATAACTGACTGGGCAAAAGGGAAAAAATGTAAGTTGAAATTGGTTTGAGGTGCCGGGCAGTGTCTCCGGATGTCAGCAGTGCCTCCTAGTTGTCCCTAGTTTTAGATAGGAGGAGACAGCAATGACTCACTAAGCAGACACCTATGAAGGCCACCAAGGAAGCCAAGATGACAGGGCCCCACCCAGGCGGAGTACTGTTGGTATAGGTGACCCCACCGCAAACAGGATTTGTCCCTGCAGCCCAGCGTAGTCGTAGTCGTATGGGGGGATGTCTCTCGTGTTGAAGGTGGTGGCGTTGGAGGCGTGGAAGAAGAGTTGAGGGCGCAGGTTGCGTTTTGAGGGCGATTTCCTCTTCTTTGTGGCACTTGTCCTCTTTGTCTGTATTCACCACCCTCCCTCTCGCCGATTTCTCCTGTTGATCTTGGATCAAAAGTAGGCTAGTGGCTGGCTTCCTGTCGATCTGTGTTCAGTCAGCCGGCCCGTGGCAGCGTTGGGGAACGTGCAAAAGCGTGGAGCGTTGTGAATTCAAGTGTTGCCAGCTTGAAGTCAGCTCAGTGAATTATGTTGAATGTTTTTTTGGGAGTGGGGTGGGGAGTGTATTTATATGTAGGGCAGGGGGTGGGGCAATTAAACGATATTTCAGGCCATCATCACGCAAGTGTCATACGTCAGGTTAACACCAGGGGCTCTATCGCTTATCTGTCTGCCATCTATTTTATGACACTCTCGTTCTATACCCCCCCCCCCCCCTCTCTCTCTCTCTCTCTCCCTCTCTCTCTGTGCATGTGTGTGTATATGTGTATCGGTATGTGATGTGTGTGTGTGTCTGTGCGCCCGCGAACGTGTGTGTGTGTGTGTGTCTGTGTGTCTGTGTGTGTGTGTGTGTGTGTGTGTGTGTGAGTGTAGGCTACAGATTGAAGCTGTGGGGTAATAACATAACACAAACACAAACACACATATACATACCTCTTTGAAGTGTTTTCCTGCGAGCAATTTGTAGCCTGCTGTGTCGCATAAGCCTACGTTTTCTTTTTGAAACTGCTTTTATATCACATAATAGAACATACACACATACGCGTGCACTGGCGCGCATCATCATGGCACACGCACGCGCACGTACTCACATACGCATACACACAAACACACTACACAACTAATTATTAACATGTTATTTTATTTAGCAAACTGTCATACTCTATCCCTTTTCTTCTGCACTGAGTGTCTGTCAGAGGAGCTTCTTCCTCATTCGAATAATATACTACTCAACAAAAGTTAAGTACCACTTCCTGGGAAAATTTCAGACACATTTAGAGTGCTTAAACTGACATGTTTACACTTTCTTATGCTGTAATGTTATAGACCAAGGTCCGAACTCTTATGCAATGTAAAAATACCCTGCATAACATTACAAATGCGCCGATTAGACCGTTTAAGACGGTACCTTAAATGAACCAAATGGGATGAATTTGCACACCGTGCCGATAACATTTAAAGCATAGCAGTGTTCACACATCACAAATGAATAATCTGCAACTTAATTGTTCTTCTCACGCTTGTCATTTGCTCGTAAAAGAAATCCAAAGACTTAGACAAAAACGCGTAATTAGCCATTGGGCCTCTCAGTGGCCAATGCTGACGACACAGAGATTAGAAATGTAATGAAAGACATCATTGTCACTATAAGTATACTCAATCGCTAAAAACAAATTCACGTATATTTGAAGGGCAGTTCCTTAGGCAGAAGCAGTTACGTCTTGCATCACTAAAGCGAGGCTAAACCGCCACATTGAACAGTCACGTGATTTCTGACTGGCTTCCATGAAGCTATGAATATGTCTGAAGACTCCTAACATGTTTACACATTAATTTGCCAACGATCCTTTCAAGAATGTTACTATGTGAATATCCTCCATATTTTTGTAAACTACCCCATGAACAGTTATAAGAAAAAGAAGTCAAAAGTCAAAAATATTTTATTATCACGTTAGGGGAAATTACAGTGTGGTCTCGTACAAGCACAATACAAGCAAAGAAACACGTTTGCATGCATTAAAAATAGAAACAAAACTAAGGAAAAATGGATTATAAATCATGCTTCGCAAGAAGTTGGACATAGTTAGGGTCGATACAAGCGACTATCAAAACGTTAAGAACTGCCCTCTTTCCCACCATTTCTATCCTCGCATTCATTTATTCACCCCCACCCTATCCCCAAACCCACACCCTCTCCAAGTCACCCCAAACTTTTACATATTTTGGGTCCATTCCCGTTCTCAACATTTCATGCGCCTCCCTCTTCTCTCTCTCTATCTGTCTCTGTCTCTCTCTCTCTGTCTCTCTCTCTCTCTCTCTCTCTCTCTCTCTCTCTCTCTCTCTCTCTCTCTCTCGATCTCTCGCACACACATACACACACAGGCATAGAGACATACGGACAGACACACACGCACGCACGCACGTACGCACGCACGCACGCACGCACGCACGCACGCACGCACACGCACACGCACACGCACACACATTACTGTATAGGTTTTTAACATGACCAGATATACCTCTAGGCCTAAGCTAATGTATAATTCCTCATTATTTGGTCTTAGCAGAGATCTTGTTCAGAAGTTCGACTGACTTAGGGATAAAACTAGCTGAGTTTATAATTGTTCTACAACGAATAATGCGGAACCGTCTAACAGATTAGATGGCAATAGTTCATAGCAATGCGATAGAACGTGACTTTGATCATAAGCGATCTCCCTGGCTTTTCGAACTACACGTTTTTCATACAACAAACACAAACTGTCTTGTTTTCTACCCACGATCTTGCTACCAACATTCACAATCTTATTCAGAACACTCTTGAGTCTTACATTCAAGCCACCGTACCAACAAATGAATGAAAATGTTATAATAGATTCAAGAAAACAATGATAAAAGCTTTGGGGAAGATCTGTGCTAACATTGACAGATCTGAGCTTTCTCAGGCAGTACATCCTTGTCTGACATATCTTGGAAACATGATCAACATGAGAGCTAAAAGTAAACTTATTGTCTATGATTGTTCCCAGATACTTGTATTCATCTACCCTTTCGACTGTCACACCTTTGGTTTATTGGGCATGGTCACGTTACCAGTAACACATTTGTCCCAAAACATGAATTGCTCATTTCTCATCATTGGAAATCATGGGAAAAGAGCAATTAGTGTATGGGGAAAGTGTTTTGGGACAAATTAATGCATCACTGGACATATGACCAGGCCCAGTGACAAAACTGGTAGGCCTACGTAACTTTTGTTGAGTAGTATAGTACAGTAACATCCTTATTTTCTCACTGCAGCTTGGAGAAGAAGGTCTAATGTCACTTTTCCTATTTATTATGCAGTGAATTCCAAGTCAAGCACCCGTGTGGGCCAATCTCTGCAAACCAAATATTTAAGTCTTAAATATTCAAGTCTTGTTCGTTTATTGTTTATGTCTTTTGTTTTGAAAGAAGGAGAAGGATAGAAAATGAGCCTATACATCGTTTCAAGATAGATGTAAAACACAGACACACACATAAACACAGACACACAGACACACACTCACGCGCGCGCACGCACGCGCGCACACACCCTCTTTCCCCTTTCTCTCTCTCTCTCTCACTGTCTCTCTATACCAAGAATACGTATTGATAATAGCACACTCGATCAGCAAACTGTAAAAGAAGATAATAGACCAATTTGCGACATACGTGTCACAAACAATGAGAGATAGATAGATAGACACACACACACACACACACACACACACACACACACACACACACACACACACACACACACATACACAGACACAGTAGTGACACACACACGCGCGCGTGCGCGCACATACACACACAAACAGAGAGAACGAACGAGCGAACGAATGAACGAAATTTTGTTTAATCAGGGTTATAAGATAAGCATACAATGCTTTTTTACCCTCAGCCCTGAGGCAAAACAAATGTTAACAATAAAAAAAAAAGTATATATATGTACAAACACAAGCGCGGATTCGCAATCGTTTGTGGCTGCGCAGACGACGCGACCAAAGGTTGACGTCATCAGTTTCGTCTTGCAAATGAAGAATTGAAAACGAAACATCATTTTAAAGAGCAGCCTCAATTTGAAGTGCAGCCTCGATTTGAAGTGCGACAATTTTGTAGCCTCGATTTGAAGTGCGACAATTTTGGACCGACCGACACACCGACAGACAGACAGACAGACAGACTGACACAAAGTGTGTTATAGGTTTGGGGCTTGAGCC
>CM065680.1:54338657-54348601 GCA_017654935.2 Phymorhynchus buccinoides
TACTGTTGTCTGTAGTTCTAAAAAATTACTTAGGCCCCATAGATCTAGAAGTTTGGATGCTGTGTTTGTGTTTTGAGTTGATTTAAAAGAACAATCATATGATGGGATTATGTGCGCATTTTATTCATATCTCTAGGCCTAAAGCGGCTAGGCCTACATCAAAAGCACCGGCAACTTGCGATTTCCAACGACCAAATCAAGATAGGCCTTGGTAGATCAATAGTTTTCTTGACTAGGCCCTATTATACTGATCATATGGGGACGGAGACCGTTCGTACAGTCAGAAGAACAGACAATTTAAAGCGTCTGGGGTTCTCTTTCAAGCCTACCACAACACACCATTTCGAAATAGGCCTAGCTGATTTTGATAACGGGATCAGAGTGGCTTCTTCGTAGTGAAAAACGAGCATGTTTACGTAAAAGGCCGACGCCTTTGGTCTCTTTGGAATGTAAAATTCCATTGCAAGTTCTATTCCGATCAAAATAACGTCATAGATAACTGTGTGCGTGTCTTTATTGTTCTATAATAGGCCCAGAAAATCACCTACACCGTCTCGATTCAAATTTGCTTCCATTGTCGTGTGTCGTCTGCTTGAAGTGGGTCAGTGTGGAGATGTTTCTCATTGGCTAATTGCCTACGACTGTCGTTCAGAAATACTGCAGGAGCCAGTTGCCTACGACGGTCGTAGGGACATTCACACGACTGGAATTTTCACGAGACGTGGGCCTCACAGTCCAACCTCAGTCGTAGAGAGCTCACGACCATTTCCGTCCAACTCTGGTCGCAGTGTGTGAGGAGACCATTAGTTTCACCATAGAGTAGGTCATTCGGGGTTTGCATAGTTAGGCCTACACCTAAAACCTTTTTCTCTTTTGAGAGACAGAGAGAGAGACAGAGAGAGAGAGAGAGAGAGAGAGAGAGAGAGAGAGAGAGAGAGAGAGAGAGAGAGTGGACACTTGACAACTTTTAATCATGTTCAAAGACTGTGCATAGCATGGAGATGAATGAAATACTTGGTATTTGGTAGTTTATAGTCACAGAAGCGTCTCTGTGTAATACGAACATATAGCACATGTGAACAACAATACTTTTTGTTGAGAGAGAGAGAGAGAGAGAGAGAGAGAGAGAGAGAGAGAGAGAGAGAGAGAGAGAGAGAGGGAGAGAGAGAGAGAGAGACAGAGAGAGGGAGAGAGACAGAGAGAGATTCGTGCTCTTTCCTCCCAATCATCTGCGCGCGCGCGCGTTCGTTTATCGCTTACGTTGTTAATGCGTACGTGCACCCATACCATGTTTGCGTGCGCTTATAATCTCTCTCACTACCCCATTTGACACATTATTTCCTGTTTCTACCCTTCCGTTTCTTACTCCGAGTAGGCCTACTGTCTCGCCTTTTACTTTCAACAATCCGAGGAATCAAGCAAGAGTAATGATCCTTAGCAAAATAAACTGGGATTCCCCGACACAATAAAACAAGAAAGGAAGCATTTTATATAGAAATATATAATAAACAGTGAGTGCTAGCCTGTCTAAGGAGAGTGAAAAATTCTGCTCTTAGATGTAGGCTAATGTGGCGTAATTTGACACGCAGGAATGTATCAACAGATTCTAGTGTTAATGACCCTTTTTGAAGAGCAGGATCGTTCAGGGTCGTTTTAAATAAATGCATGTGGATAATAACTGAACAGACGTGCACACGTCCGAACACACACACACACACACACACACACACACACACACACACACACACGTGCACACATGAAAGAGAGAGAATGATTGAATCGAAAAAACTAATGTATGAATTCATTCAATGAGAGAGAGAAAGAGAGAAAGAGAGAGAGAGAGAGAGAGAGAGAGAGAGAGAGAGTGGGGGTGGGGAAGAGAAAGAGACAGAGTCTGAGAGAAAGAGATAAACCAAGAAGAAAAAGAGATAGAGAGAGAGAAAGAGAGAGAGAGGCAGACTGACAGAGACAGGCAGACAAACGGAAGAAAGGAAAAGGATTTTAAAAAATCACACCATCGCCTCTCTCTCTCTCTCTCTCTCTCTCTCTCTCTCTCTCTCTCTCTCTCTCTCTCATATAATAAAAAGGCAAGTGTGTCTGTGTGTGTGTGTGTGTGTGTGCGCGTGCGCGCGTGTTGTGTGTGTGTGTGTGTGTGTGTGTGTGTGTCTGAAACACAAAACGGGCCTTATAACTCCGCCGTTTTTCGACCGAATCGCTTCAAATTTGCTATGAGCCCTAACGGGGCGATGGCAACAGCAACCGAGGCGGCCGTGTCATTTGCGCGGTTTGGCAAATGCGCGAAACGCGTATCCCCCGGCCTCTCGGCTCCCGTATCTCCGGTATTTCTGGACGGATCGGCAGGTAGATGACCGGGGACAGTGACTATCCGTGTACCAAACCGGAAGCGAATCGTTTCATAAACGCTCGCTATAAGTGCCGCTTCACCTTTTCACAAACCGCGGCGAAATCAGACCCGACATTGACTCGAAATTTTGAACAGGCATGACCAGGGATAGTGTCTATCTTGGTGCAACATTTCAACAGCATCCATTCATAAACGCGTGCGCTATGACCCGATTTACATTTGCGTGGACCCCAAATTTCAACATTATACACACAAAAAATGCCCGCCAGCAGGAACAGGCTCTCTCTCTCTCTCTCTCTCTCTCTCTCTCTCTCTCTCGCGCGCGCGGCCCAGCGGTTAGCAGCTGTGAAGTTAGACCAAATACACTGAAAAGAAAGACTAACATCCGGTCCCTTTTCCCTATATGAGTAGTGAGGACAGAAACACATGTTATGTCACGTTTAAAAAAAGAAAGACTAACATCCGGTCCCTTTTCCCTATATGAGTAGTGAGGACAGAAACACATGTTATGTCCCTTTTAAACGTGACACATTTAGGTTACATTAACTCTTTTTTTTCAAACCTGAGAGAGTTATCTTTTCATTAGTCAGTTATACTTTGGATAACTACCTCACTAACGATAACTCTATCAGCCCGGCTCGCCGTAACTCGTAAGTAGTCCATCTTACCCTTTTAGAGTCTTTGGTTAGACCAGCGACATACATACCGGACTAGACTGCACCACAGAAATCTAAGAATAGCGTGGCACGCGTCGTTGCGCTCTCTGTGTATGTTTGTCTGTCTGTGTCTCTCTCTCGCTTCCTTCCTTACTTCCAGCAGAGAGGAAGAGAGCTAAAACCACCGCCAGGCAGCGCTAAGCTACCACCTTCACACCACTAGGCCTACAGCTATTAAGGCTGGCTGGATAAAAAGGTGGCAAGCAAAGGAAACGTGTGTGTGTGTGTGTGTGTGTGTGTGTACACTGTGTAAATACACTGTGTAATACTTGGAAGACAGAATTAATGCTCTAAAAATGCTGTAACTATGTAAGGACAGTAATGAAAGTAATGGACCTGAAGATGTTTGTGTAATGCTTAGAATACTTTGTTCCTCAATAGCCATCTTCATAAGCCTATGTGACACGAACCAGAAGGGTGTGCACAATGAAAATAAAGTAAACCCACTCTAGCTAACACAAACACAATGATTTCAATAAGGCGTAAAAGCTACAAGGCAATTTATTTCAAATCAAATCAATAATATTTCTTTCACACAATTAAACCACCAAATAAACAAACCCCAAGCGATTTAACACAATAAATAAACAATGCCCCTTTACAATGTTACACACCAATAATAATGTCCCAAGGTGCAGTCGCTTCACACGCAGACTCACCTTATCTCCGACTTTAATCTCGATCTACGTTTGATATATGTTGATTTTCTGCTTCAAGTTGTGCAAGTGTGTTTGTGATGGACTCTTTTCCTCTTTGGCGGCTTTATGCCGCCCCACCGGCTTTGAGAGTGTTTGTTTTCCTGTTTTTATTATCGGCATGCCAGCTGAAATTCAAATGTCCAAAACCGACCATGGCACCAGCTTTTACCCACCCCAAGCCGTGCCTACCAGCGCGCATGCGGGCATCAGCTCTAAGTAGCATCAGTTCGCTGGCAGGCGTGAGTGTACCCCTACCTCTACACTCCCCACCTCTCCAAACCTCCCTTTCTTTCACCACTGTTCCTGCTCCTACTACCAAGACGCGGCGTACAACATATACAAGGGACCAGCTGTTGACCATCAACACAGCTACACAGTCGTATCTTAAGCCTGACATGATCGCCACTTTGAAAGACCTGGGCATCGGCTACAAACTGCCACGCGGAAAGCGCTCTAATCGTGGCGGTACACGAAAGCGTAAACATATCCTTGTGCTAAGCAGTGAACTTCGACCCTGCGTTTACGACCCTCACGGACCTAGGCCTAACCCTGAAAACTTGATCTATGTGCTCCTCGTAACAGTTAGCACCCCACCATCAGACCAGCTGTGTGTGTCGCTTTTCAATGCACGATCTGTGGGCCCTGCAACTACTAGAACGCAAATTACTGACTTCATCACTGACAATGACATTGACGTAATGCTATTAACTGAAACTTGGCTTCGTTCGTCTGGAGATGAAGCCAAGTGTAGTGACCTAACTCCAATCGGATAGGCTCTACGCTCCATCCCCCGCCCTCCCCACCCCTCCGGAAAGTTCGCTCGCGGTGGTGGCATCGCATTTCTACACAAGGACTGTCTCTCCTCTTTCTCAACTGTTAAGACTGTGTTTCCCTTCACTCATTCTTCGTTTGAACTTGCTCAACTCTCCCTCAACCTACAGCACGCCTTTGTCAACTTCGTCTGTGTTTATCGTCCACCTCCCAGTAAAAGAAACATGTTAAAAGACAGTACATTCCTCGACGAACTGCCTTCTTTCTTAGAGTATTGTTCTTCCCTGTTTGGTAAAGTGATCATTGCTGGTGACTTTAATATCCACTATGAAAATATCACGGACAATAACACCATGAAATTTAGAGATATTGTAAGCATGTATAATTTTGTTCAATCTGTCATCGAACCTACTCATGTTCATGGTCACATTCTTGATCTTGTCTTGTACCCATGCTGTGAAAATTTTGTCTTGTCTACAAATGTGTGTCACGATCTTACGTCCGATCATGTGTCTGTGTTGTGCAAAGTAAGTCTCCCCAAACCTGTCCGTCGCCGCACAACAAAATTCATCCGCTCTTTTCATAAGATTGACAAGACTAATTTGAAAGATGATTTAGAAACTGCCATAACACCTGACATGTCTCTTCCCGATTTAAACTTTTCTTTGCAAAATCTGCTCGATATGCACGCCCCTCTCCATCAGGTATCTGTCAGGACAGAGAGAGACACACCTTGGTACAATTCAATTGCTACCCAACTCACAGAGTTCAAACGCGAGCGCCGCAGAGCAGAAAGGTGCTGGCTCTCCTCTGGTCTGACTGTTCACAAACAGATCTACAACTCAATCAAACGGACAATTACCGACTTAGTACAAAGGGCTAAGACTCAGTTTTTCTCCTCTAAAATTTCCGCTAGCAAGACTTGCAAAGAACTCTACCGAAACATGAATCAAATCCTAGGCAAAACACAAGCAGCTGTATTCCCTTCAAATACAGCACCTAAAAAACTCCCTGACGCCTTTCTTAACTTTTTCCGAGACAAAATAGTAGCCATTCGAAATGCTTTACCTTCTTCTCAGCCTCTAGACGTGTCCCCAGCCTACTCTGGTCCAACTTTGTCCGCCTTTAAACCAGTCACAACACAGTTCGTGAAAGAGATTCTCAAAAAAACGGCCAAGAAATCTTGTGAACTTGACCCTTTCCCTACATCCCTCCTCTATGAAAACATTGATACCTTGTTACCAGTCATAACAAATATTTTCAACCGTTCTTTGTCAAGTGGTACAGTCCCTGATGATTTTAAAGACGCAATTGTGAAACCCCGCTTGAAAAAATCTACTCTGAATCCAGATGAATTAAAAAACTATCGGCTAATCTCTAGCCTTCCCTTCCTGTCAAAAATCTTAAAGAAAGTAGTTCTTTATCAGCTGTCTCAGCACCTTGTTACGAACAATCTTCTCAGTCCCCATCAATCTGCTTACCGTGCTGGACACAGTACAGAAACAGCTCTTATTAGTATCTTAAATAACATTTTGATTTCCCTTGCCGACGACAAAATATGTGTTCTCCTTCTTCTTGATCTATCAGCAGCATGTGACACGATAGACCATGACATTCTACTGACATGCTTGACAACTGACTTTGGCATTTGCTGCACCGTACTAAATTGGTTTAAATCATATCTCTCCAATAGAAAGCAATTTGTTCTCATTGAAAATGTGCAGTCATCTAAAATGTCTCTTGACTTTGGCGTTCCTCAGGGATCAGTACTTGGGCCTGTACTTTTTATCATGTACACAACACCATTGTCCAAGATAATTAATAGACATTCTGTTCAGCACGAAATTTTCCGACGACACCCAGCTCGAACATTCTGACATACCACCAACTTGTTCAAACACTTGAAGACTGTGTTTCTGACATCAAACATTGGATGTCAACCAACAAGCTTAAGTTGAATGATGATAAAACAGAGGCTATCCAGTTTGCTTGACAAAATCATGCTCAAAATCTCCCACCCTCCATAGAGCTTTGTTCCACACAAATTACGTTTATGTCGTGCGTTCGTGATCTCGGCCTTCATATTGACTCTGAGCTATCTTTGAAACAACACATTACCAAAATCTGTCAAGCCTGCTTTCTTGAAATCCGTCGCATTAGTTCAATTAGACCCTTCCTGACTGAAGATGCCACAAAGACACTTGTCACTTCCTGTATTCTGTCTAGATTAGATTATTGCAATGCCCTCCTCCTAGGCCTTTCTACAACCTCTCTCCAACCTCTTCAACGTGTTCAAAATTCTGCTGCGCGCCTTGTATTCAGAGTACCAACACGGCACCATACATCAGATCTTTTAATGAAACTGCACTGGCTCAAAATCGAATACCGAATCAAATACATATCTGCCTGCCTCTGCTACAAAATCGTTACAAAAGACGCACCAGCCTATCTTTGCAACCTTTTCCAGATCTACCTTCCTGCCCGTAGCCTTCGTTCTTCCTCTGATGACCGTATTTTTCAAATTCCCTCTTACCATCGGAAACAACACGGCTCCAGAGCATTTTTCGTTTCAGCTGCTACACTCTGGAACTCACTCCCTTTCAGCCTTCGTCATGCCAAATGCTATGTAACGTTTAAGTCTGCTCTGAAAACACACTACTTCAAACTGCAGCTGCAGAGTACATAAAACTTAGAAATATTGCCAGCCACTCTATCTGTGCATCTTGTTATGTGTATGTGTGTCATCACGTGTTCTGTGTGTGTGTGAGCGCTTGCGTGCGTGTGTGTGTCTGTGTATGTGTGCGTGCGTGTGCGCACGTGTGTGTGTGGTGTATGTGTGCATGCGCATTTTTGTGTTGTGTGCGTGCGTGTGATGCGTTCATGTAGGCCCCTATATGAGTGTATGTATGCATGGTGTGTGTGTGCGCGTACATGTGTGTGTGTGTGTGTGTGTGTGTGTGCTTGTGCTGGGTGTGCGTGTTGTTTTTGTGAATATTATGCTGTTATTTCATGCTTGTGAATTGTGTGAAAATGAATACGTGCATTAGTCCTAGTAGTAGTAGTAGTAGTAGTAGGTAGTAGTAGTAGTAGTCACAGCAGTTGTTGTTGCTGATTGATATGTGTATTGTTTTTGTCTGCTGATGTTTTTGGATTTTTGTTTCATGTTTTTATTCCATTTCAATTTTGTGTAAAGCGCCCTGTAGCCTACATAGTAGGATGGGCGCTACATAAATTTTCCTCATTATTATTATTATAATTATATAATATAATCTCCACTTAATGACCCAATCCAAAATAAATGGTGAAACAAAAGAATCTAAGAAAGGGAAACAACAGCTGAAATTTTGGGGGGGGGGGGGGGGGGGGTTTTTGGGTGTTTTTGGTGTGCTTACTAAATTATTTCTTTAAAACTGAATTCCCTCCCTTTAACCGCTACAGCTAACTCGTTTACACGGAGATTCCGCTTAAACGGTATCAGCTGTACCCTCAAACTTATTACAACAATATTAAAACAGAATAGATGGTACAGGAATAGTTCAAGGCCAGATCACATACAATGGTGCCAAACAAATCACCAAACTAATGTAGTGACCCACTTACCCAACTAAACCCCTACCAACCATTATGATTACAATTCAATATGCTTAGTAAAGAAGAGATGGTTTGAGTATAGTTCAAGACCAGATCACACACAAAGTTGTTAAACAATAATGATCTGTCTTTCCAACTAAAACTCCCACCAACTTTTATAATTACAACTGAATATATTTAGTAAAGAACAGATGGTTTGAGTATAGTTCAAGACCAGATCACACACAAAGGTGTTAAACAATAATGATCTGTCTTTCCAACTAAAACTCCCACCAAGTGTTATAATTTTCAATTAAATCCTAACTGAAAATTCTCACTTCATCCAAATGAATGAACCTAAAAAACAACAACAAAGATGAGTGCTTAACACTAGTAATTATTCATCCACCCCACAAGAGTGAACAAGTACCAAACGCCAAAAAGTATCACTAAAAGTACACCCAAATGTATGCACTAATAACCAAATGCTGCAAATGGCTAATCCCACCTTCACCATCAAAGCAACAACCTCACTGGTAAACAACCACAACAAAATGAGGCTTGTTCAAGCAATGTCAAATCCAGTTGGTTACAGTCCTTGCCCCTCACTTTTCAAGGGCAATAACCCACTAACAAAATACCCCCATCCCAGTTAAAACCTTCCCCGACGACTGTGGGTGTAAAAACACCCTGGGGGTCATAAAATCGTTAATAATTTTGTATCTAATTAAGACATTTACCCAAAATTTTCAATAGCTGTCACGTTTTTTATTTCACACGATATGAACCAAACAAATAACTTTGAACATAAATAAATAATTAAACAATTAAATTGATACACCCTTATTAGTTGACTGTGGGTGTTTATGGCACCCTTACCTTTATAGAAGAAAAACCCTTATTAGTCGACTGTGGGTGTTTTTGACACCCTTACATTTTTAGACTGAAAAACCAACAGAGCCCTATCCGTTGACTGTGGGTGGTAAAGACACCCTTCCTTTCATATAGGAGTAGGCTGCTGGTACCATGGCAACATTGATAGGTATATAGGTACCAATCTCAGACTGTGAGATGCTGAGTCCAGAGGTCCCACATTCCTTACCAGTAACATGATACCACTGCAGGTGGCCTCTTCATTACAGGAATCTGAAGGCATTGGATGCTTTCCGTCTGTTTATTTCAGACAAAGGGATCATTGACAAGATAATGGAAAACACAAACAAAGAAGCACACCGAGTCCACAAAAAGCATTGGAAGAACACAGACACCTGTGAGATTGGAGCTATCATTGGCTGCTGGCTGCTTCTTGGTGCCGAAAGGCAAAACATGCTGGGCACAGAAAGAATATGGGATTCCTACTATGGGAACCCTATGGTCAAAGCCACAATGGGTCGTCAACGATTCATAGATCTACTGACATACATGAGGTTTGATGACAAGGAGACCCGCTCACACAGGCGAGCCCAAGACGTCTTTGCTCCATTCAGGGATGTTTGGGATACCTTCCCGCGCAATCTGCGCAAGCACTATATGCCAGGTCCTCTCTTGACAGTTGATGAACAATTGGTCCCATTCAGGGGTCGTTGTTCATTTCTCCAGTATCTGCCATCAAAGCCAGATCGTTATGGCATAAAGATCTTTTGGCTGGCAGATGCTGAGAACAATTGTCCAGTGTATGGCATTCCGTACCTAGGAAAACAAGGCACAGAGAGACAACAAAACTTGGGGCGCAAAACTGCTCTGGCTCTTGCAGAGCCCTTCTTCAATACAGGCCGTAACATCACCTGTGACAATTATTTCACAGACCTGGAGCTTGCCCAAACC
>CM065680.1:54349101-54354101 GCA_017654935.2 Phymorhynchus buccinoides
TTGTCGGAAGGTGGTTTGTCGGAAGGTGGTTTGTCAGCTTGTCTGTCAGTGCTGTTACAAGTCGTGTCAGGTGGTCATCTAGTTGTTTCATCATTATTTTAGTTTGTTTGGTTATTTGATCTTCAACTATCTGTGATTCTTTTTTCAGCTATGTTTTTAGTTCGGGCTTCCCTGAGGAGTTGAGCTTTGAGTCGGTAGTGATTGGCCTGATGGGAAAGGAGTCTTTGCCAAAAGCTGGTTAATCTACCCTTGGTGAGGTTGTAGCTTTTTGGGGGGGCTGGTGGGTTTTTTTGTAGGATGGTTGGTTTGGGTTGAGCTAAACTATGGCGAGGATTGGTCTAGAGGGGAAGTTGGCTCTGGCCACGCCAGCGTAGCTGTTTGGCGCCGAACGCCGATGGGCGTTCCCAGTCCTCCAAGACGGATCAACGGTGGGGATGGAAGAGGAGGGGGGTGCTGCTTTGTTTTTGTTTGTGTTTATTGTCTTGCTCGATGGCCGCCTTGGCTCTCCTTATCGCTTCTGCATGGGGAAGGAAGGTCTCGCCTCGGAGCTTGTTGGCTTCATGTCGGAGTTTGTATTCCGGACACCCAGCGTACGCCGCCGAGTGCCCTCCGGAGCAGTTAATGCATTTACGCTCGTTGGCCTGACACTCGGAGGCAAGGTGGCCTGTCTGGGCGCACCAGGTGCAAGTTTTTTTGGTGGCGAGGCATTGCGTGGATGTGTGGCCGAGTCTGGCACAATTTTGACATTTACGGACAGGGGCTACGTAGGTATGCACCCTGTACTCAACAGCGTTGATTTTTACATAGTCAGGCAGATACGTGTACGTGAAAGGGATTTTGATGGCTCCTGAGTCTGAACCCTCGCGGTTTTTCAATCTAAATGCGTTTTTTGCTTCAGGAATGTGGGGGAGCATGTCGGTCACGCTCTCAGACAGGGGAATCCCCTTTATGACCCCTTCAGTAGTGGCGATTGGGATTGTGCATCTGATGTTGATGCCCACGACAACTTTCATATCGGCCAAGGTTTTTTGCTGTTTGGCCGACTGGCAGCCGACCAGCCAACAATTGTCAGATAGCGCGCGTTGGCTCTGGATGGGCCCTATGGTGTTCTGCCACATTTTGTATGATGTGGTGGGGCCGAGGCCTCGGAGAGTGGCCTGCCCGGAACGCAGGTCTTGCACTTTAACTGGGTATTTCAAAAATTCGGGCGGAAGTTTGTTGTCATTGTTATTACGCTTCCTGCTTGGCGGGCATTCAGGTTTTTCTTGGTTTTGAGTAGTGGGCCGGTGCCCACTGTCTGGGATCGGGATGGGGATTTGTTCTTGGGATTGGTGTATTGAGGGGAGGCCTGACTGGCTCCCCAGATCCCCAAAATATCGTCATCTTGGTTTGTCTCCATTTGATCGATCGTGATTGGCTCCTTCTCGATCCCACCGGGGGGAGAGCCATCGGCGGGAGCCGGGGTGGAGGAGCCTCTTGGAGATCGCGGGGGTGAGGTCGGTTTTAGGGTGTCTTTCTCGGTTAAGTCAAGACGCGTTCTGGCTTTGAGATTCTCTCTTTGGGGCTTCGGTGACTCAGTGGAGATCTGGTCATGTTCGAGTTCTGACCGCTTTTCTTTTTTCTTCGATTTTTTCCCATCGGGGTGGGTCTCTTCGTCTGTCGAGTGGGATCCTCGTTGGGATCGTGATCTTTTTCGGATCGGAATTAGTGTATCTTCTCGGTTTCCCACTGGGTAATAGTAGACGGTGGTGTTTCCTAATTCTCGCGGTTGGTTCTTTCTTGGGCTTTCGGAAAACACGGGAGACTCGGGAGACTCGATTGTCTCAGAGGACTCTATGTCCGAGCTCGAAGATGAATCAGTTGTGGGATGACTCGGGTCATCCCTTTTCTCTGGACTTGCGCGCGACATGTTGGGTGAAAACAGTAGTCTAACTAATAACAACAATAATGACTAAGCTAGATTGACATGTAACAACAAATGCGAGCCTGGATATCACGTTAAATTATCAATACAAAGATGGAAAAAAAGAGAAAAGACTACATGATAACTGACTGGGCAAAAGGGAAAAAATGTAAGTTGAAATTGGTTTGAGGTGCCGGGCAGTGTCTCCGGATGTCAGCAGTGCCTCCTAGTTGTCCCTAGTTTTAGATAGGAGGAGACAGCAATGACTCACTAAGCAGACACCTATGAAGGCCACCAAGGAAGCCAAGATGACAGGGCCCCACCCAGGCGGAGTACTGTTGGTATAGGTGACCCCACCGCAAACAGGATTTGTCCCTGCAGCCCAGCGTAGTCGTAGTCGTATGGGGGGATGTCTCTCGTGTTGAAGGTGGTGGCGTTGGAGGCGTGGAAGAAGAGTTGAGGGCGCAGGTTGCGTTTTGAGGACGATTTCCTCTTCTTTGTGGCACTTGTCCTCTTTGTCTGTATTCACCACCCTCCCTCTCGCCGATTTCTCCTGTTGATCTTGGATCAAAAGTAGGCTAGTGGCTGGCTTCCTGTCGATCTGTGTTCAGTCAGCCGGCCCGTGGCAGCGTTGGGGAACGTGCAAAAGCGTGGAGCGTTGTGAATTCAAGTGTTGCCAGCTTGAAGTCAGCTCAGTGAATTATGTTGAATGTTTTTTTGGGAGTGGGGTGGGGAGTGTATTTATATGTAGGGCAGGGGGTGGGGCAATTAAACGATATTTCAGGCCATCATCACGCAAGTGTCATACGTCAGGTTAACACCAGGGGCTCTATCGCTTATCTGTCTGCCATCTATTTTATGACACTCTCGTTCTATACCCCCCCCCCCCCTCTCTCTCTCTCTCTCCCTCTCTCTCTGTGCATGTGTGTGTATATGTGTATCGGTATGTGATGTGTGTGTGTGTCTGTGCGCCCGCGAACGTGTGTGTGTGTGTGTGTCTGTGTGTCTGTGTGTGTGTGTGTGTGTGTGTGTGTGAGTGTAGGCTACAGATTGAAGCTGTGGGGTAATAACATAACACAAACACAAACACACATATACATACCTCTTTGAAGTGTTTTCCTGCGAGCAATTTGTAGCCTGCTGTGTCGCATAAGCCTACGTTTTCTTTTTGAAACTGCTTTTATATCACATAATAGAACATACACACATACGCGTGCACTGGCGCGCATCATCATGGCACACGCACGCGCACGTACTCACATACGCATACACACAAACACACTACACAACTAATTATTAACATGTTATTTTATTTAGCAAACTGTCATACTCTATCCCTTTTCTTCTGCACTGAGTGTCTGTCAGAGGAGCTTCTTCCTCATTCGAATAATATACTACTCAACAAAAGTTAAGTACCACTTCCTGGGAAAATTTCAGACACCGTTTTGAGTGCTTAAACTGACATGTTTACACTTTCTGATGCTGTAATATTATAGCCCAAGGTCCGAACTCTTATGCAATGTAAAAATATCCTGCACAACATTACAAATGCGCCGATTAGACCGTTTAAGACGGTACCTTAAATGAACCAAATGGGATGAATTTGCACACCGTGCCGATAACATTTAAAGCATAGCAGTGTTCACACATCACAAATGAATAAAACTGCAACTTAATTGTTCTTCTCACGCTTGTCATTTGCGCGTAAAAGAAATCCAAAGACTTAGACAAAAACGCGTAATTAGCCATTGGGCCTCTCAGTGGCCAATGCTGACGACACAGAGATTAGAAATGTAATGAAAGACATCATTGTCACTATAAGTATACTCAATCGCTAAAAACAAATTCACGTATATTTGAAGGGCAGTTCCTTAGGCAGAAGCAGTTACGTCTTGCATCACTAAAGCGAGGCTAAACCGCCACATTGAACAGTCACGTGATTTCTGACTGGCTTCCATGAAGCTATGGATATGTCTGAAGACTCCTAACATGTTTACACATTAATTTGCCAACGATCCTTTCAAGAATGTTACTATGAATATCCTCCATATTTTTGTAAACTACCCCATGAACAGTTATAAGAAAAAGAAGTCAAAAGTCAAAAATATTTTATTATCACGTTAGGGGAAATTACAGTGTGGTCTCGTACAAGCACAATACAAGCAAAGAAACACGTTTGCATGCATTAAAAATAGAAACAAAACTAAGGAAAAATGGATTACAAATCATGCTTCGCAAGAAGTTGGACATAGTTAGGGTCGATACAAGCGACTATCAAAACGTTAAGAACTGCCCTCTTTCCCACCATTTCTATCCTCGCATTCATTTATTCACCCCCACCCTATCCCCAAACCCACACCCTCTCCAAGTCACCCCAAACTTTTACATATTTTGGGTCCATTCCCGTTCTCAACATTTCATGCGCCTCCCTCTTCTCTCTCTCTATCTGTCTCTGTACCTCTCTCTCTGTCTCTCTCTCTCTCTCTCTCTCTCTCTCTCTCTCTCTCGATCTCTCGATCTCTCGATCTCTCGATCTCTCGCACACACATACACACACAGGCATAGAGACATACGGACAGACACACACGCACGCACGCACGTACGCACGCACGCACGCACGCACGCACGCACACGCACACGCACACGCACACACATTACTGTATAGGTTTTTAACATGACCAGATATACCTCTAGGCCTAAGCTAATGTATAATTCCTCATTATTTGGTCTTAGCAGAGATCTTGTTCAGAAGTTCGACTGACTTAGGGACAAAACTAGCTGAGTTTATAATTGTTCTACAACGAATAATGCGGAACCGTCTATTAGATGGCAATAGTTCATAGCAATGCGATAGAACGTGACTTTGATCATAAGCGATCTCCCTGGCTTTTCGAACTACACGTTTTTCATACAACAAACACAAACTGTCTTGTTTTCTACCCACGATCTTGCTACCAACATTCACAATCTTATTCAGAACACCCTTGGGTTTTACATTCAAGCCACCGTACCAACAAATGAATGAAAATGTTATAATAGATTCAAGAAAACAATGATAAAAGCTTTGGAGAAGATCTGTGCTAACATTGAAAGATCT
>CM065680.1:54359101-54383838 GCA_017654935.2 Phymorhynchus buccinoides
GCAGGATTCCATAGACTGAATAGCGCTGTCAAGTTGGGTAGGTTCCGCCGATTTTTGAAGCTGGGTATCATCAGCAAAGGAATGGTCAATAACAGAGTGACTAGCAAAAACATCAGAGAGAGGAGCAGTGTACAGGACAAAGAGAACTGGCCCCAATACAGATCCCTGAGGTACACCACAAGAAATTAACTTCGGATCTGAACTGCAGTTGTTGATCAAGACAGTCTGAAAGCGATTTGTTAGATATGAGGAGAACCACTGTAGAACTGTAGAATGGATTCCAAAAAACACGTTCCAGCCGGGATAGAAGAATGGTGTGATCTATTGTATCAAATGCTGCCGACAGATCTAGGAGAGTCAAGACTGACACTTTTCCATTGTCAAGAGCTAAGAGGAGATCGTTAAGAACTTTAGTCAGAGCCGTTTCAGTGCTGTGAGCAGGTCGATAGGCAGACTGGAGGGGGTTGAACAAATTGTTTGCTGACAGATGGTTAGACAATTGTGCAAGGACAATTTTCTCGATTATTTTGGAGACAAACGCTAAGTTGGACACAGGCCGATAACTTTTCAAGTCCACCCCGCTGCCCCCATCCCTACCCCCGGTTGTAGACAAGAATATAACAGAAAAAAGTAACAACTGAAACAGCGCACATAATGTTTTATGCATGCTTGTTCCCATGTGTGTGCACGCACACGCATGTGACATGTGTGTACCAGTATGTGTGTGTGTGTGTGTGCGTGTGTGTATGTGTGTGTGTGTGTGTGTGTGTGTGTGTGTGTGTGTGTGTGTGTGTGTGTGTGTGTGTGTGTGGACTATGTGACATTTGTGTACCAGTATGTGTGTGTGTGTGTGTGTGTGTGTGTGTGTGTGTGTGTGTGTGTGTGTGTGTGTGTGTGTGTGTGTGTGTGTGTGTGTGTGTGTGTGTGTGTGTAGACTATGTGACATGTCTGTACCAGTATGTGTGTGTGTGCACGCGCGTGTGAGTGTGTGTGTTTAGACTAAGTGACATGTTTGTACCAATTAGTGTGTGTTTGTGTGTGTGTGTGTGTGTGTGTGTGTGTGTGTGTGTGTGTGTGTGTGTGTGTGAGAGAGAGAGAGAGAGAGAGAGAGAGAGAGAGAGAGAGAGAGAGAGAGAGAGAGAGAGAGAGAGAGAGAGAGAGAGAGAAGAGAGAAGGGAGGAACTGTGAAACACATAGTCGCACCTAAATCTACCACCACCTCCCCTACTCCGTATTATTACGTCACTTGTAACATTATGATGCAACAAGCACTATGCGTCGTTGTGTTGGCCAAGGCTCTAGTACTGTTGTCTGTAGTTCTAAAAAATTACTTAGGCCCCATAGATCTAGAAGTTTGGATGCTGTGTTTGTGTTTTGAGTTGATTTAAAAGAACAATCATATGATGGGATTATGTGCGCATTTTATTCATATCTCTAGGCCTAAAGCGGCTAGGCCTACATCAAAAGCACCGGCAACTTGCGATTTTCAACGACCAAATCAAGATAGGCCTTGGTAGATCAATAGTTTTCTTGACTAGGCCCTATTATACTGATCATATGGGGACGGAGACCGTTCGTACAGTCAGAAGAACAGACAATTTAAAGCGTCTGGGGTTCTCTTTCAAGCCTACCACAACACACCATTTCGAAATAGGCCTAGCTGATTTTGATAACGGGATCAGAGTGGCTTCTTCGTAGTGAAAAACGAGCATGTTTACGTAAAAGGCCGACGCCTTTGGTCTCTTTGGAATGTAAAATTCCATTGCAAGTTCTATTCCGATCAAAATAACGTCATAGATAACTGTGTGCGTGTCTTTATTGTTCTATAATAGGCCCAGAAAATCACCTACACCTTCTCGATTCAAATTTGCTTCCATTGTCGTGTGTCGTCTGCTTGAAGTGGGTCAGTGTGGAGATGTTTCTCATTGGCTAATTGCCTACGACTGTCGTTCAGAAATACTGCAGGAGCCAGTTGCCTACGACGGTCGTAGGGACATTCACACGACTGGAATTTTCACGAGACGTGGGCCTCACAGTCCAACCTCAGTCGTAGAGAGCTCACGACCATTTCCGTCCAACTCTGGTCGCAGTGTGTGAGGAGACCATTAGTTTCACCATAGAGTAGGTCATTCGGGGTTTGCATAGTTAGGCCTACACCTAAAACCTTTTTCTCTTTTGAGAGACAGAGAGAGAGACAGAGAGAGAGAGAGAGAGAGAGAGAGAGAGAGAGAGAGAGAGAGAGAGAGAGTGGACACTTGACAACTTTTAATCATGTTCAAAGACTGTGCATAGCATGGAGATGAATGAAATACTTGGTATTTGGTAGTTTATAGTCACAGAAGCGTCTCTGTGTAATACGAACATATAGCACATGTGAACAACAATACTTTTTGTTGAGAGAGAGAGAGAGAGAGAGAGAGAGAGAGAGAGAGAGAGAGAGAGAGAGAGAGAGAGAGAGAGAGAGAGAGAGAGAGAGAGAGAGAGGGAGAGAGACAGAGAGAGATTCGTGCTCTTTCCTCCCAATCATCTGCGCGCGCGCGCGTTCGTTTATCGCTTACGTTGTTAATGCGTACGTGCACCCATACCATGTTTGCGTGCGCTTATAATCTCTCTCACTACCCCATTTGACACATTATTTCCTGTTTCTACCCTTCCGTTTCTTACTCCGAGTAGGCCTACTGTCTCGCCTTTTACTTTCAACAATCCGAGGAATCAAGCAAGAGTAATGATCCTTAGCAAAATAAACTGGGATTCCCCGACACAATAAAACAAGAAAGGAAGCATTTTATATAGAAATATATAATAAACAGTGAGTGCTAGCCTGTCTAAGGAGAGTGAAAAATTCTGCTCTTAGATGTAGGCTAATGTGGCGTAATTTGACACGCAGGAATGTATCAACAGATTCTAGTGTTAATGACCCTTTTTGAAGAGCAGGATCGTTCAGGGTCGTTTTAAATAAATGCATGTGGATAATAACTGAACAGACGTGCACACGTCCGAACACACACACACACACACACACACACACACACACACACACACACACACACGTGCACACATGAAAGAGAGAGAATGATTGAATCGAAAAAACTAATGTATGAATTCATTCAATGAGAGAGAGAGTGAAAGAGAGAGAGAGAGAGAGAGAGAGAGAGAGAGAGAGAGAGAGAGAGGTGGGGGTGGGGAAGAGAAAGAGACAGAGTCTGAGAGAAAGAGATAAACCAAGAAGAAAAAGAGATAGAGAGAGAGAAAGAGAGAGAGAGGCAGACTGACAGAGACAGGCAGACAAACGGAAGAAAGGAAAAGGATTTTAAAAAATCACACCATCGCCTCTCTCTCTCTCTCTCTCTCTCTCTCTCTCTCTCTCTCTCTCTCTCTCTCTCTCTCATATAATAAAAAGGCAAGTGTGTCTGTGTGTGTGTGTGTGTGTGCGCGCGCGCGCGCGTGTGTGTGTGTGTGTGTGTGTGTGTCTGAAACACAAAACGGGCCTTACAACTCCGCCGTTTTTCGACCGAATCGCTTCAAATTTGCTATGAGCCCTAATGGAGCGATGGCAACAGCAACCGAGGCGGCCGTGTCATTTGCGCGGTTTGGCAAATGCGCGAAACGCGTATCCCCCGGCCTCTCGGCTCCCGTATCTCCGGTATTTCTGGACGGATCGGCAGGTAGATGACCGGGGACAGTGACTATCCGTGTACCAAACCGGAAGCGAATCGTTTCATAAACGCTCGCTATAAGTGCCGCTTCACATTTTCACAAACCGCGGCGTAATCAGACCCGACATTGACTCGAAATTTTGAACAGGCATGACCAGGGATAGTGTCTATCTTGGTGCAACATTTCAACAGCATCCGTTCATAAACGCGTGCGCTATGACCCGATTTACATTTGCGTGGACCCCAAATTTCAACATTATACACACAAAAAATGCCCGCCAGCAGGAACAGGCTCTCTCTCTCTCTCTCTCTCTCTCTCTCTCTCTCTCTCGCGCGCGCGGCCCAGCGGTTAGCAGCTGTGAAGTTAGACCAAATACACTGAAAAGAAAGACTAACATCCGGTCCCTTTTCCCTATATGAGTAGTGAGGACAGAAACACATGTTATGTCACGTTTAAAAAAGAAAGACTAACATCCGGTCCCTTTTCCCTATATGAGTAGTGAGGACAGAAACACATGTTATGTCCCTTTTAAACGTGACACATTTAGGTTACATTAACTCTTTTTTTTTCAAACCTGAGAGAGTTATCTTTTCATTAGTCAGTTATACTTTGGATAACTACCTCACTAACGATAACTCTATCAGCCCGGCTCGCCGTAACTCGTAAGTAGTCCATCTTACCCTTTTAGAGTCTTTGGTTAGACCAGCGACATACATACCGGACTAGACTGCACCACAGAAATCTAAGAATAGCGTGGCACGCGTCGTTGCGCTCTCTGTGTATGTTTGTCTGTCTGTGTCTCTCTCTCGCTTCCTTCCTTACTTCCAGCAGAGAGGAAGAGAGCTAAAACCACCGCCAGGCAGCGCTAAGCTACCACCTTCACACCACTAGGCCTACAGCTATTAAGGCTGGCTGGATAAAAAGGTGGCAAGCAAAGGAAACGTGTGTGTGTGTGTGTGTGTGTGTGTGTGTACACTGTGTAAATACACTGTGTAATACTTGGAAGACAGAATTAATGTTCTAAAAATGCTGTAACTATGTAAGGACAGTAATGAAAGTAATGGACCTGAAGATGTTTGTGTAATGCTTAGAATACTTTGTTCCTCAATAGCCATCTTCATAAGCCTATGTGACACGAACCAGAAGGGTGTGCACAATGAAAATAAAGTAAACCCACTCTAGCTAACACAAACACAATGATTTCAATAAGGCGTAAAAGCTACAAGGCAATTTATTTCAAATCAAATCAATATTATTTCTTTCACACAATTAAACCACCAAATAAACAAACCCCAAGCGATTTAACACAATAAATAAACAATGCCCCTTTACAATGTTACACACCAATAATAATGTCCCAAGGTGCAGTCGCTTCACACGCAGACTCGCCTTATCTCCGACTTTAATCTCGATCTGTTTGATATATGTTGATTTTCTGCTTCAAGTTGTGCAAGTGTGTTTGTGATGGACTCTTTTCCTCTTTGGCGGCTTTATGCCGCCCCACCGGCTTTGAGAGTGTTTGTTTTCCTGTTTTTATTATCGGCATGCCAGCTGAAATTCAAATGTCCAAAACCGACCATGGCACCAGCTTTTACCCACCCCAAGCCGTGCCTACCAGCGCGCATGCGGGCATCAGCTCTAAGTAGCATCAGTTCGCTGGCAGGCGTGAGTGTACACTCCCCACCTCTCCAAACCTCCCTTTCTTTCACCACTGTTCCTGCTCCTACTACCAAGACGCGGCGTACAACATATACAAGGGACCAGCTGTTGACCATCAACACAGCTACACAGTCGTATCTTAAGCCTGACATGATCGCCACTTTGAAAGACCTGGGCATCGGCTACAAACTGCCACGCGGAAAGCGCTCTAATCGTGGCGTACACGAAAGCGTAAACATATCCTTGTGCTAAGCAGTGAACTTCGACCCTGCGTTTACGACCCTCACGGACCTAGGCCTAACCCTGAAAACTTGATCTATGTGCTCCTCGTAACAGTTAGCACCCCACCATCAGACCAGCTGTGTGTGTCGCTTTTCAATGCACGATCTGTGGGCCCTGCAACTACTAGAACGCAAATTACTGACTTCATCACTGACAATGACATTGACGTAATGCTATTAACTGAAACTTGGCTTCGTTCGTCTGGAGATGAAGCCAAGTGTAGTGACCTAACTCCAATCGGATAGGCTCTACGCTCCATCCCCCGCCCTCCCCACCCCTCCGGAAAGTTCGCTCGCGGTGGTGGCATCGCATTTCTACACAAGGACTGTCTCTCCTCTTTCTCAACTGTTAAGACTGTGTTTCCCTTCACTCATTCTTCGTTTGAACTTGCTCAACTCTCCCTCAACCTACAGCACGCCTTTGTCAACTTCGTCTGTGTTTATCGTCCACCTCCCAGTAAAAGAAACATGTTAAAAGACAGTACATTCCTCGACGAACTGCCTTCTTTCTTAGAGTATTGTTCTTCCCTGTTTGGTAAAGTGATCATTGCTGGTGACTTTAATATCCACTATGAAAATATCACGGACAATAACACCATGAAATTTAGAGATATTGTAAGCATGTATAATTTTGTTCAATCTGTCATCGAACCTACTCATGTTCATGGTCACATTCTTAATCTTGTCTTGTACCCATGCTGTGAAAATTTTGTCTTGTCTACAAATGTGTGTCACGATCTTACGTCCGATCATGTGTCTGTGTTGTGCAAAGTAAGTCTCCCCAAACCTGTCCGTCGCCGCACAACAAAATTCATCCGCTCTTTTCATAAGATTGACAAGACTAATTTGAAAGATGATTTAGAAACTGCCATAACACCTGACATGTCTCTTCCCGATTTAAACTTTTCTTTGCAAAATCTGCTCGATATGCACGCCCCTCTCCATCAGGTGTCTGTCAGGACAGAGAGAGACACACCTTGGTACAATTCAATTGCTACCCAACTCACAGAGTTCAAACGCGAGCGCCGCAGAGCAGAAAGATGCTGGCTCTCCTCTGGTCTGACTGTTCACAAACAGATCTACAACTCAATCAAACGGACAATTACCGACTTAGTACAAAGGGCTAAGACTCAGTTTTTCTCCTCTAAAATTTCCGCTAGCAAGACTTGCAAAGAACTCTACCGAAACATGAATCAAATCCTAGGCAAAACACAAGCAGCTGTATTCCCTTCAAATACAGCACCTAAAAAACTCCCTGACGCCTTTCTTAACTTTTTCCGAGACAAAATAGTAGCCATTCGAAATGCTTTTCCTTCTTCTCAGCCTCTAGACGTGTCCCCAGCCTACTCTGGTCCAACTTTGTCCGCCTTTAAACCAGTCACAACACAGTTCGTGAAAGAGATTCTCAAAAAAACGGCCAAGAAATCTTGTGAACTTGACCCTTTCCCTACATCCCTCCTCTATGAAAACGTTGATACCTTGTTACCAGTCATAACAAATATTTTCAACCGTTCTTTGTCAAGTGGTACAGTCCCTGATGATTTTAAAGACGCAATTGTGAAACCCCGCTTGAAAAAATCTACTCTGAATCCAGATGAATTAAAAAAACTATCGGCCAATCTCTAACCTTCCCTTCCTGTCAAAAATCTTAGAGAAAGTAGTTCTTTATCAGCTGTCTCAGCACCTTGTTACGAACAATCTTCTCAGTCCCCATCAATCTGCTTACCGTGCTGGACACAGTACTGAAACAGCTCTTATTAGTATCTTAAATAACATTTTGACTTCCCTTGACGACGACAAAATATCTGTTCTCCTTCTTCTTGATTTATCAGCAGCATTTGACACGATAGACCATGACATTCTACTGACATGCTTGACAACTGACTTTGGCATTTGCGGCACCGTACTAAATTGGTTTAAATCATATCTCTCCAATAGAAAGCAATTTGTTCTCATTGAAAATGTGCAGTCATCTAAAATGTCTCTTGACTTTGGCGTTCCTCAGGGATCAGTACTTGGGCCTGTACTTTTTATCATGTACACAACACCATTGTCCAAGATAATTAATAGACATTCTGTTCAGCACGAAATTTTCGCCGACGACACCCAGCTCGAACATTCTGACATACATATGGAAACTACCACCAACTTGTTCAAACACTTGAAGACTGTGTTTCTGACATCAAACATTGGATGTCAACCAACAAGCTTAAGTTGAATGATGATAAAACAGAGGCTATCCAGTTTGCTTGACAAAATCATGCTCAAAATCTCCCACCCTCCATAGAGCTTTGTTCCACACAAATTACGTTTATGTCGTGCGTTCGTGATCTCGGCCTTCATATTGACTCTGAGCTATCTTTGAAACAACACATTACCAAAATCTGTCAAGCCTGCTTTCTTGAAATCCGTCGCATTAGTTCAATTAGACCCTTCCTGACTGAAGATGCCACAAAGACACTTGTCACTTCCTGTATTCTGTCTAGATTAGATTATTGCAATGCCCTCCTCCTAGGCCTTCCTACAACCTCTCTCCAACCTCTTCAACGTGTTCAAAATTCTGCTGCGCGCCTTGTATTCAGAGTACCAACACGGCACCATACATCAGATCTTTTAATGAAACTGCACTGGCTCAAAATCGAATACCGAATCAAATACAAATCTGCCTGCCTCTGCTACAAAATCGTTACAAAAGACGCACCAGCCTATCTTTGCAACCTTTTCCAGATCTACGTTCCTGCCCGTAGCCTTCGTTCTTCCTCTGATGACCGTATTTTTCAAATTCCCTCTTACCATCGGAAACAACACGGCTCCAGAGCATTTTTCGTTTCAGCTGCTACACTCTGGAACTCACTCCCTTTCAGCCTTCGTCATGCCAAATGCTATGTAACGTTTAAGTCTGCTCTGAAAACACACTACTTCAAACTGCAGCTGCAGAGTACATAAAACTTAGAAATATTGCCAGCCACTCTATCTGTGCATCTTGTTATGTGTATGTGTGTCATCACGTGTTCTGTGTGTGTGTGAGCGCTTGCGTGCGTGTGTGTGTCTGTGTATGTGTGCGTGCGTGTGCGCACGTGTGTGTGTGGTGTATGTGTGCATGCGCATTTTTGTGTTGTGTGCGTGCGTGTGATGCGTTCATGTAGGCCCCTATATGAGTGTATGTATGCATGGTGTGTGTGTGCGCGTACATGTGTGTGTGTGTGTGTGTGTGTGCTTGTGCTGGGTGTGCGTGTTGTTTTTGTGAATATTATGCTGTTATTTCATGCTTGTGAATTGTGTGAAAATGCATACGTGCATTAGTCCTAGTAGTAGTAGTAGTAGTAGTAGTAGTAGTAGTAGTAGTAGTCACAGCAGTTGTTGTTGCTGATTGATATGTGTATTGTTTTTGTCTGCTGATGTTTTTGGATTTTTGTTTCATGTTTTTATTCCATTTCAATTTTGTGTAAAGCGCCCTGTAGCCTACATAGTAGGATGGGCGCTACATAAATTTTCCTCATTATTATTATTATAATTATATAATATAATCTCCACTTAATGACCCAATCCAAAATAAATGGTGAAACAAAAGAATCTAAGAAAGGGAAACAACCGCTGAAAGCTTACTAAATTATTTCTTTAAAACTGAATTCCCTCCCTTTAACCGCTACAGCTAACTCGTTTACACGGAGATTCCGCTTAAACGGTATCAGCTGTACCCTCAAACTTATTACAACAATATTAAAACAGAATAGATGGTACAGGAATAGTTCAAGGCCAGATCACATACAATGGTGCCAAACAGATCACCAAACTAATGTAGTGACCCACTTACCCAACTAAACCCCTACCAACCATTATGATTACAATTCAATATGCTTAGTAAAGAAGAGATGGTTTGAGTATAGTTCAAGACCAGATCACACACAAAGTTGTTAAACAATAATGATCTGTCTTTCCAACTAAAACTCCCACCAACTATTATAATTACAACTGAATATATTTAGAAAAGAACAGATGGTTTGAGTATAGTTCAAGACCAGATCACACACAAAGGTGTTAAACAATAATGATCTGTCTTTCCAACTAAAACTCCCACCAAGTGTTATAATTTTCAATTAAATCCTAACTGAAAATTCTCACTTCATCCAAATGAATGAACCTAAAAAACAACAACAAAGATGAGTGCTTAACACTAGTAATTATTCATCCACCCCACAAGAGTGAACAAGTACCAAACGCCAAAAAATATTACTAATAGTACACCCAAATGTATGCACTAATAACCAAATGCTGCAAATGGCTAATCCCACCTTCACCATCAAAGCAACAACCTCACTGGTAAACAACCACAAAAAAATGAGGCTTGTTCAAGCAATGTCAAATCCAGTTGGTTACAGTCCTTGCCCCTCACTTTTCAAGGGCAATAACCCACTAACAAAATACCCCCATCCCAGTTAAAACCTTCCCCGACGACTGTGGGTGTAAAAACACCCTGGGGGTCATAAAATCGTTAATAATTTTGTATCTAATTAAGACATTTACCCAAAATTTTCAATAGCTGTCACGTTTTTTATTTCACACGATATGAACCAAACAAATAACTTTGAACATAAATAAATAATTAAACAATTAAATTGATACACCCTTATTAGTTGACTGTGGGTGTTTATGGCACCCTTACCTTTATAGAAGAAAAACCCTTATTAGTCGACTGTGGGTGTTTTTGACACCCTTACATTTTTAGACTGAAAAACCAACAGAGCCCTATCCGTTGACTGTGGGTGGTAAAGACACCCTTCCTTTCATATAGGAGTAGGCTGCTGGTACCATGGCAACATTGATAGGTATATAGGTACCAATCTCAGACTGTGAGATGCTGAGTCCAGAGGTCCCACATTCCTTACCAGTAACATGATACCACTGCAGGTGGCCTCTTCATTACAGGAATCTGAAGGCATTGGATGCTTTCCGTCTGTTTATTTCAGACAAAGGGATCATTGACAAGATAATGGAAAACACAAACAAAGAAGCACACCGAGTCCACAAAAAGCATTGGAAGAACACAGACACCTGTGAGATTGGAGCTATCATTGGCTGCTGGCTGCTTCTTGGTGCCGAAAGGCAAAACATGCTGGGCACAGAAAGAATATGGGATTCCTACTATGGGAACCCTATGGTCAAAGCCACAATGGGTCGTCAACGATTCATAGATCTACTGACATACATGAGGTTTGATGACAAGGAGACCCGCTCACACAGGCGAGCCCAAGACGTCTTTGCTCCATTCAGGGATGTTTGGGATACCTTCCAGCGCAATCTGCGCAAGCACTATATGCCAGATCCTCTCTTGACAGTTGATGAACAATTGGTCCCATTCAGGGGCCGTTGTTCATTTCTCCAGTATCTGCCATCAAAGCCAGATCGTTATGGCATAAAGATCTTTTGGCTGGCAGATGCTGAGAACAATTGTCCAGTGTATGGCATTCCGTACCTAGGAAAACAAGGCACAGAGAGACAACAAAACTTGGGGCGCAAAACTGCTCTGGCTCTTGCAGAGCCCTTCTTCAATACAGGCCGTAACATCACCTGTGACAATTATTTCACAGACCTGGAGCTTGCCCAAACCCTAAAAAGCAAAGGGTTGACCTGTGTTGGAACTGTCTGACAGAACAAACGATTTCTTCCAGAGGAGTTCAAAGCAAAATCACGACTTCCACTACATGACTCAGAATTTGCCTACCGTCAAGGTGCCATGCTTGCCTACTACCAGACGAAAAGGTTGGAAAGTGTGGTTGTCCTCAGCTCAATGCACAAGAATGGAAGAATCGACGAGCAGTCGTCAAAAAACAACAACCGGAAATCATCACATTCTATAATTCCACGAAAGGAGCTGTAGATGCCATGGACAAGTTTGCCCATGCTTGCACTGCGAAAAGAAAGAGACAAAGATGGCCCATGGTCATGTTTTTCAACCTTCTTGACCTTGCGACCATTGCAGCACGCTGCATTTGGATGCTGAAATTTCCCAAAGATGGCTACTCTTCCAGAGTGGAAATTCATCCTTGCAGTGGCAGAGCAACTCTGTGGAACACCTCCAATGTCGTCTGGTGATACCAAATCACTCCAGAGCCCTGAAAGGAGACATCAAAGCTGCCCTCACTCGTCTGACGGAGTGCCAAGATGCAGAGCAAGGCAACCCAAGAAGCCAGAAAAGGAAGAGTACAACCCCTGAAGATGGGCCCAAAAGTAAGAATTCCAGCAAAGCAACAAACTCGAAAAAAGAAAGGGGCACACCAAACGATGGAAACAAGGGAAAACACCAAGAACAGCAGCCCGAAGCCCGCAAATCTCAAGGACGTTGTGGACAGTGTCCATACAAAAAGGATGCAAAAACCACCTCTGCCTGCACAATGTGCAAGAACTGGCTGTGCAAGAAACACCTGCACTCACTCTGCGCTTTCTCTTGAAACAACAAGATGATCGTTTTGGTTGATTTGATGAAAACATTTGTCAATGTGTTTCATATATCACATATATTCTACATACTCAAGATGCCAAATATAGGGTAAGAGAGAGAGAAACGGGGAGAGGGTGAGAAACGGATCTGAGAGAAGAGTTAGGTCGATTGTTTGGATTTTTATGACATGGAGTGAATTATTTTCATGAATGTAAACATGCGTGTAGTTTTGTTACTTGTTACTTTTGGGGACAGAACTAGAAGACTATTTTGTTCTTGACTGTTCTGCTTTTGTGAGTTTCCTATGAAATTATGTTGGATTCATTTTGGAATTCACTTGTTTCCCTGTAAAAAAAAAATTCTTGAGACAAGTTACCAAAAATATCCATTATTGCATACATTTGAACAAAACTACACTGCTGTATGTACTCACAGAGAGAGAGAAGATTAGAAGGCATTTCACAGTGTGTGTGTGTGCATGCAGGTATGTGCACGAATATTTGGTGCGAGTGCGCATGTTAATGTCTGCATGTAGGTTAATGTGAACCTTTCTCTTTCCCTCTCTATCATATTTGAATGTGCGCACATATGTGTGTGTGTGGGGAGGGGGGGGGGTGCTAGCACACACACTGACATGCATTTACAGACTGCATGCTATTGCCTCATGTGTGGATATTTCAACACCGCTAAATCAAAATTTTGTTACACAACTCAATAAAGGGTGTATGCTAGTCAGTCGTTTCCGACTATGACTGCCAGATAACAGAGGGGTACTGTACCGTACAGATGCTATGCCGGCAAGCTGGGCGGGAATTTGTTTATAGTGGAGATGCCTTGCCCAGGATACATCCTCACTCTCTCGGCATTTTAGGACTCAGCTGATGTTGGGGAAGGTCCCCAAAGGCCAACCAATCCCTTTGGCTGCAGCACCAGAGCGGGTGCAAGGGCCACTACAATGGGTAAGGGTGTTTCAAATACCCACAGTCATTGCAAAAAGGATTCATAGCATACATTTCTCTATGGGGAGAAAGGGTGTTTTTACCACCCACAGTCATTGAATAAGGTTTTGTATCACATTTTCCTCTACAGGCAGTAAGGGTGTTTTTACCACCCACAGTTGGTGATTGAGGATTAGTAGCATAACGTCCTCTACAGACAGTAAGGGTGTTTTTACCACCCACAGTTGGTGATTGAGAATATATAGCAAAATGCCTATATGGAAAGCATGGGTGTTTTTACCACCCACATTCCACAAATTTGAAAAGTTTTCACAGTCGTCAGGTAGGGAAATCACCTCACACCCACTATTACTGTGTCCCTTCACACCAAGTCACAAATGTAGGGAAATACCCCACACTTTTATTAAATTCCCTCACGCCAAGTTACCGCTGTGGCGACAACTTAAAGTTAGCTTAATTTAATGTTTGGCACAACCGCACTATGCCTTATAGTTAGATTAAAAATTAAAAAAGGGTCAACGTGCCAACATTTTCTTCCCACTCCTCGCAGTGTAGTTTCTTTCAAGGTCTAAGGACAGCAACAATGTCACAGTTTGAAGGACTCCCTTTCCCCAAATGGCGTCACTCCACTTCAGCCTCGCGGCCCTTTAACTGTTAGACGGCTGACGTGCCACAACTGAGAGCCTGTTTAAAACAAAAATAAAACTATTTTAACCCTTTCACCGCCAACGTCGCATTTTTGCACCACAATGATTTAACACCCATGTCACTAAAAGGCATCAAATCAGGGCCTGTTATCCATAGACCCTATTCTCTTACTTTTGGTAGGTAATGATAGGCCTTGCTTTAAATATGTCGCAGAGGAATCCCCGATATTACAGACAGAATTTGTTTCTCTACCCAGGTAAGTTTAATGGGAATGTTTTTCTAAAAAAATATGGCTGGCGGCGAAAGGGTTAACCCTATGTTCCTATTAAACTAAACTAATCTTCGAAATTCCCCCTTTATTTCCGCATAGCCGGACACCACTGTATCATTTAAATAAAAACATCCCAATTACTGTTCACTTAACTACACGTAAATGCACTAACGCACAGACGTGACCTAAAAATAGCTAGCCTGACAAACTTTTAGCTTGTCACTTCCCAATCACAGAAACACGTAGTCTGTCTCCAAATGACATGAACCCAAAATTCTCGTGCAGCACAAGCTACGAGCTCACACACCCAAATCCTATCTCTGCCCTCAGGTAACACAGCAGAGCAAAACCAACTACATTAAAACGACAACCAACTAAAATTTTCCATTAAAATCTTTGCGCCTGTCTCTCTCCGGTTTCGTTCTTTTTCTACACATTGACACTTTATTCTATTCTTTAAACCTGAGCCGACAATGACCCAGCAGCTCTGCTTATTCCAAACAGGTTTAATTTGTTTTAGGTGTGGAACCCGTGTGTACTGACCTCTGGCCTAACTTGGAAAAGTTACTACAACACTCATCATTACGCCCATGTGGATGCGTGTAAGGGGAAACTGAATTCATGGTTGGACTTGGCTCATGAATTAGTAACGAACAACACAACATGAAATCTTTACTTGGCCTACAAACACATCCCCCGCCCCCACACTAAGACATAAGGAAACCTACAATGACGACTCGGCTATTGTCTTTTTAAAACGAGTCGACTTATTCCACCCCACAAAATCTGTGCCCTGCCTACTTGTGGCGTTATTGCGGTGCCATGCATTTACACACTCATTCATTTAATTTAGGAATATTTAAGAACATTTTACACATTCGCACCTTAAATTTAACTATGCACATATTACAGTGTAAACCTGAAAATTCGGTTCAGCAAACCGACTACAATGACACAAAATTTTCTCCCCTAAACTGACAATTTCCCTAAGCATGACTAGTAAGTTTTTTAACCAACCTTTGTCCCTAGGAAATGACTCCTGTGTCATTGGTTTTTTTTTCTTCTATGCCTACTCTGACACACCTTATTCCTATCACACCCTATCACCAAGAAAGCTCACTACCACCTCTGCTCTTCCCGTGACAATTAAACCTAACCCCAAATCCTAACCGAATGCCGAAATAGACTAACAACACACACCTAGCCGTCTGTGGAAAAATGGTGCACGTTCGCAGCTTCCCGGAAACGGTCTACCAAACAGCTAGGCACCCCCTCAGCTTCAGCAATGGGATCCCCTTCCTCAGCTCAACAGGACAGCATGGTCTCTTCTTCTTGACTTGAAGCCGGTTCGCGACCGCTAAAGCTTTCTCTCGACCGGTTATGAACGAAATATAAACTTATATTCGCACAGAGGGAGAAAGAATCGAAAGCTTCCCTCTGCGCAATGAACAACAAAAATAAGGAGACGATAATTTTCCGGTTTATGTTTTACATCCTCCCGGTCTTGAAAAGACTGTATGGGACAGCGATAATTTTGTGAAAATAGGGTTTTACGCCCTCTTCGGCCTTTCGGCCATGTGGGGCATTTGTAAATATTGTAAATATAAAGATGGTGGGAACAATACTGGGGGCAATACCCGGAGGCAGTGCTTAACCAGTAAAGTCCCGATCTTGTTTTAAATACAGATATGTGTAGTAGTAACAACGCCTCGGATAAACCTCATCGGCTACGGTACTGCCATGATAAAGTGATGTTGGTGATAATTTTGCGACAAGCTAAAGCTTAAATACGACTTGCAGTTCAGAGACTCAATTCTGATTGGAACTAACCCTAAACCAATGAAAACTAAGTTTGAAATGGCGTGATTCTAGGACAAAATCCACAATTTAAGAAACTGCCAAAATGCCTAGACTAAAAATAAGAAGAAACAGATTTCGTAAAGAAACTTGAAACTGAGTAAGAGAAAGGATTAACACAGTAGCAGGAAAAGCTTGATAGACAAAACCTAATATCCACTTCGTGGCAGAAAAAGAACTAGCCTAGAGAGTAAATAAGAGAAAAATTAAATAGTATACACACATTATAAAGTGACCTTTGACACTATGTATGCATGTTTGCATTCATACTAATAAAGAGAGAGAGGGAGAGAGAGAGAGAGAGCTCATTGACGTTTGTGTGCCTGTGTGTATGGGGTGGGGGTGAGAAGTAGGAGGTCGGGGCTTAAGAGTAGCTATACGTGTGGTTGTACCATAGCCGATGAGGTTTATCTGAGGCGTGGTTACTACTACATATATCTGTATTATTAAAAAATCGGGACTTTACTGGCTTAGCACTGCCTCTGGGCATTGCCTCCAGTATTGTTCCCACCATCTTTGTATTTACAAATGCCCCACATGGCCGGAAGGCCGAAGAGGGCGTAAAACCCTATATTTTCTTCTTCTTCATAGGGGGTGCGGTGGGGGGTAGAGCAGGATGAGAGAAGAAGATGGAAAGAAGGAGAGACACAAAAGTAATAATATAATATTTCGTGGACCCCAAAAAACTGCTGCTCAGCATTACCGGTACTTGGCGTTACCGGTACTAGGCATTACCGGTACTCAGTATTTCCGGTACTAGGCGTTGCGCTAGTCCTTGTAAAATAAAGTTTCTGAAGTCTGAAGTCTCTCTCTGTTTCTGTGCCTTTGTCTGTCTGTCTGTGTTTGTGTCTGTCTGTCTCTCTCTCTGTATTGTAGTTTACTTTGAAAGGTTCAGGTTACGTATTCACGAGTGAGTCTTAGTCAAAACGGGGAATAATACGTAAATTAGACTAAACTCCCAAAACGATTGACTGTTTAGCCTAATTTACATACTACTCCTCGTTTTGAATATCTAAGACGCATTCATAGCTACATGGCCAGGTGCACTCACCTGTTGAGAAGCACCTGCAAAATCACCCGGTGTTGAGTGAAGCTAGGCCACCCCTCTCCCTTGCAGCGAGTAAAGCCCCTGCGTTGTCGATCAACAATGGCCCTGCTTCCAGTGTGTGTTTTCCTAAGATCTTCTGTTCTTTCTTTCTTTCTGTCTGTCTCTCTTTTTACACGTTGAATGACTGTTCAAAACGATGTTACCTCCCTATTCTTCACTCTTTTTTCTTCAAAACGATGTTACCTCCCTATTCTTCAATCTTTCTTTTTCAAAACGATTTTACCTCCCTATTCTTCGATCTTCTTTCATATACACAGATGTAAGTCTACGATCGTTATATTGGTATCTTAGTCCACGCCTAGTTCACAGTGTATTATTGAATCCTGAAGGAGAAGCAAAGTATTTGAGACGCTGTTTTTGTCGATTTGTGTAGTTTATTTTCCCTATCACAACTGATGCAGGATTTGCTGTGGCGGTACCGAAGAAGGGTAATTACGTTGCTGTTGTAAGTATCTTATTATCACACGTGTGTAGTTTAATTTATAAACGGGTTGTCCATCATCTTTGGCGCAGCGTCAGATCTAGAGTATAGAATATCTAGAGTGTAGCACCGGTGTGGGGCGAATTGACCTTATTAGGATTTAAAAAGTAAAAGAAGAGTTGAGTGACAGTTCAGCAAGACTTTGGATTGTATTAAAAAAGAAAAGGTAAAACGGGTAGCGGATTTTGTAAACAAGCTAAAAGCGTTTTGAATCAGTTGGAGAGAAGAGACTGAATGAGGAAGAGTACAGAAGAAAAGTATAACAAGAAGAACCGACAAGAAAATTTAAGCAACGACAAGAAGACTCGAGAAGAAGAAGAAGAAGAAGAAGACTCGAAGAAGAAGAAGAAGAAGAAGAAGAAGAAGAAGAAGAAGAAGAAGAAGAAGAAGAAGAAGAAGAAGACTCGAAGAAAAAGAAGAAGACTCATTAGGTCGTGCATTGTTGTTAACGATCAAGTTTCCAACTGGTTTGACATTAAACGAGGATGTAGACAGGGTGATCCACTTTCCCCATATTTGTTCGTTTTAGTTGTTGAAATTCTTGCTATTATGATACGTGAAAATAAAAATATAAAAGGTATTACAATTAATAATGTTGAACATAAACTCTCCCAATATGCAGATGACGCTGAATTTATCTTGGAAGGTGATGAAAGATCTTTTGAAAATTGTATGAACATAATAGATATATTTGGTAGTAAGTCTGGTTTACAGATGAACCCAGAGAAAACAGGTGCGGTTTGGTTAGGTAGTCGTAAAAACTCACTAGTTCGCTACATGCCACATTTAGGTCTTGAATGGAACCCATCAAAATTCAAAGTTTTAGGGATATGGTTTACTAATGATTTAAAAGATTGCTTGCACATCAATTATTTAGAAAAACTTGCTGATGCCAAACATTTATTTAGAATTTGGGTAAAAAGACAAATCACACCTATAGGAAGAGTAGCTATTCTGAAATCTTTAATTTTATCAAAATTAATATATCTATGGATCCTACTACCTAATCCGCCTGACAATTTTTTCAAGACATTACAGACATACTGCTATAAGTTTATATGGAATAACAAAATTGATAAAATAAATAGGAAAACGTCTCACAGAAGTTTAAAAAATGGAGGCCTTGGCATACCAGACTTAAAATCTTTTGTTGCTGCGATTAAATTGACGTGGGTGCGAAAACTGCAAACAACAGAACACAGTTGGAAGTCAATCATAATGTCTGTGTCACCAATACTCAGTGACATGCAGAACTATGGGCCAGAAATAATTTCAACTTTTCCTAAAATGAATGTCTTCTGGAAAGAGGTTTTTGATGCATATAAGGAGTTTTTCTATAAGGTTGAATGTAAAAATCTGGAGAACTGTTAGCAGATCTATTATTCTACAATAATATAATTCAGATAGGCAAGAAATACATATCTGGTAGAAGATGGATTACGAACGGGGTTAGCAATATATCACATTTTGTTCTTCAGAATGGGTCATTCATTTCATATGAGGAATTCAAAGAAAGGTATAGTGTGAATATGAATTTCCTTACTTTCTCAGGGTTGAACATGTCAATAATAGAATACATACAAAAAACAAATGTAACGATTCACAATAATAAATGCCTTGATATGCCTAATTGTTTAAAGAAGATAATGTCTATTTTTAAAGGGTCAAAATTATATTATGATATCACTACTCACAAAAAGTTAAGGATCACTATGAGAAAACAGGTGCGCAATAAACTCCGTTCGCTCCTGTTATTTATTTCTCAGTCAAGCCAAATTGTTATGAATTCTTGTTCAGCTGTAAGTGGGCGATGTTGTGTTAGTGGAAACATTGCACGTGATTCTCTATTACTGAGCTTGGCAGCAAAAGAAAAAGCGGAAACTTGCGAAAAAGGACCTTGTTTTGGATCGTTCTGCATGAACACATTGCACAAGCCAGATGGAAAAACCATTATGCACGTGCAAGCACTACTGTTTATGTGTGAGATGCTGTCTCTTGCTTGGCTTTATAAGAAGACATACCACCAGTATTAGGCCTGATTTGACAATGCCTCCACGACGAAAATTGAGCGAGTTGGATAGGGGACGAGCTGTTGCATGGTTCCAAGATGGTGTTCCCAAGCGAGAAGTGGCCAGGCGACTTCAGGTGTCCATCTCGGTCATTGTCAGACTGATTCAACGCTTCACAGCCACTGGGAGGGTCCATGAAAGACGCAGATCTGGTCGACCGAAGAAGACAACTCCACGTGAAGATCGTCTCATTGAACGACAAGCCCTGCAGACAAGAACAGCCTCTTCCAGCATCATTCGAAGGCAGCTGAGGGTGGCTACTAACATCAACATCAGCCAGCAGACCATACGGAACCGCCTTCATGGGTTTAACCTCCGTTCTCGTCGCCCAGCTGTACGGCCACGCTTAACTCCAGCCCATAGGGCAGCACGCCGCGCCTTCTGCAGACGTCACGTGAGGTGGACACGTCAGCAATGGTCCCAGGTCCTGTTCAGTGATGAATCACGCTTCACCCTGAACCACAACGACGGCCGACTGAGGGTCTGGAGGCGCCCAGGGGAACGCTTTATTGACGCCACTGTCCAAGAAAAGGTGGCCTTTGGTGGAGGTTCTGTAATGGTCTGGGGGGCCTTCAGCCTTCACCACAGAACACCCTTGTATCATGTACAGGGTAACCTGACTGGCCTCCGATACCGGGATGAGATCCTTCGACCGCTGGCTGTGCCTACACTGCAGCAGATGGGACCGCCGGCTGTCTACCAGGATGACAACGCTCGCCCCCACAGGGCAAGGGTGGTCAACGACTTCCTGCAGCAGTCTGGAGTCAACAGAATGGAGTGGCCAGCATGCAGTCCCGATCTCAACCCGATTGAGAACCTCTGGGATGAGCTGGATCGCAAAGTGAGGAGCAACCACCCCCCTCCCAGGGATGCCCAGCACCTCTACCAGATGCTGCAGGCTGAGTGGCAGGCGCTTCCACAGAGGATCTTCACCACCCTGGTCAACTCCATGAGGACTCGCTGCGTCGAGTGCCAGAACAGCCATGGCGGATACACGCATTACTGAACTTTTGGGAGCATCAGAATGCCCTGTCTTGTGATTTCAATGACTTTGGGAAATCAAATTTCGATACGTACCCACTTTGATCAAATGTACAGACCAAACGATTGCTCGAAATTGAAGGCAATTGTGTATCGTTATCACTAAAGCATTGAATTAAATGTTGGCCAAAATTCAACGCATTGGCTTTCTTATTTGGAAAGTTATGAATTAGTTTGCAAGTGATCCTTAACTTTTTGTGGATAGCTTATTTTTGGAAAATAGTGCATTGCCAAAATGTTGTTTAAAGTGGGACGAGATAACAGATACAAAACTTAAGTGGCTGCAGCTCAGAATAATACACAGATGTCTAGGCACAAATGTAATTCTTAAACAAATGGGTATTAAAAACAATGATCTGTGTGGCTTCTGTAACAAAGAGAAAGACAGCATCACTCACATGTTTTGGCAATGCAGTGTTGTCTAACGTTTTTGGAGTCAATTAGCAGATGTAATTAATGAAAAATGTCATAATGTTGTTAATTTGCATATTACAGAGCCTCTTGTTATTCTGGGTAACGATAAAAACATAACTATTGATTGCATTTTTTATTTCATTATGTTACTTGCAAAAGAGTATATATACAATTGTACATGTACTGCAAGGTTTTATAAATAAGATAAAATACAGATATATTGTTGAAGAGTATATTGCCCGTAAAGATTTGATGCATAATGAGTTTGTTGCCAAATGGGCCTCTTATGTGCCTGCCTTTGAAATCTCAGGCTAAAACAACTGTTTGTATCTGTGTGGTCCCCCCCCCCCCCCCCCCCCCCCCCCCCCCCCCCCCCCCCTCTCTTATTTGCTACAATTTTGTGTGCTTTATGAATTTAATCAGACCCAGTGTAAATGTGTATTTTGGTTAAATTATTAATTTGGTTGACAGCTTGTCTTTTGATTCGCATCTCACTGCTGTTTTCATGCGCTCATATATCATGATCGCTTGTTCAATGTGCGCACGCGCGCGTGTACGTGTAAGTAATTTTCTTCATCTTCCTGATTAATGTGAATTTGCTTGACTTGTATATTTTTATGTTGATTTTGTGTATCTGTGAATTTTCACTCGCTGTCGCATACACCAGAAGATGGTCTTATCTGTATTTTTAGTTTTGTTTTTTGTTTGTCATGTGCTTGTCCTTTATTTTGTTTATGCGTGTCTATTTTGTCTTGTCAGCTACGTGTGTTTTGGGGTTGTTGTTTTTTCTTTCTTTCTTTCCTTTTCACTCTCTTTTTCTTTCTTTCGTTCCCTCCTTTTATTATTACAACAACAAAAAGCAATACATTAATGCATGTAAGAAATTGATGATATATATGTGTGTACAATATGTATTGTAAAAAAGTAAGTCAATAAAAAAGAAAGAAGAAGAAGACTCGAAGAAGAAGAAGAAGAAGAAGAAGAAGCCAAGAATGTAGCCAGCTACAGGTACGTGTGGGCTTAATCACATTGTGGAGGAATCATTGATATTTACTGATACTGTAGTTATGTGAGATATGTGTTATAATAATAATTGTTCATCTCTGTTTCAGGGACCACTTGTAGAACTGAGTAGGGGCCACAGAGCATAACTATACTGTAGATAAATGAAACAAGATGTGTATGAATGGTAAAGTGATTAGGCTTGCGTGTTTACAGTAATATTGTGTCGAGTTAGTTTGAAGTAAACAGTATAGTATGGAGTCAGATTGCGGGGTTATTGTTTGTGAATGAATGTAAATTTGAAAGGTTGAAAGATGTGTCTGTTTGTGTAGTTTTTGTGCGACTTCCCTTTCCTTTCCAACCTAAACCCCCTCTGGACATCAATATTATTTGTCTTTTGTATGTAAAAGGCTTAACACAAAGACAACATAACTTAATACAGGCATCAATTTGCCCAAACCATGGTGAATTAAAACACAATGCAAACAGTCACAATGGCAGGAACTAATTGTTCGCTCACATTTCAAACGATATTAAAGTTCTCCTCAACACTGATTGAATAACAACAACAAAATCTCTTAACCCCGATTCAAAACTATCCTTTGCACTTTCTGTAGTTTCAGTTATTGTTTTGACAATGGCTGCCAACAGAACAAAACAACTTTAAACCATTTCTAAAAAAAACGTTGAAACACTTTTCGCGAGCCCTTCCATACACCAACACAGCTGAGTGAAGTGAGCCAATCTTATGTCGTGCGTGTTGTGCGCGCCGTGGACTCGATGATTGATTGTCAGTTAGGCTAGACTGAGTCCGACCAAGCTTGCTTGCGTAGTAGATAGGCAGATCCTGACACAGGTCACTGATTCAGCTCGAGGATATATACTCCTCACAAAAAGTCAAGCAACAAAACTTCTCATTGCAAATGAACTTTAATAATAAATCATAGGTAAACTCATCTTCAACATAGGTAGGTAGAGCAATACGAGACGAGGCGTTTTGAGTAACGGCGAAGACATTATTACGGGGAGGGGCTTGTTTGAGAACCACAACGCCCACTAGTTGGACGATGTTGTACAGAACATGATAATAGCGCTCCTTCATAAGATACAAAAACTATAGTCTGCATTCCCCTTAGCAAAAAAAAGAAAGAAAAAAGGGTCGGTTTCAGTTAAGCGTTCTTTGTGGCTCAAATTTAACGCTAGGTATTGGAAGAGGTAAGGGAGGAGGAGCAATATGGGGGTATGGATACGGATAGAATGAATGAAATAAAGAGGAGACGCAAAGGAGATGTAATGTCACTAAAATAGTGACCTAATAATCAGCAAGTGATCAGCAAGTGAATGTGGTTATGGGAAGGAATGAAAGGAAGGGTAGTGAAGAACTCCAACAGCTCTGTACATTGCAGTGCCATAAGGCAGGCTGGTGACGTTAACCTCTCAGGTAGATCGCTAAGGAATGACAAAACTAGTGTGTGGAGAGCCCAAATCCAAAGACTGATCCCTGAAATAGTTCACAGCAAATGTAAGTACAGGTCAGGTCAGGCAAGACAGGACCACTCACCCTTGTGACCTCTTGGTGTGTCCTTTCTCAGATTCAGTAAAGGTGAAACTGGCTCCATTGACATCAGATGCTTGTTGTCAGATGTTGAGGCTGTCTTTAATCAGAACTCTTGGTATTAATTTTGTATTGGTGAAATTACTAGAACGAAGATATATTCAATATATTTGGCTTTCAACACGATTGAGCTGTCATAACCGTAACTAATAACGCACGAGTGACTTGCCTTTTTTGGTCCCCTTTTCTTTACTCGTTATTATTATGTCTCGTGGCTCGCGTGCCAGGCTGAATGTTTTGAAGGATCACGCTTCTATTTGAACAAGCTCTTGAAATTTCCTACCAGGGTTGATTCACAGTGTGTATGTATGTATGACAGCGCTCACACATGGCTTCACAGTTTGTAAATCTTGCCCTCCTCTCTCTACTTTGCTCAACTCTTCTTCCCTCTCTTCCAGCTCCCCCTTCTTACAGCTTTACTTACTCAGTAGGAGATTCTTCCGATCATGGTTTTAAAGGCATAGAAATGTTCTCACTGAACTGGTGGTAGCCGGTAGGATGGTAGGACTGTCAGTGTCCGTCAATGATATGGATGACGTGTGGAGACAGGAATGAAGTACTGGATGAATTCAAGGGTAGGATGAGGGCAAGAGACAGAGAGAGAGAGAGAGAGAGAGAGAGAGAGAGAGAGAGAGAGAGAGAGAGAGTGTGTGTGTGTGTGTGTGTGTGTGTGTGTGTTGTGTGTGTGTGTGTGTGTGTGTGTGCGTGTGCGTGCGTGCGCGCGTGTGCGTGCGTGTGTGCGTGAGTGCGCGTGCGCGCGCGTATAATAGAAACCGCCCGAAAACAAAACAAAAACGAGAAACAAAAAACAAACAAAACCCCACACGAATACGGATGCAAAATTCTTGACAACAGTACGAAATTTTATACTATGCTACAGACCCCATCTTGGAAGTTGTGTTCAGGGGCGGACCAAATGATTCGTAAGGGGGGGGGGGGGGGTCCGCGGGGAGTCCATGAAGCTAGCTGCGTAGGTCCTGGGTTAAGGTGTAGTGGCGAAGCCCCCGGAAAAAAATTTGCAATTTAGTGATAATTGAAGGAAAACTTCATTTCAAGGCACTGGAGGAAATTTCCCAAGTGGGAGGAGAAGAGGAAGACCAAGGAAGCGCTGGGAGGACAACATCAGGGATTGGACGGGTCTTACTTTTTCCAGAACTATGAGGCTAGCTGAGGACAGGGTCGGTTGGAGGAGGGTTGTCAGATCATCAGTGGTGCCCCTTCAGCCCCACTTGACTA
>CM065680.1:54384338-54426838 GCA_017654935.2 Phymorhynchus buccinoides
TAGAGAGAGAGGGAGAGAGAGAGAGAGAGATAGGTGGTAGGGTGGGGAATAGAACGAGACAGAGTCGGAGAGAAAGGAGAGAAAACCAAGAAGAAAAAGAGATAAGAGAGAGATAAGAGAGAGAGAGGCAGACTGCCAGAGACAGCAGACAAACGGACGAAAGGAAAAGGATTTTAAAAAATCACACCATCGCCCTCTCTCTCTCTCTCTCTCTCTCTCTCCTCTCTCTCTCTCTCTCTCTCGCTCTCTCTCATATATAGAAAGGCAGTGTGGTCTGTGTGTGTGGTGTGTGTGTGCGAGCGCGCGTGTGTGTGTGTGTGTGTGTGATGTGTGTGTTGTGTTGTGTTTTGTTGTCTGAAACCAAAAACAGGGCCTTACAACTCCGCCGTTTCTTCGACAGAATCGCGTCAAATTTGCTATCAGCACTAACGTGGCGATGGCAACAGCAACCGAGGCGGACGTGTCATTTGTGTGGTTTTTGGCAAATTCGCGAAACGCGCATCCACTGGCATTTAGGCGTCCCGTATCTCCGGCATTTCTGGACCGATTGCCTTTGGCAGGTAGATGACCGGTGACGGTGATTATCTGATGTGCTAAACCGGAAGCGAATCGTTTCATAAACGCTCGCTATAAGTGCCGCTTCACATTTTCACAAACCTCGGCATAATCAGACCGGACATTGACTCGAAATTTGGAACAGGCGTGACCAGGGATAGTGACTATCTTCGTGCAGCATTTCAACAGCATCCATTCATAAACTCGCGCGATATCAGCCAATTTAAATTTGCGTGGACCCCAAATTTCAACATTATACACACAAAAAATGCACGCCAGCAGGAACAGGCTCTCTCTCTCTCTCTCTCTCTCTCTCTCTCTCTCTCTCAAGCGCTCTCTCTCTCTCTCTCTCTCGCGGCCCAGTGGTTAGCAGCTGTGAAGTTAGACCAAATACACTGAAAAGAAAGACTAACATCCGTTCCCTTTTCCCTATATGAGTAGTGAGGACAAAAACACATGTTATGTCACGTTTTAAAAAAGAAAAGACTAACATCCGGTCTCTTTTTCCTGTATGAGTAGTGAGGACAGAAACATTGATTATGTCCCTTTTAAACGTGACACACTTAGGTTACATTAACTCTTTTTTTTTCAAAACAGAGAGAGCTATCTTTTCATGAGCCAGTTATACTTTGAATAACTACCCCACTAACGATAACTCTAACTCTATCAGCCCGGCGGCTCTCCGGTTTTAAATAACCGTAAAGTAGTCAATACTTTTACCCTTTTTAGAAGCTCCTTGGTTAGACCATGCGACACCACCATACATACCCCGGACTAGACTCACCCACCACAGAAAGCAATATAAAAAGAATAGCGTTTCGGCACACGCGTCCTCGTTAATGCGCTCTCTGTGTGTGTTTGTTTGTCTGTGTCTCTCTCTCGCTTCCTTCCTTACTTCCAGCAGAGAGGAAGAGAGCTAAAACCACCGCCCGCCAGGCCAACGAATTCCAGAGAGGCAGCGCTAAGCTACCACCTTCACACCACTAGGCCTACAGCTATTAAGGCTGGCTGGATAAAAAGGTGGCAAGCAAAGGAAACGTGTGTGTGTGTGTGTGTGTAGTGTTTGTAACACTTGTGTAAATACACTGTGTGTGTGTGTGTGTGTGTGTCGTGTGTGTGTGAACACTGTGGTAAAATACACTGTGTAAACTTGGAAAGACAGGAATTAATGCTCTAAAAATGCTGTTAAATATTGTAAGGACAGTAATGACAAGTAATGGGACCTCAAGGATGTTTATGTAATGATTAGAAATAGTTTGTTCCTCAATATATAACCATCTTCATTAAGCCTATGTTAAATGAACCAGAAGGGTGTGCCCCATGACAAGTAAAGTAAACCCCTTCTAGCTAACACAAACACGAATGATTTCAATAAGGCGTATCGTCGTTTAAAAAAGCTACAAAGGCAATTTTATTTTTCAAATCAAATCAATAATATTTCTTCCACACAATTAAACCGCCAAATAAACAAACCCCAGGCGATTTAAAAACTTATTTAGCACCAAAGAAATAAACAATGTCCCGTTAGAAATGTTACACACCAATAATAATGTCCCAAGGTGCAGTCGCTTCACACGCAGACTCGCCTTATCTCCGACTTTAATCTCGATCTACGTTTGATATATGTTGATTTTCTGCTTCAATTTTTGCAAGTGTGTTTGTGATGGACTCTTTTCCCCTTTGGCGGCTTTATGCCGCCCCACCAGCTGTGAGAGTGTTTGTTTTCCTGTTATTATTTTCAGCATGCCAGTTGAAATTCAAGTTTCCAAAACCAACATTGGCACCGGCTTTTACCCACCCCAAGCCGTGCCTACCAGCGCGCATGCGGGCATCAGCTCTAAGTAGCATCAGTTCGCTGGCAGGCGTGAGTGTACCCCTACCTCTACACTCCCCACCACTCCATCCCTCCCTTTCTCTCACCACTCTTTCTGCTTCTACTACGAAGACAAGGCGTACAATATACACACGGGGCCAGCTGTTGACCATCAACACAGCTACGCAGTCTTATCTTAAGCCTGGCATGATCGCCACTTTGGAAGACCTGGGCATCGGCTACAAACTGCCACGTGGAAAGCGCTGTAATTGTGGCGGTACACGAAAGCGTAAACATAATAAAATATTATCCTTGTGCTAAGCAGTGAACTTCGACCCTGCATTTACGACCCTCACGGACCTAGGCCTAACCCTGAAAACTTGATCTATGTGCTCCTCGTAACAGTTAGCACCCCACCATCAGACCAGCTGTGTGTGTCGCTTTTCAATGCACGATCTGTGGGCCCTGCAACTACTAGAACGCAAATTACTGACTTTTGTTTTTTCCCCCCCCCCCCCAAAAAGAATTCCCCCCCCCACTGACAATGAACATTGACGTAATGCTATTAACTGAAACTTGGCTTCGTTCGTCTGGAGATGAAGCCAAGTGTAGTGACCTAACTCCAATCGGATACGCTCTACGCTCCATGCCCTGCCCTCCCCACCCATCCGGAAAGTTCGCTCGTGGTGGTGGCATCGCATTTCTACACAAGGACTCCCTCTCCTCTTTCTCAACTGTTAAGACTGAGTTTCCATTCACTCATTCTTCGTTTGAAATTGCTCAACTCTTCCTCAACCTACAGCACACCTTTGTCAACTTCGTCTGTGTTTATAGTCCACTTCCCAGCAAAAGAAACATGTTGAAAGACAGAACATTCATCGACAAACTGCCTTCTTTCTTAGAGTATTGTTCTTCCTTGTTTGGCAAAGTGATCATTGCTGGTGACTTTAATATCCACTATGAAAATATCACGGACAATAACACCATGAAATTTAAAGATATTGTAAGCATGTATAATTTTGTTCAATCTGTCATCGAACCTACTCATGTTCATGGTCACATTCTTAATCTTGTCTTGTACCCATGCTGTGAAAATTTTGTCTTGTCTACAAATGTGTGTCACGATCTTACGTCCGATCATGTGTCTGTGTTGTGCAAAGTAAGTCTCCCCAAACCTGTCCGTCGCCGCACAACAAAATTCATCCGCTCTTTTCATAAGATTGACAAGACTAATTTGAAAGATGATTTAGAAACTGCCATAACACCTGACATGTCTCTTCCCGATTTAAACTTTTCTTTGCAAAATCTGCTCGATATGCACGCCCCTCTCCATCAGGTATCTGTCAGGACAGAGAGAGACACACCTTGGTACAATTCAATTGCTACCCAACTCACAGAGTTCAAACGCGAGCGCCGCAGAGCAGAAAGATGCTGGCTCTCCTCTGGTCTGACTGTTCACAAACAGATCTACAACTCAATCAAACGGACAATTGCTGACTTAGTACAAAGGGCTAAGACTCAGTTTTTCTCCTCTAAAATTTCCGCTAGCAAGACTTGCAAAGAACTCTACCGAAACATGAATCAAATCCTAGGCAAAACACAAGCAGCTGTATTCCCTTCAAATACAGCACCTAAAAAACTCCCTGACGCCTTTCTTAACTTTTTCCGAGACAAAATAGTAGCCATTCGAAATGCTTTACCTTCTTCTCAGCCTCTAGACGTGTCCCCAGCCTACTCTGGTCCAACTTTGTCCGCCTTTAAACCAGTCACAACACAGTTCGTGAAAGAGATTCTCAAAAAAACGGCCAAAAAATCTTGTGAACTTGACCCTTTCCCTACATCCCTCCTCTATGAAAACGTTGATACCTTGTTACCAGTCATAACAAATATTTTCAACCGTTCTTTGTCAAGTGGTACAGTCCCTGATGATTTTAAAGACGCAATTGTGAAACCCCGCTTGAAAAAATCTACTCTGAATCCAGATGAAATTAAAAAACTATCGGCTAATCTCTAGCCTTCCCTTCCTGTCAAAAATCTTAAAGAAAGTAGTTCTTTATCAGCTGTCTCAGCACCTTGTTACGAACAATCTTCTCAGTCCCCATCAATCTGCTTACCGTGCTGGACACAGTACAGAAACAGCTCTTATTAGTATCTTAAATAACATTCTGACTTCCCTTGACGACGACAAAATATCTGTTCTCCTTCTTCTTGATTTATCAGCAGCATTTGACACGATAGACCATGACATTCTACTGACAAGTTTGACAACTGACTTTGGCATTTGCGGCACCGTACTAAATTGGTTTAAATCATATCTCTCCAATATAAAGCAATTTGTTCTCATTGAAAATGTGCAGTCATCTAAAATGTCTCTTGACTTTGGCGTTCCTCAGGGATCAGTACTTGGGCCTGTACTTTTTATCATGTACACAACACCATTGTCCAAGATAATTAATAGACATTCTGTTCAGCACAAAATTTTCCGACAACACCCAGCTCGAACATTCTGACATACATATGGAAACTACCACCAACTTGTTCAAACACTTGAAGACTGTGTTTCTGACATCAAACATTGGATGTCAACCAACAAGCTTAAGTTGAATGATGATAAAACAGAGGCTATCCAGTTTGCTTGACAAAATCATGCTCAAAATCTCCCACCCTCTATAGAGCTTTGTTCCACACAAATTACGTTTATGTCGTGCGTTCGTGATCTCGGCCTTCATATTGACTCTGAGCTATCTTTGAAACAACACATTACCAAAATCTGTCAAGCCTGCTTTCTTGAAGTCCGTCGCATTAGTTCAATTAGACCCTTCCTGACTGAAGATGCCACAAAGACACTTGTCACTTCCTGTATTCTGTCTAGATTAGATTATTGCAATGCCCTCCTCCTAGGCCTTTCTACAACCTCTCTCCAACCTCTTCAACGTGTTCAAAATTCTGCTGCGCGCCTTGTATTCAGAGTACCAACACGGCACCATACATCAGATCTTTTAATGAAACTGCACTGGCTCAAAATCGAATACCGAATCAAATACATATCTGCCTGCCTCTGCTACAAAATCGTTACAAAAGACGCACCAGCCTATCTTTGCAACCTTTTCCAGATCTACCTTCCTGCCCGTAGCCTTCGTTCTTCCTCTGATGACCGTATTTTTCAAATTCCCTCTTACCATCGGAAACAACACGGCTCCAGAGCATTTTTCGTTTCAGCTGCTACACTCTGGAACTCACTCCCTTTCAGCCTTCGTCATGCCAAATGCTATGTAACGTTTAAGTCTGCTCTGAAAACACACTACTTCAAACTGCAGCTGCAGAGTACATAAAACTTAGAAATATTGCCAGCCACTCTATCTGTGCATCTTGTTATGTGTATGTGTGTCATCACGTGTTCTGTGTGTGTGTGAGCGCTTGCGTGCGTGTGTGTGTCTGTGTATGTGTGCGTGTGTGTGCGCACGTGTGTGTGTGGTGTATGTGTGCATGCGCATTTTTGTGTTGTGTGCGTGCGTGTGATGCGTTCATGTAGGCCCCTATATGAGTGTATGTATGCATGGTGTGTGTGTGTGCGCGTACATGTGTGTGTGTGTGTGTGTGTGTGTGCTTGTGCTGGGTGTGCGTGTTGTTTTTGTGAATATTATGCTGTTATTTCATGCTTGTGAATTGTGTGAAAATGCATACGTGCATTAGTCCTAGTAGTAGTAGTAGTAGTAGTAGTAGTAGTAGTAGTCACAGCAGTTGTTGTTGCTGATTGATATGTGTATTGTTTTTGTCTGCTGATGTTTTTGGATTTTTGTTTCATGTTTTTATTCCATTTCAATTTTGTGTAAAGCGCCCTGTAGCCTACATAGTAGGATGGGCGCTACATAAATTTTCCTCATTATTATTATTATAATTATATAATATAATCTCCACTTAATGACCCAATCCAAAATAAATGGTGAAACAAAAGAATCTAAGAAAGGGAAACAACCGCTGAAAGCTTACTAAATTATTTCTTTAAAACTGAATTCCCTCCCTTTAACCGCTACAGCTAACTCGTTTACACGGAGATTCCGCTTAAACGGTATCAGCTGTACCCTCAAACTTATTACAACAATATTAAAACAGAATAGATGGTACAGGAATAGTTCAAGGCCAGATCACATACAATGGTGCCAAACAGATCACCAAACTAATGTAGTGACCCACTTACCCAACTAAACCCCTACCAACCATTATGATTACAATTCAATATGCTTAGTAAAGAAGAGATGGTTTGAGTATAGTTCAAGACCAGATCACACACAAAGTTGTTAAACAATACTGACCTGTCTTTCCAACTAAAACTCCCACCAACTATTATAATTACAACTGAATATATTTAGAAAAGAACAGATGGTTTGAGTATAGTTCAAGACCAGATCACACACAAAGGTGTTAAACAATAATGATCTGTCTTTCCAACTAAAACTCCCACCAAGTGTTATAATTTTCAATTAAATCCTAACTGAAAATTCTCACTTCATCCAAATGAATGAACCTAAAAAACAACAACAAAGATGAGTGCTTAACACTAGTAATTATTCATCCACCCCACAAGAGTGAACAAGTACCAAACGCCAAAAAATATTACTAATAGTACACCCAAATGTATGCACTAATAACCAAATGCTGCAAATGGCTAATCCCACCTTCACCATCAAAGCAACAACCTCACTGGTAAACAACCACAAAAAAATGAGGCTTGTTCAAGCAATGTCAAATCCAGTTGGTTACAGTCCTTGCCCCTCACTTTTCAAGGGCAATAACCCACTAACAAAATACCCCCATCCCAGTTAAAACCTTCCCCGACGACTGTGGGTGTAAAAACACCCTGGGGGTCATAAAATCGTTAATAATTTTGTATCTAATTAAGACATTTACCCAAAATTTTCAATAGCTGTCACGTTTTTTATTTCACACGATATGAACCAAACAAATAACTTTGAACATAAATAAATAATTAAACAATTAAATTGATACACCCTTATTAGTTGACTGTGGGTGTTTATGGCACCCTTACCTTTATAGAAGAAAAACCCTTATTAGTCGACTGTGGGTGTTTTTGACACCCTTACATTTTTAGACTGAAAAACCAACAGAGCCCTATCCGTTGACTGTGGGTGGTAAAGACACCCTTCCTTTCATATAGGAGTAGGCTGCTGGTACCATGGCAACATTGATAGGTATATAGGTACCAATCTCAGACTGTGAGATGCTGAGTCCAGAGGTCCCACATTCCTTACCAGTAACATGATACCACTGCAGGTGGCCTCTTCATTACAGGAATCTGAAGGCATTGGATGCTTTCCGTCTGTTTATTTCAGACAAAGGGATCATTGACAAGATAATGGAAAACACAAACAAAGAAGCACACCGAGTCCACAAAAAGCATTGGAAGAACACAGACACCTGTGAGATTGGAGCTATCATTGGCTGCTGGCTGCTTCTTGGTGCCGAAAGGCAAAACATGCTGGGCACAGAAAGAATATGGGATTCCTACTATGGGAACCCTATGGTCAAAGCCACAATGGGTCGTCAACGATTCATAGATCTACTGACATACATGAGGTTTGATGACAAGGAGACCCGCTCACACAGGCGAGCCCAAGACGTCTTTGCTCCATTCAGGGATGTTTGGGATACCTTCCAGCGCAATCTGCGCAAGCACTATATGCCAGATCCTCTCTTGACAGTTGATGAACAATTGGTCCCATTCAGGGGCCGTTGTTCATTTCTCCAGTATCTGCCATCAAAGCCAGATCGTTATGGCATAAAGATCTTTTGGCTGGCAGATGCTGAGAACAATTGTCCAGTGTATGGCATTCCGTACCTAGGAAAACAAGGCACAGAGAGACAACAAAACTTGGGGCGCAAAACTGCTCTGGCTCTTGCAGAGCCCTTCTTCAATACAGGCCGCAACATCACCTGTGACAATTATTTCACAGACCTGGAGCTTGCCCAAACCCTAAAAAGCAAAGGGTTGACCTGTGTTGGAACTGTCTGACAGAACAAACGATTTCTTCCAGAGGAGTTCAAAGCAAAATCACGACTTCCACTACATGACTCAGAATTTGCCTACCGTCAAGGTGCCATGCTTGCCTACTACCAGACGAAAAGGTTGGAAAGTGTGGTTGTCCTCAGCTCAATGCACAAGAATGGAAGAATCGACGAGCAGTCGTCAAAAAACAACAACCGGAAATCATCACATTCTATAATTCCACGAAAGGAGCTGTAGATGCCATGGACAAGTTTGCCCATGCTTGCACTGCGAAAAGAAAGAGACAAAGATGGCCCATGGTCATGTTTTTCAACCTTCTTGACCTTGCGACCATTGCAGCACGCTGCATTTGGATGCTGAAATTTCCCAAAGATGGCTACTCTTCCAGAGTGGAAATTCATCCTTGCAGTGGCAGAGCAACTCTGTGGAACACCTCCAATGTCGTCTGGTGATACCAAATCACTCCAGAGCCCTGAAAGGAGACATCAAAGCTGCCCTCACTCGTCTGACGGAGTGCCAAGATGCAGAGCAAGGCAACCCAAGAAGCCAGAAAAGGAAGAGTACAACCCCTGAAGATGGGCCCAAAAGTAAGAATTCCAGCAAAGCAACAAACTCGAAAAAAGAAAGGGGCACACCAAACGATGGAAACAAGGGAAAACACCAAGAACAGCAGCCCGAAGCCCGCAAATCTCAAGGACGTTGTGGACAGTGTCCATACAAAAAGGATGCAAAAACCACCTCTGCCTGCACAATGTGCAAGAACTGGCTGTGCAAGAAACACCTGCACTCACTCTGCGCTTTCTCTTGAAACAACAAGATGATCGTTTTGGTTGATTTGATGAAAACATTTGTCAATGTGTTTCATATATCACATATATTCTACATACTCAAGATGCCAAATATAGGGTAAGAGAGAGAGAAACGGGGAGAGGGTGAGAAACGGATCTGAGAGAAGAGTTAGGTCGATTGTTTGGATTTTTATGACATGGAGTGAATTATTTTCATGAATGTAAACATGCGTGTAGTTTTGTTACTTGTTACTTTTGGGGACAGAACTAGAAGACTATTTTGTTCTTGACTGTTCTGCTTTTGTGAGTTTCCTATGAAATTATGTTGGATTCATTTTGGAATTCACTTGTTTCCCTGTAAAAAAAAAATTCTTGAGACAAGTTACCAAAAATATCCATTATTGCATACATTTGAACAAAACTACACTGCTGTATGTACTCACAGAGAGAGAGAAGATTAGAAGGCATTTCACAGTGTGTGTGTGTGCATGCAGGTATGTGCACGAATATTTGGTGCGAGTGCGCATGTTAATGTCTGCATGTAGGTTAATGTGAACCTTTCTCTTTCCCTCTCTATCATATTTGAATGTGCGCACATATGTGTGTGTGTGGGGAGGGGGGGGGGTGCTAGCACACACACTGACATGCATTTACAGACTGCATGCTATTGCCTCATGTGTGGATATTTCAACACCGCTAAATCAAAATTTTGTTACACAACTCAATAAAGGGTGTATGCTAGTCAGTCGTTTCCGACTATGACTGCCAGATAACAGAGGGGTACTGTACCGTACAGATGCTATGCCGGCAAGCTGGGCGGGAATTTGTTTATAGTGGAGATGCCTTGCCCAGGATACATCCTCACTCTCTCGGCATTTTAGGACTCAGCTGATGTTGGGGAAGGTTCCCAAAGGTCAACCCATCCCTCTGGCTGCAGCACCAGAGCGGGTGCAAGGGCCACTACAATGGGTAAGGGTGTTTCAAATACCCACAGTCATTGCAAAAAGGATTCATAGCATACATTTCTCTATGGGGAGAAAGGGTGTTTTTACCACCCACAGTCATTGAATAAGGTTTTGTATCACATTTTCCTCTACAGGCAGTAAGGGTGTTTTTACCACCCACAGTTGGTGATTGAGGATTAGTAGCATAACGTCCTCTACAGACAGTAAGGGTGTTTTTACCACCCACAGTTGGTGATTGAGAATATATAGCAAAATGCCTATATGGAAAGCATGGGTGTTTTTACCACCCACATTCCACAAATTTGAAAAGTTTTCACAGTCGTCAGGTAGGGAAATCACCTCACACCCACTATTACTGTGTCCCTTCACACCAAGTCACAAATGTAGGGAAATACCCCACACTTTTATTAAATTCCCTCACGCCAAGTTACCGCTGTGGCGACAACTTAAAGTTAGCTTAATTTAATGTTTGGCACAACCGCACTATGCCTTATAGTTAGATTAAAAATTAAAAAAGGGTCAACGTGCCAACATTTTCTTCCCACTCCTCGCAGTGTAGTTTCTTTCAAGGTCTAAGGACAGCAACAATGTCACAGTTTGAAGGACTCCCTTTCCCCAAATGGCGTCACTCCACTTCAGCCTCGCGGCCCTTTAACTGTTAGACGGCTGACGTGCCACAACTGAGAGCCTGTTTAAAACAAAAATAAAACTATTTTAACCCTTTCACCGCCAACGTCGCATTTTTGCACCACAATGATTTAACACCCATGTCACTAAAAGGCATCAAATCAGGGCCTGTTATCCAAAGACCCTATTTTCTTAATTTTGGGAGGTAATGATAGGCCTTGCTTTAAATATGTCACAGAGGAATCCCCGATATTACAGACAGAATTTGTTTCTCTACCCAGGTAAGTTTAATGGGAATGTTTTTCTAAAAAAATATGGCTGGCGGCGAAAGGGTTAACCCTATGTTCCTATTAAACTAATCTTCGAAATTCCCCCTTTATTTCCGCATAGCCGGACACCACTGTATCATTTAAATAAAAACATCCCAATTACTGTTCACTTAACTACACGTAAATGCACTAACGCACAGACGTGACCTAAAAATAGCTAGCCTGACAAACTTTTAGCTTGTTACTTCCCAATCACAGAAACACGTAGTCTGTCTCCAAATGACATGAACCCAAAATTCTCGTGCAGCACAAGCTACGAGCTCACACACCCAAATCCTATCTCTGCCCTCAGGTAACACAGCAGAGCAAAACCAACTACATTAAAACGACAACCAACTAAAATTTTCCATTAAAATCTTTGCGCCTGTCTCTCTCCGGTTTCGTTCTTTTTCTACACATTGACACTTTATTCTATTCTTTAAACCTGAGCCGACAATGACCCAGCAGCTCTGCTTATTCCAAACAGGTTTAATTTGTTTTAGGTGTGGAACCCGGTGTGTACTGACCTCTGGCCTAACTTGGAAAAGTTACTACAACACTCATCATTACGCCCATGTGGATGCGTGTAAGGGGAAACTGAATTCATGGTTGGACTTGGCTCATGAATTAGTAACGAACAACACAACATGAAATCTTTACTTGGCCTACAAACACATCCCCCGCCCCCACACTAAGACATAAGGAAACCTACAATGACGACTCGGCTATTGTCTTTTTAAAACGAGTCGACTTATTCCACCCCACAAAATCTGTGCCCTGCCTACTTGTGGCGTTATTGCGGTGCCATGCATTTACACACTCATTCATTTAATTTAGGAATATTTAAGAACATTTTACACATTCGCACCTTAAATTTAACTATGCACATATTACAGTGTAAACCTGAAAATTCGGTTCAGCAAACCGACTACAATTACACAACATTTTCTCCCCTAAACTGACAATTTCCCTAAACATGACTAGTAAGTTTTTTAACCAACCTTTGTCCCTAGGAAATGACTCCTGTGTCATTGGGTTTTTTTTCTTCTATGCCTACTCTGACACACCTTATTCCTATCACACCCTATCACCAAGAAAGCTCACTACCACCTCTGCTCTTCCCGTGACAATTAAACCTAACCCCAAATCCTAACCGAATGCCGAAATAGACTAACAACACACACCTAGCCGTCTGTGGAAAAATGGTGCACGTTCGCAGCTTCCCGGAAACGGTCTACCAAACAGCTAGGCACCCCCTCAGCTTCAGCAATGGGATCCCCTTCCTCAGCTCAACAGGACAGCATGGTCTCTTCTTCTTGACTTGAAGCCGGTTCGCGACCGCTAAAGCTTTCTCTCGACCGGTTATGAACGAAATATAAACTTATATTCGCACAGAGGGAGAAAGAATCGAAAGCTTCCCTCTGCGCAATGAACAACAAAAATAAGGAGACGATAATTTTCCGGTTTATGTTTTACATCCTCCCGGTCTTGAAAAGACTGTATGGGACAGCGATAATTTTGTGAAAATAGGGTTTTACGCCCTCTTCGGCCTTTCGGCCATGTGGGGCATTTGTAAATATTGTAAATATAAAGATGGTGGGAACAATACTGGGGGCAATACCCGGAGGCAGTGCTTAACCAGTAAAGTCCCGATCTTGTTTTAAATACAGATATGTGTAGTAGTAACAACGCCTCGGATAAACCTCATCGGCTACGGTACTGCCATGATAAAGTGATGTTGGTGATAATTTTGCGACAAGCTAAAGCTTAAATACGACTTGCAGTTCAGAGACTCAATTCTGATTGGAACTAACCCTAAACCAATGAAAACTAAGTTTGAAATGGCGTGATTCTAGGACAAAATCCACAATTTAAGAAACTGCCAAAATGCCTAGACTAAAAATAAGAAGAAACAGATTTCGTAAAGAAACTTGAAACTGAGTAAGAGAAAGGATTAACACAGTAGCAGGAAAAGCTTGATAGACAAAACCTAATATCCACTTCGTGGCAGAAAAAGAACTAGCCTAGAGAGTAAATAAGAGAAAAATTAAATAGTATACACACATTATAAAGTGACCTTTGACACTATGTATGCATGTTTGCATTCATACTAATAAAGAGAGAGAGGGAGAGAGAGAGAGAGAGCTCATTGACGTTTGTGTGCCTGTGTGTATGGGGTGGGGGTGAGAAGTAGGAGGTCGGGGCTTAAGAGTAGCTATACGTGTGGTTGTACCATAGCCGATGAGGTTTATCTGAGGCGTGGTTACTGCTACACATATCTGTATTATTAAAAAATCGGGACTTTACTGGCTTAGCACTGCCTCTGGGCATTGCCTCCAGTATTGTTCCCACCATCTTTGTATTTACAAATGCCCCACATGGCCGGAAGGCCGAAGAGGGCGTAAAACCCTATATTTTCTTCTTCTTCATAGGGGGTGCGGTGGGGGGTAGAGCAGGATGAGAGAAGAAGATGGAAAGGAGAGACACAAAAGTAATAATATAATATTTCGTGGACCCCAAAAAACTGCTGCTCAGCATTACCGGTACTTGGCGTTACCGGTACTAGGCATTACCGGTACTCAGTATTTCCGGTACTAGGCGTTGCGCTAGTCCTTGTAAAATAAAGTTTCTGAAGTCTGAAGTCTCTCTCTGTTTCTGTGCCTTTGTCTGTCTGTCTGTGTTTGTGTCTGTCTGTCTCTCTCTCTGTATTGTAGTTTACTTTGAAAGGTTCAGGTTACGTATTCACGAGTGAGTCTTAGTCAAAACGGGGAATAATACGTAAATTAGACTAAACTCCCCAAACGATTGACTGTTTAGCCTAATTTACATACTACTCCTCGTTTTGAATATCTAAGACGCATTCATAGCTACATGGCCAGGTGCACTCACCTGTTGAGAAGCACCTGCAAAATCACCCGGTGTTGAGTGAAGCTAGGCCACCCCTCTCCCTTGCAGCGAGTAAAGCCCCTGCGTTGTCGATCAACAATGGCCCTGCTTCCAGTGTGTGTTTTCCTAAGATCTTCTGTTCTTTCTTTCTTTCTGTCTGTCTCTCTTTTTACACGTTGAATGACTGTTCAAAACGATGTTACCTCCCTATTCTTCACTCTTTTTTCTTCAAAACGATGTTACCTCCCTATTCTTCAATCTTTCTTTTTCAAAACGATTTTACCTCCCTATTCTTCGATCTTCTTTCATATACACAGATGTAAGTCTACGATCGTTATATTGGTATCTTAGTCCACGCCTAGTTCACAGTGTATTATTGAATCCTGAAGGAGAAGCAAAGTATTTGAGACGCTGTTTTTGTCGATTTGTGTAGTTTATTTTCCCTATCACAACTGATGCAGGATTTGCTGTGGCGGTACCGAAGAAGGGTAATTACGTTGCTGTTGTAAGTATCTTATTATCACACGTGTGTAGTTTAATTTATAAACGGGTTGTCCATCATCTTTGGCGCAGCGTCAGATCTAGAGTATAGAATATCTAGAGTGTAGCACCGGTGTGGGGCGAATTGACCTTATTAGGATTTAAAAAGTAAAAGAAGAGTTGAGTGACAGTTCAGCAAGACTTTGGATTGTATTAAAAAAGAAAAGGTAAAACGGGTAGCGGATTTTGTAAACAAGCTAAAAGCGTTTTGAATCAGTTGGAGAGAAGAGACTGAATGAGGAAGAGTACAGAAGAAAAGTATAACAAGAAGAACCGACAAGAAAATTTAAGCAACGACAAGAAGACTCGAAGAAGAAGAAGAAGAAGAAGACTCGAAGAAGAAGAAGAAGAAGAAGAAGAAGAAGAAGAAGAAGAAGAAGAAGAAGAAGAAGAAGAAGAAGACTCGAAGAAAAAGAAGAAGACTCATTAGGTCGTGCATTGTTGTTAACGATCAAGTTTCCAACTGGTTTGACATTAAACGAGGATGTAGACAGGGTGATCCACTTTCCCCATATTTGTTCGTTTTAGTTGTTGAAATTCTTGCTATTATGATACGTGAAAATAAAAATATAAAAGGTATTACAATTAATAATGTTGAACATAAACTCTCCCAATATGCAGATGACGCTGAATTTATCTTGGAAGGTGATGAAAGATCTTTTGAAAATTGTATGAACATAATAGATATATTTGGTAGTAAGTCTGGTTTACAGATGAACCCAGAGAAAACAGGTGCGGTTTGGTTAGGTAGTCGTAAAAACTCACTAGTTCGCTACATGCCACATTTAGGTCTTGAATGGAACCCATCAAAATTCAAAGTTTTAGGGATATGGTTTACTAATGATTTAAAAGATTGCTTGCACATCAATTATTTAGAAAAACTTGCTGATGCCAAACATTTATTTAGAATTTGGGTAAAAAGACAAATCACACCTATAGGAAGAGTAGCTATTCTGAAATCTTTAATTTTATCAAAATTAATATATCTATGGATCCTACTACCTAATCCGCCTGACAATTTTTTCAAGACATTACAGACATACTGCTATAAGTTTATATGGAATAACAAAATTGATAAAATAAATAGGAAAACGTCTCACAGAAGTTTAAAAAATGGAGGCCTTGGCATACCAGACTTAAAATCTTTTGTTGCTGCGATTAAATTGACGTGGGTGCGAAAACTGCAAACAACAGAACACAGTTGGAAGTCAATCATAATGTCTGTGTCACCAATACTCAGTGACATGCAGAACTATGGGCCAGAAATAATTTCAACTTTTCCTAAAATGAATGTCTTCTGGAAAGAGGTTTTTGATGCATATAAGGAGTTTTTCTATAAGGTTGAATGTAAAAATCTGGAGAACTGTTAGCAGATCTATTATTCTACAATAATATAATTCAGATAGGCAAGAAATACATATCTGGTAGAAGATGGATTACGAACGGGGTTAGCAATATATCACATTTTGTTTTTTCAGAATGGGTCATTCATTTCATATGAGGAATTCAAAGAAAGGTATAGTGTGAATATGAATTTCCTTACTTTCTCAGGGTTGAACATGTCAATAATAGAATACATACAAAAAACAAATGTAACGATTCACAATAATAAATGCCTTGATATGCCTAATTGTTTAAAGAAGATAATGTCTATTTTTAAAGGGTCAAAATTATATTATGATATCACTACTCACAAAAAGTTAAGGATCACTATGAGAAAACAGGTGCGCAATAAACTCCGTTCGCTCCTGTTATTTATTTCTCAGTCAAGCCAAATTGTTATGAATTCTTGTTCAGCTGTAAGTGGGCGATGTTGTGTTAGTGGAAACATTGCACGTGATTCTCTATTACTGAGCTTGGCAGCAAAAGAAAAAGCGGAAACTTGCGAAAAAGGACCTTGTTTTGGATCGTTCTGCATGAACACATTGCACAAGCCAGATGGAAAAACCATTATGCACGTGCAAGCACTACTGTTTATGTGTGAGATGCTGTCTCTTGCTTGGCTTTATAAGAAGACATACCACCAGTATTAGGCCTGATTTGACAATGCCTCCACGACGAAAATTGAGCGAGTTGGATAGGGGACGAGCTGTTGCATGGTTCCAAGATGGTGTTCCCAAGCGAGAAGTGGCCAGGCGACTTCAGGTGTCCATCTCGGTCATTGTCAGACTGATTCAACGCTTCACAGCCACTGGGAGGGTCCATGAAAGACGCAGATCTGGTCGACCGAAGAAGACAACTCCACGTGAAGATCGTCTCATTGAACGACAAGCCCTGCAGACAAGAACAGCCTCTTCCAGCATCATTCGAAGGCAGCTGAGGGTGGCTACTAACATCAACATCAGCCAGCAGACCATACGGAACCGCCTTCATGGGTTTAACCTCCGTTCTCGTCGCCCAGCTGTACGGCCACGCTTAACTCCAGCCCATAGGGCAGCACGCCGCGCCTTCTGCAGACGTCACGTGAGGTGGACACGTCAGCAATGGTCCCAGGTCCTGTTCAGTGATGAATCACGCTTCACCCTGAACCACAACGACGGCCGACTGAGGGTCTGGAGGCGCCCAGGGGAACGCTTTATTGACGCCACTGTCCAAGAAAAGGTGGCCTTTGGTGGAGGTTCTGTAATGGTCTGGGGGGCCTTCAGCCTTCACCACAGAACACCCTTGTATCATGTACAGGGTAACCTGACTGGCCTCCGATACCGGGATGAGATCCTTCGACCGCTGGCTGTGCCTACACTGCAGCAGATGGGACCGCCGGCTGTCTACCAGGATGACAACGCTCGCCCCCACAGGGCAAGGGTGGTCAACGACTTCCTGCAGCAGTCTGGAGTCAACAGAATGGAGTGGCCAGCATGCAGTCCCGATCTCAACCCGATTGAGAACCTCTGGGATGAGCTGGATCGCAAAGTGAGGAGCAACCACCCCCCTCCCAGGGATGCCCAGCACCTCTACCAGATGCTGCAGGCTGAGTGGCAGGCGCTTCCACAGAGGATCTTCACCACCCTGGTCAACTCCATGAGGACTCGCTGCGTCGAGTGCCAGAACAGCCATGGCGGATACACGCATTACTGAACTTTTGGGAGCATCAGAATGCCCTGTCTTGTGATTTCAATGACTTTGGGAAATCAAATTTCGATACGTACCCACTTTGATCAAATGTACAGACCAAACGATTGCTCGAAATTGAAGGCAATTGTGCATCGTTATCACTAAAGCATTGAATTAAATGTTGGCCAAAAATCAACGCATTGGCTTTCTTATTTGGAAAGTTATGAATTAGTTTGCAAGTGATCCTTAACTTTTTGTGGATAGCTTATTTTTGGAAAATAGTGCATTGCCAAAATGTTGTTTAAAGTGGGACGAGATAACAGATACAAAACTTAAGTGGCTGCAGCTCAGAATAATACACAGATGTCTAGGCACAAATGTAATTCTTAAACAAATGGGTATTAAAAACAATGATCTGTGTGGCTTCTGTAACAAAGAGAAAGACAGCATCACTCACATGTTTTGGCAATGCAGTGTTGTCTAACGTTTTTGGAGTCAATTAGCAGATGTAATTAATGGAAATGTCATAATGTTGTTAATTTGCATATTACAGAGCCTCTTGTTATTCTGGGTAACGATAAAAACATAACTATTGATTGCATTTTTTATTTCATTATGTTACTTGCAAAAGAGTATATATACAATTGTACATTGTACTGCAAGGTTTTATAAATAAGATAAAATACAGATATATTGTTGAAGAGTATATTGCCCGTAAAGATTTGATGCATAATGAGTTTGTTGCCAAATGGGCCTCTTATGTGCCTGCCTTTGAAATCTCAGGCTAAAACAACTGTTTGTATCTGTGTGGTCCCCCCCCCCCCCCCCCCCCCCCCCCATCCCCCCTCTCTTATTTGCTACAATTTTGTGTGCTTATGAATTTAAATAGACCCAGTGTAAATGTGTATTTTGGTTAAATTATTAATTTGGTTGACAGCTTGTCTTTTGATTCGCATCTCACTGCTGTTTTCATGCGCTCATATATCATGATCGCTTGTTCAATGTGCGCACGCGCGCGTGTACGTGTAAGTAATTTTCTTCATCTTCCTGATTAATGTGAATTTGCTTGACTTGTATATTTTTATGTTGATTTTGTGTATCTGTGAATTTTCACTCGCTGTCGCATACACCAGAAGATGGTCTTATCTGTATTTTTAGTTTTGTTTTTTGTTTGTCATGTGCTTGTCCTTTATTTTGTTTATGCGTGTCTATTTTGTCTTGTCAGCTACGTGTGTTTTGGGTTTTTTGTTTTGTTTTTTTTTCTTTCTTTCTTTCCTTTTCACTCTCTTTTTTCTTTCTTTCGTTCCCTCCTTTTATTATTACAACAACAAAAAGCAATACATTAATGCATGTAAGAAATTGATGATATATATGTGTGTACAATATGTATTGTAAAAAAAAGTAAGTCAATAAAAAAGAAAGAAGAAGAAGACTCGAAGAAGAAGAAGAAGAAGAAGAAGAAGCCAAGAATGTAGCCAGCTACAGGTACGTGTGGGCTTAATCACATTGTGGAGGAATCATTGATATTTACTGATACTGTAGTTATGTGAGATATGTGTTATAATAATAATTGTTCATCTCTGTTTCAGGGACCACTTGTAGAACTGAGTAGGGGCCACAGAGCATAGCTATACTGTAGATAAATGAAAACAAGATGTGTATGAATGGTAAAGTGATTAGGCTTGCGTGTTTACAGTAATATTGTGTCGCGTTAGTTTGAAGTAAACAGTATAGTATGGAGTCAGATTGCGGGGTTATTGTTTGTGAATGAATGTAAGTTTGAAAGGTTGTAAGATGTGTCTGTTTGTGTAGTTTTTGTGCGACTTCCCTTTCCTTTCCAACCTAAACCCCCTCTGGACATCAATATTATTTGTCTTTTGTATGTAAAAGGCTTAACACAAAGACAACATAACTTAATACAGGCATCAATTTGCCCAAACCATGGTGAATTAAAACACAATGCAAACAGTCACAATGGCAGGAACTAATTGTTCGCTCACATTTCAAACGATATTAAAGTTCTCCTCAACACTGATTGAATAACAACAACAAAATCTCTTAACCCCGATTCAAAACTATCCTTTGCACTTTCTGTAGTTTCAGTTATTGTTTTGACAATGGCTGCCAACAGAACAAAACAACTTTAAACCATTTCTAAAAAAAACGTTGAAACACTTTTCGCGAGCCCTTCCATACACCAACACAGCTGAGTGAAGTGAGCCAATCTTATGTCGTGCGTGTTGTGCGCGCCGTGGACTCGATGATTGATTGTCAGTTAGGCTAGACTGAGTCCGACCAAGCTTGCTTGCGTAGTAGATAGGCAGATCCTGACACAGGTCACTGATTCAGCTCGAGGATATATACTCCTCACAAAAAGTCAAGCAACAAAACTTCTCATTGCACATGAACTTTAATAATAAATCATAGGTAAACTCATCTTCAACATAGGTAGGTAGAGCAATACGAGACGAGGCGTTTTGAGTAACGGCGAAGACATTATTACGGGGAGGGGCTTGTTTGAGAACCACAACGCCCACTAGTTGGACGATGTTGTACAGAACATGATAATAGCGCTCCTTCATAAGATACAAAAACTATAGTCTGCATTCCCCTTAGCAAAAAAAAGAAAGAAAAAAGGGTCGGTTTCAGTTAAGCGTTCTTTGTGGCTCAAATTTAACGCTAGGTATTGGAAGAGGTAAGGGAGGAGGAGCAATATGGGGGTATGGATACGGATAGAATGAATGAAATAAAGAGGAGACGCAAAGGAGATGTAATGTCACTAAAATAGTGACCTAATAATCAGCAAGTGATCAGCAAGTGAATGTGGTTATGGGAAGGAATGAAAGGAAGGGTAGTGAAGAACTCCAACAGCTCTGTACATTGCAGTGCCATAAGGCAGGCTGGTGACGTTAACCTCTCAGGTAGATCGCTAAGGAATGACAAAACTAGTGTGTGGAGAGCCCAAATCCAAAGACTGATCCCTGAAATAGTTCACAGCAAATGTAAGTACAGGTCAGGTCAGGCAAGACAGGACCACTCACCCTTGTGACCTCTTGGTGTGTCCTTTCTCAGATTCAGTAAAGGTGAAACTGGCTCCATTGACATCAGATGCTTGTTGTCAGATGTTGAGGCTGTCTTTAATCAGAACTCTTGGTATTAATTTTGTATTGGTGAAATTACTAGAACGAAGATATATTCAATATATTTGGCTTTCAATACGATTGAGCTGTCATAACCGTAATTAATAACGCACGAGTGACTTGCCTTTTTTGGTCCCCTTTTCTTTAATCGTTATTATTATGTCTCGTGGCTCGCGTGCCAGGCTGAATGTTTTGAAGGATCACGCTTCTATTTGAACAAGCTCTTGAAATTTCCTACCAGGGTTGATTCACAGTGTGTATGTATGTATGACAGCGCTCACACATGGCTTCACAGTTTGTAAATCTTGCCCTCCTCTCTCTACTTTGCTCAACTCTTCTTCCCTCTCTTCCAGCTCCCCCTTCTTACAGCTTTACTTACTCAGTAGGAGATTCTTCCGATCATGGTTTTAAAGGCATAGAAATGTTCTCACTGAACTGGTGGTAGCCGGTAGGATGGTAGGACTGTCAGTGTCCGTCAATGATATGGATGACGTGTGGAGACAGGAATGAAGTACTGGATGAATTCAAGGGTAGGATGAGGGCAAGAGACAGAGAGAGAGAGAGAGAGAGAGAGAGAGAGAGAGAGAGAGAGAGAGAGAGAGAGAGTGTGTGTGTGTGTGTGTGTGTGTGTGTGTGTGTGTGTGTGTGTGTGTGTGTGTGTGCGTGTGCGTGCGTGCGCGCGTGTGCGTGCGTGTGCGTGAGTGCGCGTGCGCGCGCGTATAATAGAAACCGCCCGAAAACAAAACAAAAACGAGAAACAAAAAACAAACAAAACCCCACACGAATACGGATGCAAAATTCTTGACAACAGTACGAAATTTTATACTATGCTACAGACCCCATCTTGGAAGTTGTGTTCAGGGGCGGACCAAATGATTCGTAAGGGGGGGGGGGGGGGTCCGCGGGGAGTCCATGAAGCTAGCTGCGTAGGTCCTGGGTTAAGGTGTAGTGGCGAAGCCCCCGGAAAATTTTTTGCAATTTAGTGATAATTGAAGGAAAACTTCATTTCAAGGCACTGGAGGAAATTTCCCAAGTGGGAGGAGAAGAGGAAGACCAAGGAAGCGCTGGGAGGACAACATCAGGGATTGGACGGGTCTGCCTTTTACCAGAACTATGAGGCTAGCTGAGGACAGGGTCGGTTGGAGGAGGGTTGTCAGATCATCAGTGGTGCCCCTTCAGCCCCACTTGACTAATGGGGCTAAGTAAAGTAAGTAAGTAAAGGAACACTTGAGCCATTGTCTTACATTTTACCCTTGTATAAGGTACATACTTGGGGCAAAGGGGGGTAGGGGTGGGTCGGAAAACCTGGCAAAACCCCTCAGATCCGCCCCTGGTGTTACAAAGTACATAAGTAACTGCAATAACAATAAGGGCGTCGCCGAGCGGCAGACATGTCCGTCACCAGCAATGCCACGCACTTGCGACACCCCGTAGAGTGTCACATCCTGACACAAAATTGGAAGGGATTCAGTCTTCTAGTTCACGAGATACAGCTTGAAGAAGAAATATATAGCAGAAGAAGGAAATTTCGGTTTTCAAGTTCAAACTTCAAGGTCAAGGTCAGCATGGCGATAATTTATGGTGGGATGTTTTCTACTCTAGGGTATACAGTACCGCATACAATCTGAAGCGCTTCTGTCAAGCACAAATGTGGAACATAAAGCTTAAAACCCAGTTTGTAGACCCCTACCACTTTCAAGGCCTACCGATCTCCCAGACCGTGACGTTGACCTTGATCGGCATGCCACCATCAGAACGGGCATAAGCCAAAGTACCTGCATGCCAAATTTGAAGACTCTAACACCAACGGTGTGGGAGTTATGGCCCCTTAAAGAGTTTTGGTTTTCAAGGTCGTACGCCAAGATCAAGGTCACGACGGCAAAACATTTTACGCGGATGCCTTCCTCTCATGGCGACACATCAGCACACAAAATGTGACGCGATTCAGTCAAGCGGTTCGGGAGATATCCTTGGGACAGACAGAAAAACAAACAAACAAACAAACAAACAAAAAAACAAAAAAATACCAACCAGCCCATGCAAAGTCCGATCACCTATGGTGACGGACAAATACAATCCAGACGACCACAAAGTCAGATCACCTACAGTGACGGACAAAAACAAAAATACAAACCAGACGACGGCAAAGTCCGATCACCTACGGTGACTGACAATTATGCTACCGGGTGTCGCAAGTGCGTGGCATTGCTGGTGACGGAAATGTCTGCCGCTCGGCGACGCCCTTGTTTGTTTGTTTGTTTGTTGTTCTTTTCTGTCTGTCCCAAGGATGTTAATAAAAAGAGTGGTTTTTTTTTTTTTTTTACCTACTACAAAGATTAATACAAGAGAGAGAGAGAGAGAGAGAGAGAGAGAGAGAGAGAGAGAGAGAGAGAGAGAGAGAGAGAGAGAGAGAGAGAGAGAGAGAGTTCGAAGAGAATCGAGAATCGGAGAGCAGTATAGTTGGGGGGCCTTAACTCGACGTCTATGGAATAGACGTCTGGCCAGTGGCCTTACGGTTGCTTTGATCTTCTGTCCCGCTTTCCTCTGGGTGGGTGGGGGTGTGGGGTGTGGGGGTGTGTGTGTGCTCGTGCTCTCTGTGCATGTTTGTCTGTCTGTGTCTCTCTCGTGCTTTCTGTCTCTGCCCCCCCCCCCCCTCTCTCTCTCTGTCTTTGTCTGTAGGGCCTATGTCTCTCTGTCTGTCTGTCTCTGTCTCTCTCTGTCTCTCTCTCTCTCTCTCTCTCTCTCTCTCTCTCTCTCTCTCTCTCTCTCTCTCTCTCTGTGTCTGTCTCTCTCTCTGTCTTTGTCTATCTCTCTCTATGTGTCTCATGTCTCTGTATGTCTATGTGTGTCTCTCTCTCTGTCTGTCTCTCTCTCTCTCTGTATGTCTATCTGTCTCTCTCTCTCTCTCTCTCTCTCTCTCTCTCTCTCTCTCTCTCTCTCTCTCTCTCTCTCTCTCTCTCTCTCTCTCTCTCTCTCTCTCTCTCTGTGTCTGTCTGCCTCTGTGCCTGCTCCAGGTCGGAGGACGTTAAACAAATTTTCATTCATCCAACTGGAACAGCAGTTGTCCTCTTTGCTCTCTGTCTATGTCTCTCTGTCTGTCTCTCTTTGTGTGTGTCTTTGTCGGTCTGTCTGTTTGTCTGTCTGTCTGTCTGTCTCTCTCTCTCTCTGGGGGACGTTAAACAAATGTTAATTCATCCACATCCTGACACAACATTTGAAGAGCTTATGTCTTGTAGTTCACGAGATACAGCTTGGACAATAATATATAGCGCAAAGAAGGAAATTTCGGTTTTCAAGGTCACACTGTCTCTCTCTCTCTCTCTCTCTCTCTCTTCTCTCTCTCTCTCTCTCTCTCTCTCTCTCTCTCTCTCTCTCTCTCTCTCTCTCTCTCTCTCTCTGTCTGTCTGTCTGCCTCTGTGCCTGCTCCAGGGCGGAGGACGTTAAACAAATGTTCATTCATCCAACTGGAACAGCAGTTGTCCTCTTTGCTCTCTGTCTATGTCTCTCTGTCTGTCTGTCTCTCTTTGTGTGTGTCTTTGTCTGTCTGTTTGTCTGTCTGTCTGTCTCTCTCTCTCTCTCCTCCCCCCCCCCCTCTTTCTCTCTCTCTGGAGGACGTTAAACAAATTTTCATTCATCCACATCCTGACACAACATTTGAAGAGCTTATGTCTTGTAGTTCACGAGATACAGCTTGGACAATAATATATAGCGCAAAGAAGGAAATTTCGGTTTTCAAGGTCACACTGTCTCTCTCTCTCTCTCTCTCTCTCTCTCTCTCTCTCTCTCTCTCTCTCTCTCTCTCTCTCTCTCTCTCTCTCTCTCTCTCTCTCTGTCTGTCTGTCTGCCTCTGTGCCTGCTCCAGGGCGGAGGACGTTAAACAAATTTTCATTCATCCAACTGGAACAGCAGTTGTCCTCTTTGCTCTCTGTCTATGTCTCTCTGTCTGTCTGTCTCTCTTTGTGTGTGTCTTTGTCTGTCTGTCTGTCTGTCTGTCTGTCTGTCTGTCTCTCTGTCTCTCCCCCCCCCCCCCCTCTTTCTCTCTCTGGAGGACGTTAAGCAAATTTTCATTCATCCACATCCTGACACAACATTTGAAGAGCTTATGTCTTGTAGTTCACGAGATACAGCTTGGACAATAATATATAGCGCAAAGAAGGAAATTTCGGTTTTCAAGGTCACACGTCAGGGTCAAGGTCAGCATGGTGATAATCTATGCTGGGATGTTTTCTACTCTAGTGTATACAGTGTCACACACAATATGAAGCGCTGTGGGAGTTATGGCCCCTTAAAGGTTTTCGGTTTTCAAGGTCGTACGCCAAGGTCAAGGTCATGACGGCAAAATGGTTTGCGCGGATGCCTTCCTCTCATAGCGACACACCAGCACACACAATGTAACGCGATTCGGTCAAGCGGTTCAGGAGATACCATTGGGACAGACAGAAGGAGAAAAAATGACCCTCCGATTTTCAGGCTCCAGCGATCTTTTTGACCTTGACCTGATCGGTATGCCATCATCAGAACGGGCATAAGCGAAACCCCCTTCATACCAAGTTTAAACATCCTATGTCGATCGGTGCCTGAGATATCGCTAAAAATAGATTTTCGGTTTTCAAGGTCGTACGTCAAGGTCACGGTGACGACGGCAAAATGGTTTGCGCGGATCTCTTTCTATTAAGGTGGTACACCTTCACACAAAATGTGAAGCGATTCGGTCTAGCGGTTCGGGGGATATCCTTGGGACAGACAGAAAAAACAAAAAACAAAAAAAAACGAAAACAAAAACAACAAAAACCCAGACAAACCAGCCCATCGCAAAGTCCGTTCACCTTGGGTGACGGACAAAAAACAACAACAACAGACAAACCAGCCCATCGCAAAGTCTGATCACCTTCGGTGACGGACAAAAACATCAGACTAAAAACATAGAAACAGACAGAAAGTCGACACACACGTTGTTACAACAAAGATTGTAAACGTTGTTTTTCAGGACCTGTAAAGACTAATGTTATAGTATATTATCCATCCTTTGACTCCCACCCACATCATTTAATTTTTTGTTATCCAGCACAATGTTCTCTAAAAGAGAACAGATTTAGCATAAGAACAACTGGGATTCTCCATAGTTTTTCTCCCATATTTGTTCCATTTCAATGCAACTCCAGGCGACATTTGTTTTCTCTATATACCAACACCTTCCATTATCTTTTTGCGTGACGGGTCACCAGAATACCACATAGCACCACCAGTGATGATTTAACACATATTATTCTGCTGCCATTAGTGACCTAGGTCTTAATTTATGTTTCTCTTTTGATGTTCTTGTGACTCCTTTAAAATGACCTAAGATATAGCGCTTCTTTAACTCGCTTCGTTACTCTAGCGTGATATCATCGGCTCGCATGGCGCAGGATTGAGGCGCGTGCAGATTTTTTTTTACTCTGCACACGGTCACTCAACCCATGGTCACCCTTCCACCCATTCACTCGCAGCCCAAACAAAGAGACTGATAGACGGGCACAGAAACACACACAAAGTGTAACCTTTATTAAGTAGTATGGATTTGAAAGGCGTGGATAAAGTTATCCACCCTCCATCTTCGTCCCCTTCAATCAACCCTGTTCACCTTCCGTGTACTCCTTAAAGGCGTGGATTAAGTTAGGCCTGATCCACCCTCCACCTTCGTCCCCTTCAATCAACCCTGTTCACCTTCCGTGTACTCCTGAAAGGTGTAGATTAAGTTAGGCCTGACCCACCCTCCATCTTCGTCCCCTTCAATCAACCCTGTTCACCTTCCTTGTACTCCTGAAAGGCGTGGATTAAGTTAGGCCTGATCCACCCTCCACCTTCGTCCCCTTCAATCAACCCTGTTCACCTTCCTTGTACTCCTGAAAGGCGTTGATTAAGTTAGACCTGATCTACCCTCCACCTTCGTCCTCTTCAATCAACCCTGTTCACCTTCCTTGTACTCCTGAAAGGCGTGGATTGAGTTAGGCCTGACCCACCCTCCACCTTCGTCCTCTTCAATCAACCCTGTCCACCTTCCTTGTACTCCTGAAAGGCGTGGATTAAGTTAGGCCTGACCCACCCTCCACTTTTGTCCCCTTCAATCAACCCTGTTCACCTTCCTTGTACTCCTCCTGAAAGGCGTTGATTAAGTTAGGCCTGACCCACCCTCCACCTTCGTCCTCTTCAATCAACCCTGTCCACCTTCCTTGTACTCCTGAAAGGCGTGGATTAAGTTAGGCCTGACCCACCCTCCACCTTCGTCCCCTTCAATCAACCCTGTTCACCTTCCTTGTACTCCTGAAAGGCGTGGATTAAGTTAGGCCTGACCCACCCTCCATCTTCGCCCCCTTCAATCAACCCTGTTCACCTTCCTTGTACTCCTGAAAGGCGTGGATTGAGTTAGGCCTGACCCACCCTCCACCTTCGTCCTCTTCAATCAACCCTGTTCACCTTCCTTGTACTCCTGAAAGGCGTGGATTGAGTTAGGCCTGACCCACCCTCCACTTTTGTACCCTTCAATCAACCCTGTTCACCTTCCTTGTACTCCTGAAAGGCGTGGATTGAGTTAGGCCTGATCCACCTGTGACGAGCTAATGGGTAAAGGCGAAGTCTCTAGGGAAGACTTTTAGTGTGTTAAATTTTCAATTAGAAAATTTTCCTTTAGCCCACTTCTCTATGGTGTGGGAGGTGAGCAACTTTCATCTAATAAATTTATATATGTGCCCGGGTTCTGGCTCGTATGATTGAAAGAAACACAAGTGGTATATTTGCTCTAAATGGCAGACAGAGAGAAGTAGGTTTTTACATGAAAATTACAAAGCTTCCACTCTCATCAGTCTGACCAAAGGGTTCAGAATTATTTGTACACTTGTATTTTATTTACTCACAAATCTGCATAAGATTATGCAGCAATAAGAATAAAGCAGCTCAAAGGCGCCAAAACAAAATATGAATGAAAAACAATGAAATCCGAAAGGATTAAACAAGACTTTTGTCTATCTAGAAGGTTAGGCCCCACGCCGGAAGGGTCACTAATTTTCTTAAGTGTCCTGAGGAAAGTTAGTGTTCTTTTCACTGTCCGGAGGACTTATCTGGTGTAAGGTTCCTCTGTCGGGAGCAGCAACTGCTGGGGTGACTAGGCTTGCTCTTCGGTGTAGAGTGGCTCCCAGTCGTTCCGGTTGCGGCGTTGCGGGATGGCACGGCTCAGGCGTGGTCTCCTCGCGGATTCTGGGTGCGGTGGGTCCTGGGAAAATTCCGAATCTTCCCAGCCTTGGGAAAAATCGGAATTTTCCCGGGAAGATTCCGAATTTTCCCAAGCAAGTAGCTGCATGTCATAGACAACGATTCAGTTACAATTCAAAAGCATTTAGAGTCCAAATTATTTTGTAGTGATCACAATGCACTTAACACAAATACATTAGGAACTCGTGCACAAACATACCTAATTATCAATGATGAATTTGTACCTAATAATGTTGAATATTCCACATCAAATACAGCTAAGAAAGAGATGTTTTATTGGTAAATTACTGTATGAAATATAAATAGTGTATCAATTATATCAGATTTGTGCGATGCCTTTCCATGACAAGTTCTTTGCAGGTGTTCCATACAGTTTTGTGAAGGCATGTGAGTGTTTCATTTGATAACAAAAAGAACATGACTTGAAAATCGTGCGAGGGAACATCTCTTGTCGTGTTTCTTTGCTTCACACTACGAGACAATTAAAACATCTCTCTCTCTTCCCCCCTCTCTCTCTCTCTCTCTCTCTCTCTCTCTCTCTCTCTCTCTCTCTCTCTCTCTCTCTCTCTCTCTCCCCCTCTCTCTCTCTTAGTTATAGGGGGGGGGGGGGGGAGGGCGTGCGAGGGCGCGCGCGCGCGTGCATGCGTGCTGTTGACTGAAAAACTGACGATTTTGGTTTGTACACCCATCTGCTGGTGTTCCTGGGTTAGTGTCAGTTCTCGATACCCGTTCTTCCCAAATAAAATCTCATATTGAAACGAACCTACGCGTTTAGTCCATAAAATGTCTTATGTCTTATGCTCTCTCTCTCTCTCTCTCTCTCTCTCTCTCTCTCTCTCTCTCTCTCTCTCTCTCTCTCTCTCTCTCTCTCTCATATAAGTCATAGGTCGCGCGAGCGCGTGTGTGGTTGTTTATGCACACATGCGTGAGTGCGTGCGTTTGTAAGTGTGTGTGCACGTGCGTAAGTGCGTATGGTTGGGTGTAAGCTTATATTTATAACAATAGTGTTTGAATTTTGTATATGACTAGCTGTTAATTACAGCATTATGAATCATTTGGATATTATTGTTTATCATCATTATCGTAATAAAATATAATTATTACTTATGTTTATTAATATTCCTGCCGTCATTCTTGATGATGTAATGCTTATTCAGTTCATCCACATTCAACATTTCAAGTTTCAAGTTTTTCTCTGTCACACACAATTCATGTAACTTCGATGTAAGCTTGGGAAAATTCGGAATTTTCGCGGGAAAAAACAATTCTGAATTTTACCGAGACCAATCTGAGAAAAATCAGAATTCCAAATTTTCCCAGGAAGATTCCGAATTTTCCCAAACTCGGGAAAATTCGGAATTTTCACGGATACCAAATTTTCCCGTGACATATACATGAAAAAAACACCATATGGCAAACCGTAGGCCTGTATACTTGTCCACGGTAAGTCTTATCATTTATGTTTTATGCTTTGATGGTTTTGCTTCTTATGACCGCGTTACTGCTGTACGAGAGAAGACATAATAGCAAAGATCATACTTTTTCAGGGAAGGGAGACATAAAAAAGGAACGAACGTGTCCCATATGTATTCTTGATCAGCATCAGCCAAGGATTACAATGGAACACAATTTGGTAGTGTGGAACTCTGTCTTTTACAGTTTTTGTTTTCATAGCACTATATTCTCGAATGTTGATGAACCTTTTTGTTTGTGGCTCAAGCCACAAACCTATAACTCACTTTGTCGGTCGGTCGGTCTGTCGGTCTGTCTGTCGGTCTGTCGGTCTGTCGTTCCAAAATTGTCGCACATTTTGACAAAATTGTCGCACTTCAAATCGAGGCTACACTTCTGGCCGCTCTTTAAAATGATGCATTTTAAAAGCGTACAAAATAATAAACATACGTAATACAGACACTACAACAGACACGACGAGTATGCGGTGCTTCTTTTGATGAGTATAAGTAGGATACATAGTTTTAAATGTTTTCCAAAAGATATAAAAAGTTACGAAATGGTGCAGAGATAACATTCTGGTTTACAGATTAAAATTATTGAAAAGCCAGGGGAGGTAACTCATGATTGGAGTGGTAAAAATAGATCGCGTGCCACAAACTATTGCGATTTCGCGCTTGTTTTTATATAAAGGAAATCTACTACCAACAGATGTTCAGATTCGAATGCACCAGAAACTCTTAAAATATTGATTTTGTCTTACAATGTTAGTGGGTTTCTTTGTTCTTCTGTGTGTGTCCAACGTTTGTTTCTGCATGTGCGCACGCGTGTGTATGCATACGCGCGTGTGTGTGTGTGTGTGATGTGCGTGTACATGTGTATGTGAGTGTGCGCGCTCCTGCGCATGTGTTTATAAACACGAATGCGTGTGTTTATTCTTAATAAGTTCATCACGTAATTTTGGACTGAAGAGTGGACTGGTAACAGACACATGTGCACTAGCGTTTCACTACCGTTGCGACCTCGGCCTATCAAATGTTAATTCTCTAAACCTACTTGCCGTATCTGTTTACCTGTGCTGCCCGGGTTTAAAAAAGACAACTTGAGGAAGATTTTACTTTCATACATCTGTATCGTTAAAAATTCGGGACTTTCCTGGAGTTGCACTGCCTCCGGGAATTGCCTCCAGGATCGCTCCCACCATCTTTATATCTACTAATGTCCCATATGTGTCTGTTTCAGACCGGAGGACGTTAAACGGATTTTCACCATCACAAATACACATTTTTTGTAATGTTTTAAAATATTATATAGATCTGTATCGTTACAAATTCGGGACTTTCCTGGAGTTGCACTGCCTCCGGGCATTGCCTCCAGGATCATCCCCCCATCTTTACATCTACTAATGACCCTATGTGTCTGTTTCAGACCGGAGGACGTTAAACGAATTTTCATCATCATCAGAGATGGTGATGGGAAAGTGAGTGGGAGAAGATAGGTAGAGGTTTTGATGAGCATCTGTTCTTATGTTCAGGGCGTATAATCGTGAGTGCGTCTTAGACAGTAAGCACGGATTGTAGTATGTAAATTAGGCTAAACAATTTTGGGAGTGTAGTCTAATTTACATACTACTACCCGTGTTGACTGTCACGCGCTCATGATTACACGCCCTGTTCCACCCTCAGTCTCAAGTTACTCTTAAAGACCCAACAGGTCACGTGTCAAAATCACGGGTTTCACGTGTTTCCCCTCTTATAGCTGGTAAGAAATCTTGTTTTGACCAGGTTTGACTCCCATACAAATGTCCCAAAATTGAAAACGAAACATCATGGCAGCAGCAGCGACGTGGACAGACAGAGGACCGGCGATTCAACCACCACAACTCTACATACGACGGCAGACCGCACGGGGGCAGCTAACGGCGAGGGCAGGAGTACCATCAGCGAAACGACCACGACTACGATGACGGGTATTCTGCCGGGTACGCTACTGCGTGCTACAACTACAGCTACCCATCCAGTGAGTGGGACGAGCCTGACTGGAACTCCGGCCAGCAGCAGCAGCAGTGGCGGGCCTGCCCCTGGCTGTGGTCATCAGAGAACTTTCCATCTCTGTCACCCAGGCCCCGCGCCGTGCCCAGTCTTCACAGCTGTGGGGTCTGACAGCAGTATTGCTTACGGGCAGGCGAGTGAAGTGGACAGTGGACAGGCAAATGTTGGGCATCAAACAAAGGTACAGTTGTACACAGACTCTGCTGATACACGCCGTGAAGGTGGCAGAAGTTGGGTGACTGGTAATAAAAGTGGCCGTTTTCCGCTCTTTTTAAGCCTGCTAAAATTGCTATCTGGCAGCATTTTGATTTGCTGAATGCCTCATTGCGTAACATTTCCACCCAAACTCTGAGGAACGGACTCCATGATGCTGTCTTCACTACCCCTGGGCATGTGTGGGCATACTGGTCCTTCCAGCTCACGAGCAGCGCCGTCTTTTGTGAGCCCAGAATCACGTCATCTGGACATTATGAGACTGGACATGAATTCTCTTCATAAAACGAGTTCAGGATCTGTCTTAATTTTACGGATGGTCTTGCCAGGGTGTGGAGGTTCTCAGGAAAGCATAACCATGAAACGTGAGTCAGAGTGTGTGGCAGATCTTGGGGTGGGTCTTTGACGGTTTGCGTCTGTATCAGCAAGGTCGGGAAAACAGTCACATATTCTTCAAAAGGAATCCCTGATAGCTGTTCGCTACAGGTATGAGTTCATCGATGTCCACGTCAAGCTTTCTGCTGGTACGACACGAGATGACGTTATCTTCATGGATGATAATGCACCTTTTCATCGAGCAAGGGTTGTTTACGTGTACATGCAGCAAGAGATCATCGTCCATATGAGGTAGGTTGCCCGATCCAGAGACCTCAGTCTGCTCCAGCCGTTAGCAGCCGTTCACAGCAGCTCAGAAGTCTACAGGACTCAGAACAGTGCTCGTTAGAGGCGTAGCACACTCTGGATCAGCAGGAGCTTCAAAAGCTCCCCCAGAACACAACATGGCGTCTCCAAACTGGAATTGCAGTGAGGGGGTCTCGCACATACTTATCCATGACTTTCCTTGCCGCAAAAAGCAAACAAATCTGAAAATGAAAATTTCGCTCCATTCGGTTGTTTTATGCATTTTGATGGGGTATTGCAATTTTCCTTGAGGTAAGCCAATCAAATTATTCTCGGTGATTATGTATATGTCACGGGAAATATTGGAATCCGGGAAAATTCCGAATTGTCCCGAGTTTGGGAAAATTCGGAATCTTCCCGTGAAAATTTGGAATTCTGATTTTTCCCAGATTGGTCTCGGTAAAATTCAGAATTCTGATTTTCCCCGGGAAAATTCCGAATGTTCCCAAGCTTACATCGAGGTTACATGAATTGTGTGTGACAGAGGAAAACTTAAAACTTGAAATGTTGAATGTGGATGAACTGAATAAGCATTACATCATCAAGAATGACGACAGGAATATTAACAAACAAAAGTAATAATTATATGATAATAACTATAATAATGATAATAAACAATAATATCCAAATGATTCATAATGCTGTATATAACAGTCAAATATAACAAAATCCAAATAATATAAACATAAATCATAACACATGTTATAAAGATAAGTTTAGACCCAAGCATACGCACTTACGCACACACTTACACACACATGCACGCACTCATGCATGTGTGCATGTGTGCACACACGCACATACACACGCGCGTGTGCTCTATAACTAATATAAGAGAGAGAGAGAGAGAGAGAGAGAGAGAGAGAGAGAGAGAGAGAGAGAGAGAGAGAGAGAGATGAAGAAATAAAAGAAATCTTAGAATCTTATGGGTTCTTTGTTACTAATTTGCTTTATCTAGATGTGTCAATAGTAATCCATTTTTGTGACTAAACACATAGGTTCGTTTCAATATGAGATTTGGGAAGAAGGGGTATCGAGCACTGACACTAACCCAGGAAAACCAGCAGATGGGTGTACAAATCAAAATCGTCAGTTTTTCAGTCAACGAGAACTTGTCATGGAAAGGTATCGCAAAAATCTGATATAATTGATACACTATTTATATTTCATACAGTAATTTACCAATAAAACATCTCTTACTTAGCTGTATTTGATGTGGAATATTCAACATTATAGGTACAAATCCATCATTGATATTTAGGTATGTTTGTGAATTCCTAATGTTTAAATGCTTTTGAATTGTAACTGAATCGTTTTCTATGGCATGCAGCTACTTGCTTGGGAAAATTCGGAATCTATCCGGGAAAATTTCCCAAGGCTGGGAAGATTCAGAATTGTCCTGGGAAAATTCGGAATCTTCACAGGAAGATTCGGATTCTTCCCAGTCTTGGGAATTTTCCCGGATTCCAAATTTTCCTGTGACATATACATGCGCCGTGCAGGCAGGCGCGTGTGAGCGCGTGCGTGGTGCCCACACTCGCGCGTCTGTTGTCACTCGTGTCAAGTACCCAGCTGTAAAAGTAAAAAGTAAACAGACTGACAGAGTGACTCACCCCAAGTCATGTGTGTGTGTGGGGGGGGGGGGGGGGAGAAATGACACGCAACCGGAGAGACAGAGAGAGAGAGAGAGAGAGAGAGAGAGAGAGCTATGATACTAGGCCTGACCTACACCGCTTCATTGTCACGATAAAGCACGGCAGGCTTTACCCACCCTGCTTCTGTTCACTGTGGCACACTTGCTCGTTAACACGAACAGTTGAGATTTGGACAAGACGAACTGGAAGGGGGGGCAAGGAGTGGGTAGGTGAGTATGGAAAGCCAAATACCTCAAACCCGTTTAGAAACGCGGGCGTGATTTCGCCCGGATTTATCAAAAACGCGCGCGCGTCATAGGTGAGAGGTTAGGGATGGAAGGAGAAGACAGAAGCGATGGAATGTTGCGGAACAGGAATATGGAGAGGGGTAGTAGGGGGTGGATGGAGATGGAATGGGGAGGGGCTGAGGAAGAGAAGGAGGAACGTGCTTTCTAATGCAAATAGTAGAATACTTAGCTTTGGTATCAAGTTTCCGTCAAGTTCTCTCCCCGTCTTCTCTGTCTCTGTCTGTCTCTGTCTCTGTCTGTCTCTGTCTCTGTCTGTCTCTGTCTGTCTCTGTCTCTGTCAGCAAGAGTAAGATAATATTATGTGTATGAGCGCGCTTGTGCGAGTGTGCATGTGAGTGTGTGTGTGGTGAGAGAGAGAGAGAGAGAGAGAGAGAGAGAGAGAGAGAGAGAGAGTGTGCGTGTGCGTGTGTGTGCGTGTGTGCGTGTGTGCGTGTGCGTGTGCGTGCGTGCGTGCGTGCGCGCGAGCGCGCGCGTTTTTAGAGAATTCTGTTCCTGACTATCTATCGGACTATGTTAACACGATAACGTTTGAACGGAAAGACCTAGGAGGCTCAAATTCTGCATGCGGATAGGTACTAAGGATATCTAGACCACGTTCGAAAATGAAGATCATAGGTCAAAGGTCAAGGTCACTGGAGCCAAAATTGCTCCCAAGCACCTGGCATGATAATGTTTGAACGGAGGGACCTAGGACGCTAAAATTGTGCATGCGAATAAGTTCTTAGGATGTCTAATTTCAGGTTCGAAAATGAAGATCATTGGTCAAAGGTCAAGGTCACTGGAGCCGAAAATGCTGCCGAGCGCCTGGGCCTGTATTCACATTGAATTATCATAAGACTTATCATCATGATGTTTTAGAAGTCCTTGTAAAGTTACTAGCCGTGAGGTGAAGCACTGCGGCCGAAAACGCTGCCACGCGGCTGGTGATCTAGCGTCACAACGCTCTCGTTGTTTCACTTTACATGATGCTTAGTTGTGTCAATTTGGTATTGTATGTAAAAAGGAAATGATATGTTTGTTTGCCATTTCTTCTTCATATTTTTATATTTTCTTTCCTTCTTTTTTACGGCCTGAGGGCATGGTGTAAAAAAAGCTGTTTCAGCTTATCCAGTTACCCTCAATAAAAAAAATTCGTATTCGTTCGTATTCGTATTCGTACTCTCTCTCTCCCCCCTCTCTCTCTCTCTCCCCCCCTCTCTCTCTCTCTCTCTCTCTCTCTCTCTCTCTCTCTCTCTCTCTCTCTCTCTCTCTCTCTCTCTCTCTCTCTCTCTCTCTCTCTCTCTCTCTCTCTCTCTCTCTCTCTCTCTCTCTCTCTCTCTCTGTCTCTTGCGCATGAGCAAGATGAACTTGAAGTGATGTCAAATTATGTGTATGATGAGAATGAAGGAATGGATGGAGAAAACAGTGGGCGTTCTTCCAAAGACAGTATTGTAAATAAGTTTGGCAAAACATTGTTAGACTTCTGTTTTTTGTTTGATGTGATTATTTTGAATGGTTTTTGTAATGGGGACAGAGAAGGGGAGTGCACTTTTGTGTCTCCCAATGGAGCGAGTGTGATTGATTATTGTTTGATTCCTGATGTTCTTTTGACTAATTTTGATTTACGTGTTGGCGATCGTGTTGTTTCATGGCATTTGCCTGTGGAAGTAACATGGAAAAATAATAATGACAGTATGAATGTAGACAATGATGTTACACAACAGGGCGGTGAGAAAATTGTATGGACGGATGAATGTGCCAATGTTTATAAGAATGAGCTCGAGAGTGATGAATTTCTAAACAATGTATTTATGGCTGCTAATGTATTGTCTACGAATGTCAATGATGGCTTAAACCAATTTGTAAACGCATTATACAGTGCTGCAGCATGTATGGTTCGATCAGTGGGACATAATATTAAACAATTCAATGATTGGTTTGACTATGAATGCATACAGAAACAGAAAGAAGTTAAACGATTACTAAAGAGAGCCCAAAGATGCAAAAAAGAAAAAGAAAAAAGAAAAGAATATGCAGTATCTCGAAAGGAATATGTCAAGTTAAGGAAAGCAAAAGAAACAGAGTTTGAGGAACAGAGATTAAAGAAACTGAAAGACTCAAAAACATTTTGGTCTGTTCTCAGATCTGTAAACAGGAAGAGCCGTATCTATAACGAAATTTCTATTGAACAGTGGTATAATCACTTCTGGGCAGTTTCAATGATTCATATGAAAATGTTGCTATAGTAGACGACGAGGATGATTTTGAACCCTTGTTTAACGATTCAATAAGCAAAGAAGAGGTTATTGCGGGTATTAATCACTTAAAATCTGGAAAAAGTGCTGGTCCAGACAACATTATAAGCGAAATGTTAAAGAATGCAAATGTACCAATAATCGATTTTCTTGTTAAATTATTTAATAAACTTTTCGAAAATGGTCAATTTCCTACAGAATGGGCAAAATCAATCATTATTCCAATCCATAAAAAGGCGACATTAATAATCCCGATAATTATCGTGGAATATCACTAACTAGTATTATTAGTAAAGTTTACACATTTATACTCAATAGAAGACTAACAAAATGGGCTGAAAGGGAGGAAAAAATAATGGAAGAACAGGCAGGCTTCCGATCAAAATATAGCACAACAGATCATATATTTACATTATATTCACTTGTTCAAAAATATTTACTTGCTAACAATAAGCTTTGCGTGGCATTCGTAGACTTCAAAAAAGCCTTCGATTCAGTAAATCGTAATACCCTTTGGAATGTGCTTCGACAAAGTGGAGTGAACGGTAAGCTGTACAAAGCTGTTCGCGCTGTTTATGATCAAGTGCTAGCGTGTGTGCGTGCTAAGAATTTATGTTCTGATTACTTTAATTGCCATAATGGAGTAAAGCAAGGCTGTTTATTAAGCCCTCAATTATTTTCATTGTTTATTAATGAACTGACAATAGAATTATCAAAGAATGGAAGGCATGGAATACAAATTATTCCAGGTGTGATTGAGATCTTCTTGTTATTATTCGCAGACGATGTCATTCTTTTATCTGGAACAGTCATAGGATTACAAAACCAACTAAATAACTTGAAACAAGAATCTGATCGATTAGGATTAACTGTTAACTTAAATAAAATAAATATTGTGGTTTTCAGAATGGGTGGGCACCTATCAGCACATGAGAAATTGTTTTATGGTAATGAAGAGATCAAAGTAGTTAATACATAAAAATATTTAGGAATGATATTTTCAACAAAATTAAGTTTAAATTATACTTGGGATGAGTTTGCTAGAAAAGGGATGAAAGGAGTGATTGAAATTATGAAGTCATTCAAAAAACTTAAAAGTATAGATTGCCGTTTATTTTGGAAGTTATTTGATATCCAAATACAGCCGCTGCTTACGTACGCTTCAGAAATCTGGGGACTGAATATAAGTGTTCAAATAGAAAGATACGCTATCAAACGGTTTTTACATGCACCAATTCATTCATCAAACACAATGTTATACGGAGAAACAGGAAGGTATCGTTTATGTATAAGAACATTTGTAAAATCTATAAGATATTGGTTGAAGTTATTAAGATACATCAGTCACGTGTATGTAGACAAGCCTATGACATGTTGCTTCTGCAATTAGAATTAAATAAAGAGAATTGGGCCTATAGAGTTAAAAAGGTTTTGTCAGAACATGGATTTGGTATATTTGGCTGTCCCAGGGAGTCGGAAATGATCAACATTTTATAAAAGAATTTAAAGACAGGCTCATTTGTTGTTTCAAGCAGAACTGGCATGCTAATATGGAATCTAAGGAAAAATATAAATGGTTCTTCTCATTTAAAAGTGTATTTCAGCCAGAAAAATATCTTGCGATCATTACAGACAATTGGCATAGGGTAAGCTTTATTAGGTTTAGGTTACGTACACTTGGATTTAAGGCTAATAAAAGATGGTTCGAACCACATACGAGTGAAATAACGCTATGTCCTTTATGCAAATCAGGTGTGGATAATGAATGTCGTTTTCTATTTTACTGTAAAACATATAATGATGTACGAGTGAAATGTAAGTTTTCTAGTTTTCAAATAGTTGAGAGAAAGGATGTTGCTTCCCTCTTAACGTCTAATGACGAAGCATTATTAAAATCTGTGGCTAAATTCATAGCTGAGGCGCAGAGGGTGCGTCTGAAAGAAGCGGAATAACTCTCAAATGTGAATGTACATAAACTATTGTTTTTAAAAAAGAAAAAAAGAATTTGCTGTTAGAAAAGATTTTGTGGCTCTACTCACATCAGAAGATGAGGCTAATATATATAATATATATTGCAAAGTTCATAGCTGAAGCATGGAGAGTAAGATCAAAAAATGCTTACAAAATATATAGTGAATAATGGATATTTAATAGTCTAGTTCTTTAAAACATCTAACCTTTGAATGGCCAGAATATATGTGTGTGAGTGTGTGTGTGTGCGTGTGCGTGTGCGTGTGCGTGCGTGTGCGTGTGCGTGCGTGCGTGTGTGTGTGTGTGTGTGTGTGTGTGTGTGTGTGTGAGTGTGAGAGAGAACGTTATATACTAGATTCCTTAATTTGATTCATAAAACTTAAGCTTGAAATTAATTTGCAAATAATTTTGTTCATTTTTAGTTCCCTTTATTTCAAATGTTCTATTATTATTTTTGTTCTCCAATGTTTTGCAATGAAAATGATGCTTACCCCATGTCATGAGAACCCAGTGTTAATGACATTAAAGGGTCCAGTGTCCAGTGTCCAGTGTGTCTCTCTCTCTCCTATATACACAAGGAAATGTCTAGGACTTGTTCACCTTTAGATGATGGATTATGGCATAGAATACCGCTATTCTTATATAAAAAAAAACTTTCACAGATTCACAGTAAATAACATATATTGCTGAGTATTACAGATTAGGTACGTCAATGAATAAAAAAAACCTGTTACATTTTTTGAACGCTTTCGTGTTTAGCACCCCAAAAATCCATCTGTGGCCACTGTACTCATCGCTCGAGTGGGATTTATAGTCGGTCAAGCGTGGAGGTAATGCCTGTGTAGTGTTTGAAGTACGGATGACGTAGTTACTGTACATGGCATTTACATCTGTCTAAGAACCAACAAAATAGAGGACGTAAAGGTGGACCCTGACGGATGAGTTTTTGCAAGAAAAACATCGAGATCACCAGAAAGACAGACTTTTCAACGATCAGAACACTCACTTTGCTCTAGTTTCCGAGAAATCAAGCCGTCAAAACGGCGATTCCTCCTTAGTTGGCGGAGATGCTGAAGAGAGAAGCCATTTTGGATGGGGTGGGTGGAGGACTCTCATTGTGGTCGAAGCTTTTCTTGTTTGTGGTTGTGACGAGGGAATGAGCTAAAGGCGAAGTCTCTAGGGAAAGACTTTTAGTGTGTTAATTTTTCAATTAGAAAATGTTCCTTTAGCCCACTTCTCTAGGGTGTGGGAGGTGAGCAGTTTTCCCGGCCCCTTTTCATCTAATAAATTTATATTTGTGCCCGGGTTCTGGCTCGTATGATTGAATGAAATGCAAATGGTATATTTGCTCTAAATGACAGACAGAGTGAAGTAGGTTTTTACATGAACGTTACAAAACTTTCACTCTCATCAGTCTCACCAAAGGGTTCAGAATTATTTGTACACTTGTATTTCATTTATTCACAAATCTGCATAACAAAGTATGCAGCAATAAGAAAAGCAGCTCAATGGCGCCAAAACAAAATATGAATGAAAAACAAGGACATCCGAAAGGATTATACAAGACTAAAAGTTTAGCCCCAAGCTGGAAGGGTCACTACTATTCTTAAGTGTCCTGGTTCCGCTATTGTTCTTTGCACTGTCTTAGGGACTTAGCTGTGGGAAAGTTCCTCCGTAGGATCAGCGAGTGCTGGGGTGACTAGGCTTGCTCTTCAGTGTAGAGTAGCTCCCAGTCGTTCCGGTTGCGGCGTCGCGGGATGGCATGGTACAGGCGTGGTCTCCTCGCAGATTCTGGGTGCGGTGGCGTCTTTGCGGCGGCCCCGTCTTCTTGCTTGTGAGTCAGGGTTTGAACTTCCTGACCACGAGGCCCTGCTGATAATCACAGGAAAACATGGGTGTAGATCTCTATGGATTAGAGATAGGGGTTTCAGCCGGCAGGGAATTAGTGGATCCCATCTGGCTGCCCTTGTACAATAGCACTATGACAAATAACCTGAATTTCAGTTACCAAACTGAAATCAGTAAAACATAAAAGGGGTACCGGAATCAACTGGTATGATTCAGTAACCGGCTAGATCAAAATCTATGATCAAGCCAACATCACTCTCAATCCAACACTTGGAAAGGGATGTACAAAAGCTGCAAGTCTGACACACATACATGAATGTAGAAAACCCAGCAAAAAGAAGGTATAAAAATAGGCACACAATCCGGTTCTGGTACCAAAAGAGTTAAAGTAAAATTTAAGCACCAAAGCATGTTTATCAACTCTTTTCACTGACACCTCTCTTCAACATGGAACATAGAATCTAGATCAAAAATAGAATCAAGCAAAAACAAATCTCAATCAAGTATTTTACACAACTGCCACATTTAATAGTACTCACGAGTTGGGCTAATAATACTAGTAATAGTATGACTGGCAGGTAACAGCAGAGAGGTTGATTCTACAGTGCTGACTCAGCCAGGTTTTGGTGTCTTGTGAGTAAGAGAATGTTAGGCGGTTTGCCTCCAACAAATTTGAGTTTTTCTATAGGGGCCTATGATTGGTTAGTAGCAGTTGGCAAGTAGAGAGGACGGTACATCACTACGTCATAATCACATGCCTAAATTCCTACAGCTGCGCGTGACACGTGTCAAAATTAGTTCAAAGGGCAGCGATTGTGAGCGGAGAGTTCGGTGATGTCGTGTCACAAGCTAGACGACTAGGGGGGGGAAACGGAGAACAAAGGGATGCCGCCTGGACTCGGGGAATCGTTTGATGACACACGATGGCAATTAGAGTGGCGGGCCAGAATAGGGGGGGGGGGGGGGGGGGGGGGGGGGCTGTGGAGGAGAACGTGGATCGTGGGGAACACATTCCGTCACAGTGGTGCAATAAAACAAGCGCAAAATCGCAATAGTTTGTGGCACGTGGTCTATTTTTACCACTCCAATCATGAGTCACCTCCCCTGGCTTTTCAATAATTTTAATCTGTAAACCAGAATGTTATCTCTGCACCCTTTCGTAACTTTTTATATCTTTTGGAAAACATTTAATACTATGTATCCTACTTATACTCATCGAAAGAAGCACCGCATACTCGTCGTGTCTGTTGTAGTGTCTGTATTACGTATGTTTATTATTTTGTACGCTTTTAAAATACATCATTTTAAAGTGCGGCCTCAATTTGAAATGTAGCCTCGATTTGAAGTGCGACAATTTTGTCAAAATGTGCGACAATTTTGGACCGACCGACCAACAAGACAGACCGACCAACCGACAAGACAGACCAACCGACCAACAAAGTGAGTTATAGGTTTGTGGCTTGAGCCACAAACAAAAAGGAGCTATTTCCTTTGTTGTGAGCAAAACTCCTGTATAGAATTAAAAATAAAAAGGCTTGTATTGTGAACATTTCGTGCAAACGATTTGGTCTAAGCTCAGGCGGCCATTCTTTCACTCAAAGAATTTGAATTCCAGCACCTCCGCCAAGGAGGAATCGCCGATTTGACGGTTTGATTTCTAGGAAACCAGAGCAAAGTGAGTGTTGCGATCATTGTAAAGGGTGTTTTCCTGGTGATCTGGAAGTGTTTCTTGCAAAAACGCATCCGTCAGGGCGCCCCTTTAACAATCTGAGCAGTTCTTAACTTCCTTCACCTCCTCCCCAACCTTTCTTCCCTTCAGCACCACCATGCACCGCCCCCCCCCCCCCACTCCCCACCTCCCTCGTAACATGTTTACATTCGTGCACATGTTTTTTCCCTTTCTTTTCCATCTTATCCTTTAATATGGCTGCTTAGCACTGACAATATTTCGTTCATGATAATATATATCGTAAAACATGCCCTGTTGCTGACTATTCGTAAAGTGTTAATACTGTAATGTTTTGTTGTATTGATAATAATGATTAACAGATTTTTGCAGGATTAAAAAGGAAGGATACGTTTTAATAATTGAATTAGACATTCTCAGGCGGGGATTCCAGTGCTGGGTTGGGGGTGGGGGGGCAAAGATGGCGATAATTTGA
>CM065680.1:54431838-54434338 GCA_017654935.2 Phymorhynchus buccinoides
AGGCCGTCAGGAGGCAACCAACCGAGGAGACACTGCACTTCTGCTGAGTCACTTCGGTGGAGTTCAGTGGAGCCTGTTCAGGACACCACCTACTAAGCCCCCTACTGACGACACTATTCTTTAGTCGCGAAGCCAGCGTGAGTGAGGTCCTCCTCCGAGGGCGCCACCACGACCGTCCACCGACAGCTCCCCAGAACACACTGATCCCCATGACTTTGACCCGAACGCACCAAGGCATAGACTGGATTGGAAACCGAAACTGAGGTCACCATGAGAGCAGGGCATAATGCACAATCTTGTCCACCAGTTATGTTAATGAGTTTTACTGCAAATATCAACTTATGCCAAGATTCTTGTAAAAAATGTATGTCTCTCTGTATATCTGTTTAATGATCCAATTTGATTCTCTGTCAATTATTTCATGTGCCAGTTTTTGTTTCATTTTCTTGACTTGATTGTTTTTATGTCAATTTTTCATTGCCTGATACATGGTGTGAGTGTGTGAGTGAGAGGGCCAGGTGTAAAGAAGCTATTGTAGCTTATCCTTTTTACCCTCAATAAAACATTCGTATTTCGTATTTATTTCGTCTCTCTCTCTCTCTCTCTCTCTCTCTCTCTCTCTCTCTCTCTCTCTCTCTCTCTCTCTCTCTCTCTCTCTCTCTCTCTCTCTCTCTCTCTCTCTCTCTCTCTCTCTCTCTCTCTCTCTCTCTCTCTCTCTCTCTCTCTCTCTCTCTCTCTCTCTCTCTCTCTACGTGATTGTTCCTATACCCAAATAAACAGAAAAGAAACTTGTTTAAAAAACCACAGTAATAAGCATGTAAAGAGTGTCTATTCACTCTGCATGCTGGGGCAAATGAAAACGTGTTGTATTTCACTGTATGAATGTGGACTCCCTCCTAGTGCCAATGTCGGGTAGTCCTAATCGTCACTCGACGTAAACACATTTAGTTTAGAAACGTTGTTGCAGACATGCTTTCAGAGAATAAAGCTGTCACTGGCATGTCAGTCCAGATAGGATCTGGATTGATAATTTATGAGGGATATGATATAAAAGGCAAGTGCAATAGACGTCAGTTCATATTCTGATCGCTTCTCGGCCTTTTGGCTAAGACAGTGATTCAGGAACATAAATTTTTGTTTATACCCTGGTTGGTTTGTTCAGCCCGTCGTACATGGCGAAAGCCGATACGCGACGTTAAACTGAACTTCCCACGTCAAGAAATATTAACTGTGTGTATGCTTATAAATCAGTTTTCCTCTTTTCTTCGTTAGGCCTATATTTCGTTGTTCCGCCATTTCTCCTTGGCTTTTAAGAGATATTCCTTGAACTATTTATCTTTCTTCTTTCATTTTGTTTTGCTTCATGCTTACTATTATTATGAAATTGATCCTTGATGAATTGTTCGTTTTTGTCCAATGTGTATAACGTTTATTCATTTGTATTTAGTGTTTCATGTGCAGCGCTTTGAGATCCCTACGTAAAGCGCTTCAGAAATGTCCCTCATTGCTGTTATTATTTTCTTCTTCTCTTGCTCCTGTTCGTTCTTCTCTTCTTCTTCTTCTTCTTCTTCTTCTTCTTCTTCTTCTTCTTCTTCACCGATTTTTATTTTGCACATTGGCGTCGTCTTTGACATGGTCGAGTGTAGACATCCTGCTCCTTCTTCTTCGTTGGTGTCATTGTCATTGTAATATTGGACTATTATAAATTGTATATAGGAACAGTATCAGCATCGCCATTATCATCATCATCAGCAGCAGCAGCAGCAGCAGCAGCAGCAGCAAAAAAGAAGAAGAAGAAGAAGAAAAGAAAGAAAAGAGGAAGATGAATACGAAGAAGAAGAAGAAGAAAAAAAGACAAAGAACAAGAAAAAGAAGAAAAAGAAGAAGAAGACGAAAAAGAGGAAGAAGAAGAAGACGAAAAGAAGCAGAAGAAGAATTAGAAAAAGAAGAAGATTAAGAAGAAGAAAAAGAAGAAGAAAAAGGAGAAGCAAATACAAGAGCAGCAACGGCAGTGGCAAAAACGAGGACAACAACAACAACGGCAGCAGCGGCAGAAGACTGGCAGTATAATGAAGCATTATGGCATTTGTTTTAAATAAGTGTAAAAGCAGCGACAGCACTGACACGATAACAGTAAGTATATTATTTCATTTCCCTTTTGCACTCAAGTTCATTCAGTTAACCCCCAAACGTGACGTACTATGTAGGCTACATACAAAAGACGAACGACAATTATTTCATGGCTTCTCTGCATAACCTGAGACTTGATTCAAAGCTTATTCATACAAAAATAGCTTATTAACGAAAAGGACGAGGGTGTAGAAAGAGTGAAAGAGGAGGAGGGGGAGGAGGAAGAAGAAGAAGAAGAAGAGGAGGCGGCGGCGGCGAGGAGACAACAAAGTGTTTGTTCTGTAGATTCATTAAACTTCTCTTTTTGATTTGAGGTGTGTAAAAAGAGTAGTGACATGAAAGCGTGCGCTTCTTATTTCCCCTTATGCAA
>CM065680.1:54441838-54446838 GCA_017654935.2 Phymorhynchus buccinoides
TCTTTCCGTGTCTGTGTCTGTCTCTCTCTCTCTCTGTCTCTCTGTCATTCTCTCTCTCTCTCTCTCTCTCTCTCTCTCTCTCTCTCTCTCTCTCTCTCTCTCTCTCTCTCTCTCTCTCTCTCTCTCTCTCTCTCTGTCTATGTGTATGTATGCTTGTTTCTTGTATGCATGCATGCGTACTGTGTACTCATGCATAATTACTCCCATGTTGTTTATATTTTTGGCATGTATGTATGTATGTATGTATGTATGTATGTATGTATGTATGTATGTATGTATGTATGTATGTATGTATGTATGTATGTATGTGCATGCGTTCGTGCGCACATCCGTGCATGTGTGTGTGTGTATGTGTGTGTGTGTGTGTGTGTGTGTGTGTGTGTGCGTGTGCGCGTGTGCGTGTGTGCGTGCGTGCGTGTGCGCGCGTGCGTGTGTGTGTGCGGGCGTATGTATGTATGTATGTATGTATGTATGTATGTATGTATGTATGTATGTATGTATGTATGTATGTATGTATGTATGTATGTATGTATGCATGCATATGTTTATTTGCTCATTGTTTCTTTGTGCTTTTCAGTTGTTTTTTTTTTTGCTTTTGTTACGATAACATTGTAACGGGCCACAGGCCTATATGCAATTAAATCATTGTCAATCTCTTGTCAATCTCTCTCTCTCTCTCTCTCTCTCTCTCCCCCCCCCCCCCGCAAGAGCTGTGGCATGCAGGGGTAACATTATCACCCTTGTGTCTACCACCCATTATTTTTGCTATTTTATTCTATTATAAAAGCCTTATAGACATAAGTTCGTATCTGTTACAAGAACACAAAAGCTCCACAAAGGCACAATTTCTTTCCTTCCTTTTTTGTATTTAATGGGAGTAATGGAAATAATTATTTGGAAAAAAAATTTGTTTCACCGTCAATATATTGGGTAAATAAAACACATAGATCTATGTGATGTTGGTTTTCGTGCCTGGATAGTTTACAGAAAACCTTACCAAACAACCAGCCGCCGTGTCGTAGTGGTTAGTTAAGTCGCGGACTACTGGCTGGGAGGTCCCAGGTTCGAATCCCATCAGAGGCGAGCGTTTTTTCGGTCCTGAACCCACTTCTGCCCAGAGTGAGTGGCTACCCTGGGCTCAATGGGAAGACTGAAACCACACAGTCGAGCTTCTCCGCTTAACGGATGCGATTCTGAGAGTGTTGCCCTAATGTCATGACCACCACTGCAGGTGTCTGTAGTTCTCAGGCCTGGTCAACGCCGGGATATCCTTCAGAAAGGCAAGGCAAAACAAAGCAAATATTTTATTTCCTACCCACTTGGGGCACAGAAATATAAAACAAAGCACGCACAAAATGAAACATTTAAATATCAGAATAGAGTGATGCCCATAATATCACTTTGAGAAAATACAGTCAATATCAAAAGTAGATAAACAAATCCATGGACAAAATATACCTGTAACATAACGCAATAGCATAAACCAATCCATGGACAAATATACCTGTAACATAACGCAATAGCATAAACCAATCCATGGACAAATATACCTGTAACATAACGCAATAGCATAAACAAATCCATGGACAAATGTACCTGTAACATAACGCAATAGCATAAACAAATACATGGACAAATATACCTGTAACATAACGCAATAGCATAACCAAATCCATGGACAAATATACCTGTAACATAGCGCAATAGCATAAACAGTTACATGGACCTGTAATATACCTGTAACATAACACAATAGCATAAACAAATACATGGACAAATGTACCTGTATCACGTAAGGAAGCGTAGAGTGCAGCCCTGTCACGTAGTCTCAGACCGATACGGAACTCCACATCATCATCATCATCATAGTCATCCGCCTCATTTCCATCAGTCATCAAAAAGAAAACAAGGGCGTCGCCGAGCGGCAGACATGTCCGTCACCAGCAATGCCACGCACTTGCGACACCCCGTAGCAGTCACATCCTGACACAAAATTGGAAGGGATTTTGTCTTCTAGTTCACGAGAAACAGCTTGAAGAAGAAACATATAGCGCAAAGAAGGAAATTTCAATTTTCAAGGTCACACTTCAAGGTCAAGATCAGCATGGTGATAATTTATGCTCGGATGTGTTCTTCTCTAGGGTATACAGTACCACACACAATCTGAAGCGCGTCTGTCAAGTACAAATGTGGAAAATATGGCTTAAAACACAATGTGTAGACCCCAACCACTTTCAAGGCCTACCGATCTCCCGGACGGTGCCACCATCAGAACGGGCATAAGCCAAAGTACCTACATGCCAAATTGGAAGACTCTAACACCAACGGTGTGGGCGTTATGGCCCCTTAAAGATTTTCGGTTTTCAAGGTCGTACGCCAAGGTCAAGGTAACGACGGCAACAAAATGTGCGCGGATGCCTTCCTCTCATGGTGACACACCAGCACACAAAATTTAACGTGATTCGGTCAAGCGGTTCGGGAGATATCCTTGGGACAGACAGAAGAAAAAAAATACAAACCAGCCCATCGCAAAGTGCGATCACCTATGGTGACGGACAAAAAAAAAGTCTCAAATTATGTGGCCTTGGATGCTCTGCTCTCGTGGTGACCTTAGTTTCGATTGCCAATCCAGTTTATGCCCTTGGTGCGTTTGGGCAGTCATGGGGATCAGTATGTTCTGGGGAGCTGTCGATGGACGGACGTTGTGGCACCCTCAGAGGAGACCTCACTCATGCTGGCTTCGCGACTAAGACATTATTGTCGTCAGTAGGGGGCTCTTAGTATATGTAGGTGGTGTCCTGTGTACAAGCTCCACTGAATTCCACCGAAGTGACTCAGCAGCAATCTCCTCGCTCCAAGATGATTGTGTGAGCGCTCCAGGGTGCTCCATGTAACGCTCCAGTGTGGTTTCATGTAACGCTCCAAGATGATTGTGTGCAACGATCCAGTGTGGTTCCATGTAACGCTCCAAGATGATTGTGTGTAGCGCTCCAGGATGGTTCCATGTAACGCTCCAGGATGGTTCCATGTAACGCTCCAGGGTGGTTCCATGTAACGCTCCAGGATGGTTCCATGTAACGCTCCAGGGTGGTTCCATGTAACACTCCAAGATGATTGTGTGTAACGCTCCAGGGTGGTTCCATGTAACGCTCCAAGATGATTGTGTGTAACGCTCCAGGGTGGTTCCACGTAATGCTCCAAGATGATTGTGTGTAACGCTCCAGGGTGCTCCATGTAACTCTCCAGGGTGGTTCCACGTAATGCTCCAAGATGATTGCGTGTAACGCTCCAGGTGGTTCCATGTAACGCTCCAAGATGATTGTGTGTAACGCTCCAGGGTGCTCCATGTAACGCTCCAAGATGATTGTGTGTAACGCTCCAGGGTGCTCCATGTAACGCTCCAGGGTGGTTCCATGTAACGCTCCAAGATGATTGTGTGTAACGCTCCAGGGTGCTCCATGTAACGCTCCAGGGTGGTTCCATGTAACGCTCCAAGATGATTGTGTGAGCGCTCCAGGGTGCTCCATGTAACGCTCCAGTGTGGTTTCATGTAACGCTCCAAGATGATTGTGTGCAACGATCCAGTGTGGTTCCATGTAACGCTCCAAGATGATTGTGTGTAGCGCTCCAGGATGGTTCCATGTAACGCTCCAGGATGGTTCCATGTAACGCTCCAGGGTGGTTCCATGTAACGCTCCAGGATGGTTCCATGTAACGCTCCAGGGTGGTTCCATGTAACGCTCCAAGATGATTGTGTGTAACGCTCCAGGGTGGTTCCATGTAACGCTCCAAGATGATTGTGTGTAACGCTCCAGGGTGGTTCCATGTAACGCTCCAAGATGATTGTGTGTAACGCTCCAGGGTGGTTCCATGTAACGCTCCAAGATGATTGTGTGTAATGCTCCAGGGTGGTTCCATGTAACGCTCCAAGATGATTGTGTGTAACGCTCCAGGGTGCTCCATGTAACGCTCCAAAATGATTGTGTGTAATGCTCCAGGGTGGTTCCACGTAATGCTCCAAGATGATTGTGTGTAACGCTCCAGGGTGCTCCATGTAACGCTCCAAAATGATTGTGTGTAATGCTCCAGGGTGGTTCCACGTAATGCTCCAAGATGATTGTGTGTAACGCTCCAGGGTGCTCCATGTAACTCTCCAGGGTGGTTCCACGTAATGCTCCAAGATGATTGCGTGTAACGCTCCAGGTGGTTCCATGTAACGCTCCAAGATGATTGGTGTAACGCTCCAGGGTGCTCCATGTAACGCTCCAAGATGATTGTGTGTAACGCTCCAGGGTGCTCCACGTAACGCTCCAGGGTGGTTCCATGTAACGCTCCAAGATGATTGTGTGTAACGCTCCAGGGTGCTCCATGTAACGCTCCAGGGTGGTTCCATGTAACGCTCCAAGATGATTGTGTGAGCGCTCCAGGGTGCTCCATGTAACGCTCCAGTGTGGTTTCATGTAACGCTCCAAGATGATTGTGTGTAACGCTCCAGGGTGGTTCCATGTAACGCTCCAGGATGGTTCCATGTAACGCTCCAGTGTGGTTTCATGTAACGCTCCAAGATGATTGTGTGTAGCTCTCCAGGATGGTTCCATGTAACGCTCCAGGATGGTTCCATGTAACGCTCCAGGGTGGTTCCATGTAACGCTCCAAGATGATTGTGTGTAACGCTCCAGGGTGGTTCCATGTAACGCTCCAAGATGATTGTGTGTAACGCTCCAGGGTGGTTCCATGTAACGCTCCAAGATGATTGTGTGCAACGCTCTAGTGTGGCTCCATGTAACGCTCCAAGATGATTGTGTGTAACGCTCCAGGGTGGTTCCATGTAACGCTCCAAGATGATTGTGTGTAATGCTCCAGGGTGGTTCCATGTAACGCTCCAAGATGATTGTGTGTAACGCTCCAGGGTGCTCCATGTAACGCTCCAAGATGATTGTGTGTAACGCTCCAGGGTTGTTCCATGTAACGCTCCAAGATGATTGTGTGTAATGCTCCAG
>CM065680.1:54459338-54506921 GCA_017654935.2 Phymorhynchus buccinoides
AAATAAATCGGCCGCTACTATGAGAGTGTGTATTTCCGACAACCAGAAATGTCACTTTTTCTTACATACTTGAACCATTTACCTAACCCTAACCCTAACCCTATCCGGTATTCCTAACCCTAGAAAAAAGTGAAATTTGTGGTTCATGCTCAATGTCGCAAAATGTCGCAAATACACACTCTCATAGTAGCCGGGCGATTTATTTGACTGAGCGACTTTTTTGACTGCGACATTGCTGGCTCTCTTAGTCTTACTCATTTACATCCCCACTCCCACACGCACGCGTGCACACACACACACACACACACACACACACAGTGACACACATATATCGGTAAAGGTCAAGATGTGCCACCCCCCCTACCTATCTCGGTTAATTGTATTTTTCCGTTATTGCCTTTCTTACCATACATAAAGCTGTATTTTAGGAACATTTTTAGCTAATTACCTTTTTGGAATACTAACCCTAACCCTAACCCTACCCCTAAACCTAACCCTACCCCCCACTATGTACTGCAGTACACCGCGATTTGTCACAGTTGTGGTTCGTTGCGTTTTTCCGTCTTATACGGTGGGGGGTAGGGTTAGGGTTAGGGCTAGGGTTAGGGTTAGGGTTAGTATTCCAAAAAGGTTATTAGCTAAAAATGTTCCTAAAATACAGCTTTATGTATGGTAAGAAAGGCAAAAACGGAAAAATACAATTAACCGAGAAATGCATGGGGGGTGGCACATCTTTACCTTTACCCATATATCATATCATATCATGGCACTAAAGGCTTTTCAGCCTTTTGCCCTCTAGATTGGTTCTTTTTGTTGTTAATGTTGTATTGGCATTACCGACGACTTAGGCAGTTGTGCTTTATTTGTCTTTTTTTCTTATAATTTACTGAATACACAATATTCTGAAAATATCGATCTAATGAGTTCCTGAATGCATTTAGTGATGCATTTACTGCTTCGTTTGGAAGGTTATTCCATGCGTTAGTAATACGGTTAGTGAAAAAGGTTTGCGCAAGTTTAGCGTTTGTAATTTTTTTGAATAGTTTAAAAGTATGTCCGCGGGTTCTTTCATCCTCACACAGACTTAGTAATTGTTTTGTGGCAGTATGGGTGGAGAATTTGAGAATTTTGTATACTTCTATAAGATCACCTCTAAGTCTTCTGTATTCTAGGCTTGGTAGCTTTAAGTAAGTCAGTCTTTCACTGATAACTCATATTGTTCATTTGTTGGTGCCCTGAATTTTCTTTGTGAACCTTTTCTGTACCCCTTCAACTAAATCTATATTCTTTCTTAGGTGTGGGCACCATACATGTGCACAGGATTTCCTACTCTAAAACAGGTCTTACTAGAGTTTTGAATAGAGGGACCATAATATCTTTAGACTTGTTAAAGTTAGTTGTTAGTGATTGTTCTGACTAGTATTACTATTAGTAGTACTAGTAATCCTGAAAATAAAAGTGAAATACAATTTGCTTTTAGTACAGTTATTTATTTTATGTGAGGCTCAAAAGACAGACCTGGGTCTACAAATACCCCTAGATCCTTTTCAACTGATGTAACTTCCAGCGTTCTTCTTTCTTTACCTTCCTTTATCATGTAGTATTCATGCATAGGATTTTGTTTACCTAAGTGCATAACTTTACACATTTCCTGCTGTTAAATTTCATTAGTCATGCCACCAAGTTGTCAATGCATCTTTGTACTTCTAGTTTTGATTCTTCACTGTTAATAATACATACTTATAATTTACGTTTGCATATATTATATATATGCCTTTGTATTGTCTGCACAAATTTTAACCTTGCACTCCACATGTTCCGGTAAATCATTTATAACTGATACAAAAACGGGATGGGCCCCAGGACACTACCCTGAGGGACTCCGCTAGTTACCTTTATTGAATGCAAATTAAAACCATTTATATTGACTTTCTGACTTATCTCTCTTAAGAAATCCTCTATCCATGTCAAGAGTAAGACTCAAGAGGCTACCTACCACTCCATAAGATTCCAGCTTATGTAGGAGATGATGATGTGACACAGTGTCGAACGCCTTCTGCAGGTCCAGATAGACAGAATCAAGAGATTCACCATCCTCCAGCGAGAGCCACCCAGTCGTATATATGGTCACCAGTAGTTGCGTGATGCAAGATCGGCCCTTAGTGATACCAAATTGATCTTTAGAAAGTATATTATTTTTAAATTATATGAACACATAACGCATCTCAAATAAATTTGTCAAAAATGTTGCAAACAACTGGCTCACTGGACGATAGTTTCCGGGACAAAATTTCTCCTCTTTCTTAAAAATTGGTTTAATTTCTGCTATTTTCCATGCTGTGGGGATTTTGCCATCAAGACTGTTTTGTTAAATAGATAAGATACTTAGATAGGGTCCCTGACAACTGGGTTGCCAACTCCCTAAGAACTCACACACACACACACACACAGTACACACACACACACACACACACACACAAACGCACACACACACAACCAAATGTGACATGGAATTCTTTGTGCATATAAATACTCATAGTCATACTCTGGTTTTTAAGAGATGATATCTTCTGCACATTGTGTGTGCTGCTTTGCACTTTAGGGCGAAGCGACATTACGTGTATGTATGCATTCATGTGACTTTCTTTTCTATGCCTTTTCTTTTCGCCTAAGATGTGAACTGTGTATGTGTGTGTGTGTGTGTGTATACATGTGTGTGTGTGTATGTTTGTGTGTGCGCGTGTGTGTTTCTGCATTTATAATTTTGTGTGATTCTCTCTCTCTCTCTCTCTCTCTCTCTCTCTCTCTCTCTCTCTCTCTCTCTCTCTCTCTCTCTCTCTCTCTCTCTCTCTCTCTCTCTCTCTCTTCATTTCGATGTCTGTCTATCTGTCATTTTGTCGCAGTCATTTTTTCCCCAAAAAACTTTTTCTGCTCCTCTCCCTTTCCACTATGATATACTTTTGTCAGTATTATGTACATGATTATTGTATTGTGCTTGCATGTGTATTTTTTCCATATTTTTTTTTACAAATTGATTTTTTGTTTACAATTTTTGTTTTTCATTGTGTTTGCTTCAGTTGTGTTTCTCATATTTATATGATGACAGGATGAAAAAAAGCTTTGTTTAGCTTATTCCTTTATCGTCAATAAAGATCATTTTGACTTGACTTGACACACACACACACAGAGTGACACACACACACACACACACACACACACACACACACACACACACACACACACACACACACACACACACACACAGTTTGTACACTGACACAGCTATAACACACAAGACGGACTGAGAGAGAGAGAGAGAGAGAGAGAGAGAGAGAGAGAGAGAGAGAGAGAGAGAGAGAGAGAGAGAGAGAGTGCTGTGTATTGACTGCTTGTGGTTTGATGCAGCATTCCTGAATCAAGTAGCATATGGAGATCTGAAAAACTATTCCATTCAAGGGTTGTAACTTGTTGAATGAGTCTTGTTGCCTTAACCCTCTTGGCACTGCATATAATAAAACGTGTATTGTAAAACAATGGCGTATAATGGTTAACTTAGGACATTGATCTCACTGCCAGAGGGCAATCAAACCAGTAGGGGCTTAGCGCGTGATATTCTTAGTTGGGGGTAGTGAGAGAGAGAGAGAGAGAGAGACGGAGATGGGTCCCTCCCCCTCTCTCTCTCTCTCTCTCGACCCCCAATTAAGAATATCACGCGCTAAGCCCCTACTGGTTTGATTGCCCCCTGGCGGTGAAATGTGCGTCCTAAGTTGCTCATTGAAGACTGCAGAGACGTCAACTGGTACTTCTTGTTTTCACTTTTCATCTCTCATATAAACATTTGACTGGGAAACCTATATATTTTTAGAAAGAAGAAAGCTTGAATTTTGCAATGAAAGTAAAGAAAACAACTTTTCTTGAATATGGTGACAGCAGTAATCCAGTAAAGCACTTTCACAGTGGCTGCAAGGTACTGTAAACAGTAACCCCCAACCCCATCCGTCACTGCTGCTTGTGACAGACATCATAAAACCATGCAGTTGAACCCTTTTCCTTCACTTTGCAACAAAAATACAAGCCTAATTACCTTGATAGTCTCCATCAGAGTAGCTATCAGCAACATACTCATCACTGGTCTCATCCTCACAATCACTACTTTCATCACTCATTTTCACCCAAAAAGATTGCAAACCAATCGATAAAATGGCCAGATTCAGACAGCAGGAAGTCTAAGTACGAGTGCTACTAGCTTTCTGATTGGTTAGCTGTATTCTCTTAGTCTTATTGGATTGGCCAAAGTTCAGCATGATATTTGAACTGAGCCATGCTCGTGGCTCATCGTGTTCGACCTAGAAGCCACGAGCATGGCTCATCGTGCTCAGAGGGTTAAATTGTCATTTCAGTGCAGAAGAGCTGTTTCGATGGCGGAAGAAAGAAGTGCTGCCTGTGCCGCAAAGAGGTGGCGTCAAAGACTTCGAACCAGATGGCTCCTGGCTGCAAGCCAAGCGTCTGGAAGCTTTCGGTGAAGAACATTTGAGTGTTTTATCAGAGCCAAGAGTGGAAAAAAGGTGAGGTGAAACACCTAAGTGTACTGCCCAGAATATTTTTTTTTTATATTGAAAGTGTAAACTGTGTGTGTGATCAAATAATTATTTTAAAATATGAAAATAGTGTGGAAAACATTTCAGTTATATCTTTAGTTATAGGCGACTGAATCTGGAACTTATTTTCAAACAAAGTTTGCAATTCTGACTCAGGTTAGGTACAGGCCTGATTAAACTTTGTAGGCACTTTGGATCAGATGAATGACTGCTGAGTGCTCTGGGATAGAAAGGAAGGGATAGAGTATAGACGCTTGCGTCATGCTGAGAGACAAGTGACATAACACTGCCACCACTTTGTTTATTGATCCCTGGTGTGGCTTTAACCCCTTCACTGCCACAGGAAATCTGAGAAATTATTAATTTTCTTTTATAAAGTTTAAAACAAATCTGTTAGACTCAATCTGAGAAAATGGTCTAGAGATATATTATCTTTCCTGGCTTATCTAAGCCCAAAACCATCATCCCAAGACTATGACATCAAAAGTTACATGACATCATCAATGACATCATTACCAGACTATCTCCTAGCAGGCAGGGAAGAGGCTAAGACGAAGGACTATTTACACCACTTGGAAAGAATTATGTACATTGAAATTAATCAAACACACACATGCACGCATGCACGCACACACACACACTTGTCTAATATCACTTATGTGAATTCATAGACATTAAATTGAAGTACACACACACACACACACAAACTCACACTCACACTCACACACACACATACACACACACAGGACAGGCGACAGGGTGAACTCCCTTGTATAGTAGGCAGGAGAATGTTGGTCTCTGTAATAATAATAATAATAATAATTAACATTTATAGTGCCTAATCTTAAAAAAGCCCTAAGCGCTTGCAATAATAATTGAAAAAAACAGCAAGCAATATAAATAAATAGACGACAAAAATATATTATAGTTTTTTTTATACACACACGCATGCGCATGCATGCATGCACGCGCGCACGCGCGCATGCACACACGCACGCACTAAACACAGACACGCAAGCACACTACACACACACACACACACACACACACACACACACACACACACACACACACACACACACACACACACGAACGTATCACACGTACACACACACGCAACACACACGCACAAACACGCATGCACACACACACAACGCGGATAGAAGGGGCACAGTTCTTTGAAAAGAAATATAACAGGCTATGATTTGAAAAGAGTAGTTTTGAGAGAAGACTTCAATGAAGAAAGGGATTTGGCAGAACGGAGAGGTAAAGGGAGTCTATTCCAAGTGGAGGGGGCCTGGAAAGAGAAGGAGCATTCGCCAAGGGTCTTGGTGCGGTAACGAGGGATCTGGAGGAGAGAAGTGTCAGAAGAGGAGCGTAACTGTCTAAGAGGTGTGTAAAGGTTCAGAAGATCAGCGAGATAAGGCTCCAGACCATTCAGGGATTTGTAACAGAGCAGAGAGAGCTTGTATTCGATACGCCTTCCGACCATATTTTACGGACTATAAGGCGATACCTTTTCCGTAGACTGGGACCCCTGCGCCTTATAATGTGACTGATAATATAGTAAGAAACTATAATAACAAAATCTGAATTTTGTGTAAAGTTTGGGGGGTGCGCCTTTTAATCAGGTGCGCCTTGTAGTCCATAAAATATGGTAGTACCAATTTTTCTAGTACCGTGGGTGTTGTTGGCCTTCCTTCAGCACTGAAGTCTTCATTGGGAGCCCTACTCACAGAAAATCACCTCACGTCATAGAAGATTGTTGGTGAAGCTGAAAGTACCGTCATAGTAATCCAACTATGAAGTGATGAAGCTGAAAACAACATGGCGCAGCAACAAACTTCAGGTAGAATGACACAACAATATTATAGAAAGAAGGCTCCCTCTCAATTGACCAGAGACAGACAACGGGCAGAGGAGAGAAAGAGAATGTTGGCAAGGGAACAGCAGAAAGAAAAGGCAAGTAAAGAATTTGAATCAGAAACATCGTTGCTTCTGTTCATGCCCACACGGCACACCCCCATCGTCCTGTCGTGAAATGAATGTGCTACACTCTACACCGCCATTAAATGACACCAAAACAAACAAACAAACGCAAGTGAATCCTGTCATCTCTCAGAGACTGATCTAAGTGGGGTAGACACAGGCGCCTGTTGTGAGGAATTACAGGGGACTGATCTGGTTAAAAACTCGACAGACGATGTGTGTGATGGTCCTCTAGAGAAAGCGTGTGAAGCTGGCCTAAGCATGCAGGTAATCAAAGAGTACGTTGGTGAACTGACAGACAGGTCCCTGCAAAGAAAGCTGCGTGACACTTCCAGAAATCGGGTGTTTCATGACGTTCGCTCTTCTGATGACACTCCCAACACAATCATCTGTGCCAGCTATGACTTTGTGTTCAAGTTTACCTGGTCTGACACACACCCACAGCCTGACTTCTTCTGGTTCATTAAGAGGAACATCAAACAGATGATGGAGGAGGAACGCGCCATTCACTTCCAGCAGTCCCGGTGGGACACGGCCGACCAAAACGATTCAAAGAGAAGATCGAATATGGACTTGATGTGCTGGGTGTGCTCATAGATGCAGTCAGATACTTTCTCGGATAATTTAGGCTTAGGATGAGTGAGTGAGTGTGTGTGTGTGTGTGTGTGTGTGTGTGTGTGTGTGTGTGTGTGTGTGTGTGTGTGTGTGTACCAGTGTCTGCAAGCGTATGTGTGTGTCAGCGTGTGTGTATGCATGAATGCATGTGTGTGCATGCGGGTGTGCATGAGTGTTCATAAGTGCATGCATGCATGAATGTATGTGTGCATGCGGGTGTACATGTGTGTGTGTGTGTGTGAGTATGCGTGCGTGTGTGTGTGTGCGTCTATGTGTGTGTGTGCGTGTAGTGCCTGTGCTTGAGCGTGTATGTGTTTGTGTGTGCGCGTTGGTGTGCTTGTGTGCATGTACCTGTGTACGAGAGAGAGAGAGAGAGTGTGGGTGGGTGTGCGTGTGTGCGTTTATGTGCGCGCGGGCGTGCCTGAGTGTGAAAATGTATGTGTGCGCGTTTGATGCATGCGTGTGCGGGTGCCAGCGGGTGTAAGCGTGTGTTTGTGGGTGTGGGTGGGGAGGGGGATGTATGAAAATATTGATGGTTTTTTTGGTGCTATTGTCATGATAGGGGCTGTTGGCCTAGGTCATTAAACATTCCGAGTCTCTCTCTCTCTCTCTCTCTCTCTCTCCTCTCTCTCTCTCTCTCTCTCTCTCTCTCTCTCTCTCTCTCTCTCTCTCTCTCTCTCTCTCTCTCTCTCTCTCTCTCTCAATAGAATTACTTCAATGCGTTATATTATTAGGCTAATGTTTAGTACTTTGGAATGTTTTGTTTTGCATGTTGAGTTATTTTTCGAGTTGCTTTCGTATTACTTTTCATTCTGAGGACAGGATGAAAAAAAGCTGTCAAGATTACTCCTTTTTCCTCAATAAAGATCATTTTGACTTGACTTGACTTGACTCACACACACACACATGCACACGCACACACACAAGCGCGCGCGCACACACACATGCACACACTATCATTCTCGTTGCAAAGTACCTTTGTTCATGTAGAACTGTTAGAATCCCAAAAGTTAGCAAATGAAATTTTATTTATTTGAAGATTTTTATTTGATAATTGCAGTGGGAATCTTGTCAAAGGGACCTGGAACTCGGAAGTGAAACTTGTAAATATTGAGAGAACGGTGAGTTAATACTGAGTTTTTGATTTAAAAAAACACCCCATTTTATTATCGTTGTTATGCCGTTATGGCAATATCCTCTTTTTTCATTTAGAGAAGACAATGACTGAAATTGAAAAGCAACTGTTAAGGTCTTTCTGTTATTGAATTAAATCTCTCATGTGAAAATATGGATATATCGCAATTGCTCTTCTTAGAATTGATACAAAATTCTGTCTAAAGGATTACCTAAGTAGACAAGAAGGAGAGATAGTGTGTGTGTGTGTACACATGTGTGTGTGTGTGTGTGTGTGTGTGTGTGTGTGTGTGTGTGTGTGTGTTATGTGTGTGTGTTAATGGGGAGCGAGTTTTACTTATAGAAAAAAGAAAGCATTATTTCATAGCAAATGTATTATGAAATCATAATGTTCTAACACCTTTATTAGTTACCCTACTGTAACATTCTTTACAATGAAAGCAAAAATATTTCAATGTTATTTCACTTTCAGTCAACTGCACACAAAAAATCTGTTTATCATCACTTTATCAGTTTATGCCCATTCAATTTCGGTTTGAAATGAATATTTTTCTCAATATTTTGTCTGTTTAGTCTGCATGTTCACGTGTCATACAATGATAAGCATAAATTGGCATATGGATTTGCCTAAAGACTACAGTCTGCAACATGGTGTTTGATTATATAGATGCTCTTGAGCATGGCATATTATTTGTCGGATTAAATAGAAAAAAGAACTGGGTTATCATGTGCACTGATAGGTATAGCAAGCAATAGCGTAGTTATGTTATGTTTTTACATAAATGCATGTTTTAGGGCAAGTTTTGGATGAAGATGGGCTTTACTGAGAGTGATCGCAACTGGCTGTACCCTGAGGAAGCCTTGTTTCTGATGGAAGTGGTATGGCTCTGATTTTTATGAAATTAGTTTAGCAATGCTTTTACTTTTAGTACCATATTTTTCAGACTGTATTGTAAGGTGCATCCACTAAATTTAAATGAAATTCGGGTTTTGTTATTATATTTTCTTATCATATTAGTCATATTTATGATATTATAAGGTGCAGGAGTCTCAGTCTGGGTAATAAAGTATCACCTTATAGTTATAGTCTGAAAAATATGGGAATTGTATTTGTTAATTTTAGATCTTTCATTTACACTGAAACTGTAAAGGGGCACCCTGACGGATGAGTTTTTGCAAGAAACACGTCAAGATTACCAGGAAAACACCCTTTACAGAGATCACAACACTCACTTTGTTCTGGTTTCCTAGAAGTCAAATCGGCGATTCCTCCTTGGCGGGGAGGTGCTGGAAGTCAAATTCTTTCAGTGAACTTCTCTTTTCTAATGGCCGCCTGAGTTTTGACCAAATCATTTGCAAGAAATGTCCACAATACAAGCCTTTTTATTTTTATTTTAAAAAATGTTATACAGTTTACCAAAAGGAATTTCACTAACAACAAAGGCAATAGCTCCATTTTTTGTTACTGCACTACAAAGAAAAAAAAGCTTCAACCACTCTGTGTGTCCTCCACCCACCTCATCCAAAATAGCTTCTCTCTCCGGCATCTCCGCCAAGGAGGAATCGCCGTTTTGACGGTTTGATTTCTAGGAAACCAGAGAAAAGTGAGTGTTCCGATCCTTGAAAGGCTGTCTTTCTGGTGATCTCGACGTGTTTCTTGCAAAAACTCATCCGTCAGGGTGCCCCTTTAAGCATGAATGAAAAATATGGTAATTGTATTAATTTTAGGTCTTTTGTTTACACTTAAGTGGGAAATAGTAATAAAAAGTATTTATTCACTTGATTTATTTTGTCATTTGCCATTTGTTAACAACAAGAGAAATTTTTTGTTATGCAATGCAACTGAATATAATAAAATTGTCTGTCTGTTATGACCAGTACATAACCATTCGATTTCTAGAATGATGTTGCTGGGGAAAACATTAAATCTGAACAAATTGAATAAAACATATCTAGATTATCGTTGTCAGTATTAAAATAAAGGCAGTTAGTCCTGTGATTGTTCTATTATTATTTAAACTCAAAACCCACTTTCCAATATTTACTGTGGCTTTATCATGATTGTTAATGTAGCACATGGGAAGGTAATGATAAATAGATTGATTTGTCATTATTTCTTTCACTGCACATACAATGTTTTTCCCATATAACATTTTTTATGTTTGAAATTTCTTTCCATTATGTTCCTTTACTTACTTCATGAGTTTTATTGATTTTATGCTTTGTTTGGTTTGGTTTATTTCTGGGTGATTGTAATATTGCATTAATAGTCCACCCCCACCTTTTGTGAGCAGGACTGTTGGAGTTGTGCACATCTGCTTCTTTTTTTGGGTATCTGTACAATATCTTTTGAACCACTGTTGTCCTGCAGTCCCTTGTACATGGAGGAGAGAGAAGAGAGTGAGGGAAAGACTGAGAGCAGAATTAAGCAAAGAACTATGGGTTTGGAAAAGTGGCACACAAAGTGTTGACATACTGTGCAACACCCTTATTTAGCTCACTCAGCGCTGGTGAGTTGTCTCCCCAACAACCCTTACATGGGCCGTTTGACTAGGTTCGAAAACACATCATCTATGAAAAGTTATGGACTGATATTTTCAGATAAGATTACTAACACCATGCACTAAGCGATCGTAAAATATCAGATTCCATACCTTCGTCGTTTGTCTCATATTGATGAAAATAGCTAACACATAGAAAGAAGGAAAATTTCACCTTCCAATCTTTGACCCCCTCTACAACCAAAGCTGAATGTAAACAATGCAATGATTGGTTGATTTCAAGAGATGCAAGGTCAAAGCAAACTGAAAGTGGCTTATGACGTCACACTTCAAAGCTGGTTGCATGCCAGAAAACAAAACCTCTTGAAATTTCTCATGAGCTGGATCGGGCTCATTCGTTCTAAACGGTTGTGCGAGCCATGAGCCGGATCAGGCTCTGTGACCAGGTAATGGGTTAAAAGGCTAAGTCTCTAGGGAAGACGTTTAGTGTGTTAAATTTTCAAGTAGAAAATTTGCCTTTAGCCCACTTCTCTAGGGTATGGGAGGTGAGCAACTTTCCCGGCCCCTTTTCATCTAATAAATTTATATTTGTGCCCGGGTTCTGGCTCGTATGATTGTAAGAAATACAAGTGGTTACTCTTAATGGCAGACAGAGAGAAGTAGGGTTTTACATGAAATTACAAGACTTCCACTCTCATCAGTTTGACCAAAGGGTTCAGAATTATTTGACACTTGTATTTTATTTACTCACAAAATCTGCATAAGAATATTAAGATTATGCAACAATAATAATAAAGCAGCTCAATGGCGCCAAAGCAAAATATGAATGAAAAACAATGAAATCCGAAAGGATTTACAAGACTTTTGTCTTTCTAGAAGGTTAGCCCCAAGCGGGAAGGGTCACTAATTATCTTCAGTGTCAGGAGGAAAGTTCAAATGATTGGCGCGGTCCTGTGGACTTAGCTGTTGTCAAGTTCCTCCGTAGGGATCGGCGAGTGCTGGGTTGACTAGGCTTGCTCGTCAGGTGAGAGTAGCTCCCAGTCGTTCCGGTTACGGCATCGCGGGATGGCACAGTTCAGGCGTGGTCTCCTCGCGGATTCTGGGTGTGGGGCGTCTTTGTGGCATTCCCGTCTTGATGCTTGTGAGTCAGGGATGATCGTCCTGACCACGATGCCCTGCTGATAATCACAGGAGAAGGTGGATGTAGATCTCTATGGCTTAGAGACAAGGGGCTTCAGCGGCAGGGAATTAGTGGATCCCAACCGGCTAGAAGGCTGCCCTTGTACAATAGCACTAAGAACACATAATCTGAATTTCAGTTACCAAACTGAAATAACACATGACAGGTGTACTGGAATCAACTGTTATGATTCAGTACCCGGCTAGATCAAAGTCTATGATCAAGCCAACATCACTCTCCATCCAACACCTGGAAAGGAATGTTATCATAAAGTGCAAGGTTGCAACCCACAGGCTTCCTACTAAAAATATACAAAAGGGTTAGTAACCATAAAATCCGGTTCTGGTACCAAAAGAGTTGAAGTCAAAAAAACACACACAAATAATCAGTGCACATAATTAGAACAGAATGTTTACCACTTCTTTTCAATAACATATCTACTCCTTATTCATCATTGAACATAGGATCTAGATCAAAAATAGGATCTAACAAAAACAAATCTCAATCACCAGCCATCAATAATACTCACTAGTTGGGCTATTAGAACTGGCTGGGAGAGAGGCTGATTCTGCAATGTTGCTTCGCTATGTTTTGGAGGTATTGTGAGAGAGAATGTGTAGGCTAACTTTCCTCACTACTCAAACTTTCCCCTCCAATTTCAAACACCCGAGAGCCTGTCATTGGTTCATAGCAGTCGACAAGTCACAAGATGACGCTATAATATTATGCATACTAGTACAGAACGATCACGAGCCGGTTACATCACTGGCACGTGTCACATTCCTCTAACATTCCAATCCTTCTCATGATCGGGAAAGGAGATACGGGGAACAAAGGGAGACCGCCAATGTGGGTGTCACAAGCTGACAGGGGAGGTAAAGCGGGCTTCAAAGAGATCGCTCTTCGGAATCGTGGACGGGTTTGATGTTGAATTGTAATTAAAGTGGCGGCCCGAATAAAGAAAGGGGAGGGGGGGGGGGGGGGGTAGTTGAGAAAGAAAGGGAAAAAGTGGGGCGTGCGTTTCCACGTTACGTCACAGGCTCATTCATCCCTAGTGAGTTAACTCCTTCATTGCCACTACCAGAGGAAAACAGATAAATTATTGATTTTCTTATTATAGAATTGAAAAGAGACCTGTTACATTCAGTCTGAGAAAATGGTCTAGAGATATATCTTTCCTGACTTGCCTAAGCCAAAAAACATCATTCCAGGGCTATGACGTCAAAAGTTATGACAGCATAAATCAATGACATCACACACCCGGTAGTAGACACGGGACTGGGCAGGGAAGGGGTTAATGTTTATTTTGTTTCAAAGTGCAAGTTTTTGCTTACTCTGCGCACTGCCATTTTCCACAGAATTGTCTGGAGCTGCTGCAGCACCGTGAGGTGTCGCTGAGCCTCCAGGAGGCATACGCTCTGCTCCTGCAGCCGTCCGGCGGCATCACAGAGAAGGAGTACCAGGTCTTCGCTCACCTGCGACGCCTGGGTTACATCGTGCTGCGACACGCTGGAAAGTAGGTGACAAATCAAGGACTATATCAGTATATGCCTGAAGGAGGTACTGACTTTTCAGGTGAAAGCCAGAAGGTACAGAAACCAGCCGCTGTGGTTAGCATCGCAAACTACTGGCTGGGAGGTCACAGATGTGAATTCCAGCAGAGGCGAGGGTATTTTTAGGTCCTGGACTGACTCCTATCCAGAATGAGTGGCTATGGGCTCAATGGGAAGACTAAAGTCACACAGTCAAGCTTCATCCGCTTAACTCTTTCTATACTAACCTGCGCTCTCATCGCAGGGCATGCGCACAACGCCTCGTTACTAAGGTAACGGGATATCGCATGTGAACTTTAAAAATTCATAGTTCATAGGTTAACAGTCATGCGTGCTTCAAAGTGGCTCAGAGGGCTACTACTACGTTTCATTCATGCCTCTGACACTGACTGGCTGGCTGTAGGCTATTTTGGGACCGTAAAATTATATTTTCGCTATTATGAGTGTGCCTGGCTTGACAAAACATGCATTTATTTTAAAATATCACAAATCAAAACTAATTAAGTGGATGCTTTGAAACTGTTGCAGGTGTTAGTACTGTATATTGTGTACATATTGCCAAAATGTCACGTTTGTATCTGTTACCATTATTTGGAAAATAATTTTTTGGCAACCTATGCAAATCGGCCAGTACAGAACGCTTGCAAAGGGAAGCAACTGGCCAGCATGGAATGAGTTAACGGATGCGATTCTGAGAGTCTTGCTCTAATTTCATGACCACCACTGCAGGTGTCTGTAGTTCTCAGTACTGGTTAACACTGGGATATCATTATAAAGGAAGCGTACAGTACAGCCTTATCACATGGTCTCAGACCGATACGGAACTCCCTAGCATCATCATCATCGTAGTCATCCGCCTCATTTACATCAATCATCAAAAAGAAAAATGTCTCAAATTCTTTTGTTTTGCATGCCCTGCTCTCATGATGACCTCAGTTCTGATTTGCAATCCAATCTATGCCTTGGTGCGTTCAGGTCAAAGTGATGGGGATCCGCCTTGGTATAAGGCTGTGTCAGACCAATTGACATAAGCTAGAACACCAAGGCTACATCAAACTTATGTTCTGCATAGTTATGCAGGGATTGTCTTTAGCCATGGCAAGCTCCTAGCATAACATCATCAGTCCAAAATCCTCCGAAATCAGAGTGTGGCTGCCCACGATCACACACGTAATGTTCTCATCCCTAGCTGGTGCATTTGTACCTTGGTGTTTCGGCTGTTGGGATGATCCCTGGAGTCTTTAAGCCAGGGTACAACAACAACAAATTCATGGGGATTAGGGGGAGGACCTGACTCACACTGGCTCCGCGACTAAGAGTAAGACATAGCCATCAATAGAGGGTTTAGTAGGTGGTGTCCTGTGTATGTTAGCTCAGAACAGGCTCCACTGAACTCCAATGAAGTGACTCAGCAGCAGTGCAGTGTCTCCTCGGTTGGTTGCCTCCTGATGGACTAGCATAGATTCACTCCCCTTGGACTGCTAATCTCAGATTCTGCGACCTGAAAAGATAGGGTGTGGCTGCGAGTTGGGATTTGGAATGAGCGGCCTGGAAGCAAGGCCACTGTACGGTTCAGAAGATGGAACAAAAAAAGAAAAGAAAATGGGATAAAGAAGGCTGATGATACCTTTTGGTTCTTACCATAGAAGATTGTACCTTCTGGCATTATCCCTCAGCGTGACTCCTCCATGGCCCATAACCTGGTGCTAGTTGGTGTGCGTGTAGGATTCACATGATATGAGTTTGCTGGTTATTAATAATAGTAAAGTTGTCTGAATATTGACTCTAGATGCTCACTGCCAATTGTAGCTGTGTGGTACTGCGTGTGGAGTGGTTTACTAGCTGCTCTTGCACCACACCAGGCAAAGGGTGCTACTGCTCATACGTCTTTCTTGGCAAACTTATATTTCACTCTTGTGATGACTTCCACTTTCAGAGATTTCATGTACTGAGCATTTTTGTTTTGTGTTGTCAATGCCACTTTTAGAAATGCTTAAAACTACTGTTTGGGTTTCCTTATTTATCGTTATTGACAGATGCTGATAATACTATCATGTGTGGATTATGCATGTTGCATTGTGATTTATTATATTGAATACCAAATTGAATCTAATTAATAAAGTTATATTTTTTGTTTGAAAATATAAAACTGTTATTTGAAAAAAGCAAAAACATGCAGAATAGAGCAATCTGTTTACAATAAAGATGTATATGAATATATAAACTGTATGCAATGCAAGAAATTTCCAGCTAGTCTCTGGAATGATTAAATATGCATTTACAAAGAGCAAAGCAAAAAAAACCAAACTCACTGAGAGTTTTAAAAATGATTCATGTTATGCTGTGTTTCAGGCTTGATGTAACATCCTATGAGATGAAGATTGGTCTTCACAACTACACCAAAATGAAGAGCAAGAAAAGCCCCGGGAAGTCAAAACATGCTGAAACTCAGCAGACAATAACAAACAAACAAGTCCACCCGACTGATCCCGGAGAAGAGCACAAGCCTCAGTTTAGTGACAACACAATAGAGGAAAATCTGGTAAAAGACTATTCGACTGACACGAGAAACACAAAAATCGATTCAGTTTCAGCACATGTTTGTGCGTCACAGACAAGCAGTGGAACAAGAGAAAATTGTTCTGAAAACAATAACGGGCGTCATAGTGGAGAAGCCAGTGACAGGTCCTGTGACAAAAGTAGCTTAGAACGTGTAAACGTAGGATATTCAAAACAGTCTGAGAGAGCAGAGCAAATGGATTGTGTGGAATGTGGTAGCTCATCTGAAGCTAACTCAAAAGACAGCTCTAAATGTGGACAATGCTCTGAAGAAATCAAGGCTACATGTCCAGAAGAATCATGTCTTGCAGACAGAAAAGACCACAAAAGAAAGGGTGACGGGCAAGAATCTGCCAGATTTGACAGTCGCAGCACCGAACCTCGAAAGAAGAAAAATAAAATGGACAGTGGCATTGAAAACAGCAGGTCTTCCTTTCCAGAGCAAAACCATATTTGGACTGCGTCAGACCTCTGGTCGGTAGCCACACGGCAGTCATTTAAGAGTCATAATATTTCCTTGCCGACAGAATGGGACTTCAGCGTGATTCAATTTCCCGATATGGGAGGCACGGATACTGTGTCTTTACCCCTCCCCCCCTCCCACTGTCTGCCGCCCAACACCTGTGTGGATGAGGACTATGAGGATGTCTGCATGTTTGATGCCGAGGAGTACAGGCAGCAGCGGGCGATTCAGTCTTCTGCCATGTGAGTTCTGGAGTGTTTATTCCATTGTCATTTGTGAGCGAGAGAATCCAATGGCGATGACACCTAACCAAGGTGCATTTCCATGGGGTCATTTTATGGCTTTCCATGTGTCTTATCAATAGAAAAACAAGAAACGTGGAGTAAAAGGTGATATGGGACATGTGCTCATAATGTTAAATTTAATTCTGTTCAAATTAGAAATGATTGATGGTTTAGGAAATTCACAACAAATTCAAACAAAGTCGAAATCGAAACCCCCAAAAAAAGATTTAATAAAAAAACAAACGCACAAGCTATGACGTTTCAGGTTCAACCTGTTGTCCAGTAACTAAAAATAGACATGACATAGTGATACACATGACGTATAGACGTAAACAACTTTTATCAAGATTTTGTTATTACACTTTTTTACCATTTTGTTCGTCATATTATAAGGCGCAGGGGTCTCAGTCTGGGAAAACAATATCGCATTATTGTCAAATACGGTAATAATTCCCTTTGAAAATGTAGAATATAGATGATAAAAAGAAACAGTGATGTTAATTCAGTTTGGCAGGAAAACTGTCTTTAATGTTTGATTCACATTCACTCTTTAAATACTTAAAAAAAAGAGAAAAAACCTTTCAGTTTCATAACTTCTTTTTCTTCTGTGTTTCTGGGTTTCTTATGTTAACAAAAATTGTTGAATCCTTTGTAAATAATGCAACAACAACATACAGTACATGTATTTGTATGGCGCTTAATCTTGATAGAAATTAAATCGAAGCGCACACACACGTTAGCATTCATGCGCATTCAAACAAAAACACAATACAAAGCGAACACACATGAATAACATAAATAGAATACAGCAGAAACAGACCTAATGGCAAGAAAGAGAAAAGAAAGGAAGCAGAGTTTTAATGATGGGGAAACAGGTGGGTTTTGAGGTTAGATTTGAAAGCAGAGAGGGTTGGTCGCTGACGGAGGGAAAGAGGAAGTTTGTTCCAGGAGGTCGGTCCTGAGACAGCAAAAGAGCGCCGACCAACAGTTGAAAGCTTATTCCTAGGGAGCTGGAGAGAAAGAGAGTAAAAAACTGAACGTAAAGTTCGAGCTGACGTATAAATGGAAATATTGTCACAGAGGTACTACTAAGATGGAGCAACATTATGAATATATTTATAGCAAAGGGTGTTCAATTTATACACAATTCTGTCTGCGACAGGAAGCCAGTGCAAAGAACGGAGAAGAGGGCTAACATGATCAAACTTTTTCTTCCTAAGGACAAGACAAGCAGCTGTGTTTTGAATCATAATACTAATAATAAATCCCATATCTTGGAGTCAGTCACTCAAACTCAGGCTTTCTCTTTTCAGGGATCCAGATGATGATGGCAAGCACTTGAAACAGTTGGAGTTTTCCTACGCAGAGTGGCACAAGAGAAACTTCCGCCCCGTGAGAGCCAGAAACTGGCGGCAATGGAAGGAGGGTTTGCAGCAACGAGAGAATTCGTTCCTCCACGACTCTCCGGTGGCTCACCTGTGGCAGGGAGAGGTGACCCCCCTTGTGCAGCCTCAGGATTCCCATTCCACAGGTCAGCAACGATTACAGAAAAACAGTGTATTACAGTATAATCCTATGCAAATTTGTATGATAAAGAATGTCCTTTCGGTGGGCAATTTCTGTTCATCTTTGTTTCTCAGGAACTAATAAAGATATACTTAATGACATTTTGCAAACTAATAAGGTACATTACCCTGACCATTCATGCTAAATTTGAACACTGTGAAGGCATTATGAAAATATTGTATCCAGCCAAAACAAATTCACACACAATCTTAGCCCCTCAACAGCACTGTATTCAAGTACTGCTTGGTGATGCTGATCATTTGTCCATTTTCCTAAGACATCAAAGAGTGCAACTAACATAACATTAGCATGTCTGAGTTGTTAACTTGTGTTCTTTGTCAAACAGTAGTCAAAAGTCACAGGATCCCGCTTGGATTACAAATTAGATTGTTGAGAAAAAACCCCACTATTAGAGCTACATAGTTTTAACTGTGTTCATTGCACGCAGCACACATTTTTACATAAATGTGCAAAGTTTCATGACTGTGTGTGTATTATGTCTGCTGTGATAGAATCTCCATTCTCAAAGTAATTTTTCTTAAGCGGTTGCTGTCGTAGCCCCTCTATCACAGCAGACATACAGTCTGGTATTGAATTTCGATACTAGGAGGGAAAAAAAATTGTTCGTTAACATGCTTAAGGGATTTATGTGTGCTTTCTTTCGTAGCTGGGATACATTGTGATTATTTTTATGTACGTGTGTATAATGCTTGTTTCTTAAGGGATTTTAGTGTGGTTTTATTTTCAAAGCTTGGATATATTGTAATGATGTTGATGTGTGTGTGTTTTATGTATGTTTTTGTTTCAGATTCTCTTTTGCAAAAACTGTCAGTAATTCAGCCTTACCAAGGACCTTTTCATACTAAAGAAAGGTAAGTTGAACACCAGAATTATTGAAGTGTGGGTGTTCAGATTAAACACCAGGAACCGGTGTTAGCTTTTATATGAAATAGTACAGGCTACTGTTAGGCAATTCAGTACTATTCACATGTTCCAAGCATTTTATTTATCAGGCTGTGAGGCCATGAATAATTGCTCAAATCCCATCTAATTCAATTGATTTTAATTTAACGGGGTATTTAGAATGCACATTCAGAGCTGCCAACCGTTACGTTCTGGCCGTATTTTGCTACGGCGAACTCAATCAAATACAGAAATACAGTCCGATACAAATTAATACGGCGACAGACACGGCGAAATATACGGCGGTACGGTGGAGTTGCAAGGTTTTTATTTCTGCCAAAGCCTGGCCCATCGCACGTGTTGATTCAGACAGACTAAGCTAATTTTAGTAACAACCAAGCGGAAACTGCCAAAGGAACCAATCATTGGTCTTAACTCAAGAGCGCTTAATAAAGATCCACATTTGACGCTGATAGAAAGAAGTGAGATGAGTCACAATTCTTTGAGTACAGTAGTAAAGATAATGAGTAGACATCTAGTGAAAAAGCTCGCAACAAAATTCCCTATGTGATTCTACTTTTGCATGAAAACGCTAGTGCCTACAAGGTAAAGGTCACTGTGACCTTCCAAGAAGAGTAAGGTAATCAATCTTTGAACCACCTGTTCTACAGACTTCACTTAACATGACTTTCAATTTCTTTTTATCATTTTAAATTGTTTGGCTAGACGAAATTTTCTGGGACCTAAGCACTCGCAAAAAGCTCAAGATCACAGCTCCCACCCTTGCCTCAAAGAAACTACCAAAATGACCTTGAAACCTGGCATAGAGAGCTGGAGCTGTGCATACAAAGAGGAAAGGTGTTCTGCATAGGAATGCAAAAATTGATGTCAGCAAACTCTTTTATTCCTGTTTTATGGACCCATTGCCAATGTTTAACGAACAACTCACGTATGCACATGCACACACCCATGTGCGCTCACACTCGCACGCACATACATCCATGTATGCACACACACGCACACGCACACACACACACACACACACACACACACACACACACTCACAACCACTCACACACAACCACTCACACACGCACATGCACACACGCACACGCACACGCACACACACACATACACATACACACACACACTACTATCACATATGCTTATGCACACTATAGGCATACCTATACCTTTATGACACATAGTCATCATTGCATCAGTCCATGGATCGATGAAAAAGGCAGAGGGCTTGGAAATATATTTTGCACCCAGTAATTTGTTTTTTGGTATTTGTTTTTATGTCTATGCATATTACATATACCTATTCTAATATTGTGTTGTTTTTCTATTTTGAAGATGATGATAGGCAATTTAGGTAAAGGTAAAGATGTGCCCACCCCCCCCCCCCCCCCCCCCCCCCCTGCATTTCTCGGTTAATTCTATTTTTCCGTTTTTGCCTTTCTTACCATACATAAAGGTGTATTTTAGGAACTTTTTAAGCTAATAACCTTTTTGGAATACTAACCCTATCCCCAACCCTAGCCCTAAACCTAACCCTACCCCCCACTATGTACTGCAGTACACCGCAATTTGTCACAGTTGTGGTTCGTTGCGTTTTTCCGTGTTATAGGGTGGGGGGTAGGGTTAGGGTTAGGCCTAGGCTTAGGGTTAGAACATTTTTAGCTAATAACCTTTTTGGAATACTAACCCTATCCCTAACCCTAGCTTTAAACCTAACCCTACCCCCCACCACTATGTACTGCAGTACACCGCAATTTGTCACAGTTGTGGTTCGTTGCGTTTTTCCGTGTTATAGGGTGGGGGGTAGGGTTAGGGTTAGGCCTAGGCTTAGGGTTAGGGTTAGTATTCCAAAAAGATAATTTGATAAAAATGTTCCTGAAATACAGCTTTATGTATGGTAAGAAAGGCAATAACGGAAAAATACAATTTATCGAGAAATTTATATTGTACTTTGCTATTTGCAGCTCTGCAAGTCTGTTTTCAGAGAGGGCATGCTATATGTCTGTAAAAACTTAACTCTCTGCAGCAAGAAATAGCAGCAAAAGTAGCAGCTAAGATTCAGCAGCTATGCAGCAGTAGCAGCTGTTCAGTGAGTAGCACTTAGCAGCAGCAGCAGAATTCTTTAGGTAGAAAAAGTAATTATCTTTAAGCCAGGTACTTGTTACTTGCCCTACTTATAATGATGCCGTTTTGCCTTGTACTTGCCCTTCTTGTAGTGATGCTTTTATTTGCCCTGTTTATAATGATGTTGTTTTGCCTCGTACATGCCCTTCTTGTAGTGATGCTTTTATTTGCCCTGTTTATAATGATGTTGTTTTGCCTCGTGTGGCAGACAGGAAAAGCCAAAGATTTCCTTTGATGTTTACCTACCAAACACCAACTTCAGAAAGTCCAACCCAGGCCTGCCTGATCACAGGGTGTGTGTGGCCAGGTCTGTCTCTTGCCTGAATCTCTCTCTCTGTCTGTCTGTCCAACTGTCTGTGACTGTTTGTCTGTCTCTCTCTATATGTCTACTTGTTAAATATGTTTAAATCGAAGTAAAGTTCACTTCCAACCTGACATAACATTTTCGTTGTTTCACTTATGCTTTTCAGTTTTGCAATGTTGGTTTTCTTGTACTCTATGCTATGTGAGAGAATGGAGATAGATAGATAGAATAAATTAGATAGAGAGAGGGAGAGAGACAGAGAGAGACGTTTATGTGATTGAAAATACTTGTTAAATATGTTAAAATCGAAGCAACTTTCACCTCCTAATTGTCATAAAATGTTTGTTGTTTCACCTATGCTTTTCGGTTCTACAATGTTGGTTTTCTTGTACTCTATACTATACTACTAATAATAATAAACGGATATTTATATAGCGCTTTTTATTGAGCACAAAGCACTTTACAATCAGCATTGAAACACTCACACACGCACACACACGCACAGCAGACACACACGCAAAACAGAAACACACTCACGTACGTGCACGCACGAGAGTGAACGCGTTCTTGCACACAGACATACACAGACATACACACACATATTTCATCAAGCACACAGAAAACACATTCTCACTGAAACGCACACAAACTTGACCAAACATGCACTTGTACAAACACGCGCACGCTCACGCACACGCACGCACGCACATGCACATGCACGCACTTACACACACACACAGACGCGCGCATGCATGCACACACACACACACACACACACACACACACACACACTATGTGAGATAATGGGGGATGAGAGAGAGAGATTTACGTGTTGAAATGCGTTTCTTGTAGTGATTTTTTTTTCTTCTTTTCATTTTTTTTTCTTCATGTTTCTAGCAATTTAATTGTTTTTCTTTTATCCAAGGACAGATTGTAAGAGTAGGCATCGCCTAAAATCTTTATCCTTGTTAATGATAAAGTTAAACGAGGCTTACCTGAATTCGAAGTTTAACTGGAATTATATTGAGTGTGCTGTTGGGAAGAGGTACATTCACTCTGACCAGGTGATAACTTGAGATGCACGCCCGCCCAGATTAGCCAGTCTTTAGCCACATGTGGTCCCTGATAAATATCTAAGGGTGGGGATTTAATGCTCTGAAGGGTGGGTATGTGTGTACCTCTTCCCAACAGCACACTCAATATAATTCCAGTTAAACTTCGACTTCAGGTAAGCCTCGTTTAACTTTATAATTATATCTCGTATGCTGATTGGTCAGAGGTACACACACTCTGACCAGGGGATAACTTGAGACTTCAGAGTCGGGGACCACATGTATTATACAAACATACGCGTGCTCACAACATTTTTTGTCATAGTGCACCTGTGCTATGCTGACTTATTTGTTTGGGTTTTACTGACAAAGCTGTCCAAGACTGATTTGCTCAAGGAACTTTTTGTTCTCTCACGCTCTCCTCTCTGCTGCTTCACACAGTTTTGTGGTAGAATCTGCTAAAAGCGCTTGAATTGGACCAGCCAGCGGCCATGAGAATACAGTCCATTGATACACTTCTGCTTATCATTGCTGTGGTACTCGCACTTCTAGTTTAATGAGGAGAATATTTTTCTGTGTCCACACCGGCAGTGCATAGACAGCAGGAGCTTGGGGATCTGTATCCACTCTACATAATGCAGATATTTTGATATTACGCTTAATTTTCCATATTGTACAACTGTCCAGACGCTAATTTCCCCCACAGGTGTGTGTGTGTGGATGTCTAAGCTGAGGCAAAGATTGCTTTTAGTTTATCATTACAATCATCAATTTATCCCTTAAAATGAGCAATGAACCCATATGAAACCAAAGTTCATGCATTTGTAGACATTAGATAGCCGTTGTCCGCCTTACAATTTTGTAACTTATGTTAAATACCAATTCTATGGCCAGTATGGACATGCTTAGTCTGTAAGGAAAATAATTATTTATAGAGGTGTTATTTGATGGAATCCAGGTCTAGTTTCCTCGATAGTCTTCATGCCCACTGAAGGGGTCAAGCTAGTGTAGCGTGACACATCAAGTTTGTTACTTCAGCACAACCCATGTTCATACACGCTGATAAGCAGTGTTTATACCAGAACTTCAGGGGTCTTCATTGAAGTTTATCGGAGGGCCTACATAGGTTAAAATAAATTTAAAGTTGTGCATAATACTGTGCAACAAGGTCCTACAGAAAAGGCCGAACAATTGCAATGTTTTGTTAAAACGTTATATTAAAAGAGGTCACCAGAAAGGGCCATAAATTTGTTCATAAAAGCCAGCGTGGTACTATAATTATAAGCAAGCAGTACAGTAGGCTAAAATTGTCAGTCTATGCTTGGCACTCTTGGTGAAATCTTCCTTTTGCTAACTAAAGAGGGGGGAAACACTTAACTGATACAGGCGACACCTGCAACTAGGACTGAAGGGGAGATGCTGGCTTGTTTTTCGCTCTCTCTGCCACCCCGTTCCTGATACCCCGATCCTGGGGTCGGCTCTTTTATAGCCCTGTTGTGCCTTTAAGCAGTTATAACATTATAACCAACGAGGGCCACCGAAAAAAGGGTATAACTTTTGTAAACAATCATAGCATTGTTACTAAAGAGGGCCACCGAAAGGGCCATAACATTTATTGTTGTTGTTGTTGTTAAACCCTTGTAAACAATCATTACATTGTAAACAGAGAGGGTTAGTCAGTTAGTTAGTCTGTTATAGTCCCGTCAACAGCTATAACATTGTAAATAGAGAGAACCGCTGAAAGGGCCCATAACATTTGTTGTTGTTGTTGTTGCTAAGCAAATATATCATTGTAACCAAGGAGGCCCACTGAAAAAAGGCCATACTCATTTTTTATTAAGCGATTATAGCATTGTAATTAAGGAGGGCCACTGAAAGGGCTGTAACATTTTTGTTAATCAATCGTAACATTGTATTCAAAGAGGCCTCTGAAAAGGGCCATAACATTTTTGTAAAACAATCATAACATTGTATTCAAAGAGGCCTCTGAAAAGGGCCATATTAAAAAAAATTTAAACAATTATAACATTGTAATTAAAGACAGCCACTGAATGGGCCATAACATTTTCAATGAACTGTAAGATGGCCAGAAGAGGGTCAAATAAGCACATTTTTGTTCATAACATTGTGCAAAAAGGCCAGATCATAAGCAAAAAGGGTAACTGAAAAAGCCATAACATTTTTTGTTAAGCAATCATAACTTTGTAAATAGAGAGAACCGCTGAGAGGGCCCATAACATTTGTTGTTGTTGCTAAGCAAATATATCATTGTAACCAAGGAGGCCCACTGAAAAAAGGCCATAACATTAACGATTATAGCATTGTAATTAAGGAGGGCCACTGAAAGGGCCATAACATTTTTGTTAAACAATCATAACATTGTATTCAAAGAGGCCTCTGAAAAGGGCCATAACATTTTTGTAAAACAATCATAACATTGTATTCAAAGAGGGCCCCTTGAAAAGGGCCATATTACATTTTTTTTAAACAATTATAACATTGTATTCAAAGAGGCCTCTGAAAAGGGCCATAACATTTTTGTTAAACAATTATAACATTGTAATTAAAGACAGCCACTGAAAGGGCCATAACATTTTCAGTGAACTGTAAGATGTCCAGAAGAGGGTTAGATAAGCACATTTTAATTTGTGCATAACATTGTGCAAAAGGCCAGATCATAAGGGATTGTGGGCCTGAAAAATAAGAAATTGATTGTATGTATCTGCCTTATTAAGGCATGACAGTCGTAGCAACTAATGAATATACCAATTCCTATCAGCCCCCATGTGGCATAACATAGGTTACTCGGTTGTTCTAGCCAAATTAAGTATTTCTGTGTGTGTGCTCGCTGCTTCCTACACGTCGATTAAATGTAGGTCTAGGCCTAGTACACGGAAAGGCTTTCTTTCAATCAGCGCCTAGTCTACTAGGCCAAGTGTCCATCATGAACAGAGATATTTTGTATGTGTCTGCTCGTACCGCGCCCGCGTGAACCATTCTACTGGCCTAATGCATTATTCATGAGCCTTTTGAAGGCCGTAACTCCTACATAGTAGGCCTAGAAAGCCAACACAAGCTTAGCTGTTCTCTAGGCTACCGTTGTTGAGCATTTGGGGATGCCAAACTCAAAAGTTTTTGACTCGTCTCTCAAATATTCTGTTTAATTGAACTGATGGACAATCTTTCCGTTTTTGTTTCCTTCAAATGCTAGTAAGCCTATATTAGATGTGGGGATTGTCAAAGTGCCGTCTGAGAGCCGGCGGCGGTCACTTGAATATTTGTAACAATTTACTCTTGGCAGAGTATTTAGAATAACGCCCCCAATATTAGTGTGATGTTACTAAGGTTTATCCGAACAATTGTGTAATTAAAGATGTAGGTAGTAGGCCCTAGAATAGCATAGGACCACTCGCTTCATTCGTTTCACGATCACGCACAAGCCGAGTTCCAATGCATAATCAGGGGTACTTATCGAGAACTTAAATATACGTAAAGTTTATTCATTTAATTAATTTCAAGAGTGCAACATGAGACCTGGTTTTGTAGGAATTCTATCAAGGGAAACGTCAAAATAATTAATTGCAAGTTTGTACCAGCTCCAGCAGTAAAATAAACCAAACTTTTCTGCCAAAGGATGGGCTTAGGGCCTATGTTATGGATTTCGATAGAAATCTTTAAAATTTGCAGCCCTGTCCGTTTGAGACAAATCCGAATCAGGTTAGAGCAGTTTAGAAGTAATAAGTCAGTGTGACATAATTTAAAGTTGCTGAAAGAAGCACAAAGGATGTAGCGGCATTCCCCCTAGTTAGTGTGCATAGCGTTAGCCTAGTAGGGGACTGGGAGCTCATTGCTGCGTGATGCACACGACGTTGTTGGCCTTTGTAGATTTGGCAGCTACGGAATCCAGAAACCGTTTTGTTTTTTTAATGGTTTTTTTAAAACATGACTTCAAATTGTTTTTGCTTTTTCCCCCAGTCTGAGATAGCCTAGACATCGCGGAGTGAGCAAATGCCAAACTGAAAGTGGCAGTAGAGTGTCTTTCAGAAGCGCCCGCTAGGATCCCCAATGCTGACTATTCTGAAAAGACCCTCCAGGCACAGAAAGTGGTGATGCATGAAAGGCTGGACGTTTTCCACTGTAAACAAAATCAAGCTCAGTTTTTGTTTGTTTCTTATATAAAGAATACCTAGTTGCAAGCCCTGTTACTTGTTGCTCATTGAATACCATTGCATTCTAAGAATATTTATCTGCTAAGCTAGTGCAGCCACCACCCAAATTCATCCGGTGCAAAGTTACCCCTTTTAAATTGTATGTAGCATCTTTAAACTTCCTCCTTAATCATATCAATAATGCGTGCCTGTGTAAAATAAAACTAAAACAAAGCAACAACCTAGAATAGAAACAAGTTTTGGTACCTGGTCTTAATTATAGTTTTCTGACGCCTGAGAAAAGTTAAAGATGGGGGGAAATTGAAAACAGAATATGGGGGATTTGTGAGGGTGTGGTTGCATGGTCTGGCTAAGTAGTTTTTGATGGTGCAGCGCTGGTTGCTTTCAGAGGTCCTGAGCCCCCTGATGCTTTTTCTGTGCATGCGGCCACTGGTCATCTGGATGACCGCGTTCCTCTCCACTGGGCAGTGGTCAGTTCTGGGGACATCTGCTTCTTTGTGTTTGATGACGTCCACCTGCCAGTCCATCCTTCCTCACTGGGATGATTTATAATTGCGATAGGCACATGCCTTTAATCGCTCTTGGATTACGAACACAACAATTAATAGACACATGTGCATTCTCTCACAAGAAATATGTTTTTATTTAGGTGGTGGTAGATAGTTTGTATGTGTGTGTGTGTGTGTGTGTATGTGTGTGTGTGTGTGTGTGTATGTGTGTGTGTTCATGTGAGCATGAGCATGTGTGTGTATGTTGTGTGCATATGGATGGTTGTAGAGTGTTGTGTATAATTATATGCATGCACGTGTGCACATATGTGTCTGTGTTGTGTGAATCACGGAATGTGTGTGTATGTGCTATGTTCAAATATATGGTTGTGTAGTGTAGTGTGTTTGTGTGTGTGTGTGTGTGTGCATGCATGTGTATGTGTGTGTGTGCACATGTGTATGTGAGTGAGAGCAGGAATGTATGTGTATTTGCATGCATGTGCATGTGTGTTGAATTAAAAACAAAAACACTGCTGTTTTGATACTTTGATCATTGTTATAGCAACTCGCGTGGTGTGTGCGGTGTGCATGTGAAATTTACATTACTTAAAAATCAGAGTTTACAGATACTGACAGGCTTAGGTGATTTGAAAATCACCTGAAACTAAACTGAAAAGCATGATCTGAAGAATTTCAAATTCTTTTTCTTCTGTAATAATGGGTGACATAGATATGTGTCCATTTCTAAGTTTTCACTGGTCTCCCTGCTGCATTCAGCCAACACATTCTGATTTTGAAAGAGCTCAAAGGAGAAAATCATTTTGAATATTTTTTTTAAAGGCAGGAGAACGAGCCAACCAGACTGAAAAGTAGCAGATGACAGTTAGGAACAGCAATTGCAGAGTCAAAGAGTGTGATAGATTCAAAGGAGTTGCTTGCACAGAACTTCCAGAAGGTGTTGAAATATTTGTACTGAAAGACTCCCTGGTATCCCCATGGGAAGAGACTCATGGAGGGCAAGGTCATCCAGCTCCCATATGGAGGCACGAGGCATCCACCCACTGCCAGAAAACTGAACTAAAAATGAAAAATCTTTATGGTATTGTAGAATTAAATCAGAGTTCATGGTCTGTTGAAGAAACAACCTCCTCTTCATTTATTTACCTGCTTAGTTTGCTTAATTTAGCTGTGGTCCAAGCGCTTATTTTATTGTTCAAGAGAACTTGACTCAATGACCTATCCATGTATTTGACGCACATGTATGCTAAATCCTTGAAGCAACAAATGGCCTGCACACAATCAAAATTAAATTTTGTTATTCACTTTGTCAAAGTCAAATACACAGACACGTACTGCTTCTGAAGTTGATGACATTCAACAAGAACTTATAAGTTTAGAGCAACTTTCTCCTATCTGAAAACAAATGCAACATCAACATGAATAGGCTTTGATGAAATATTGTTCTTTTGTACTCCTAATTCATTGAGTGATGCAACAGACGTTTTCAATGTTGTGATTACTATTATTCTATATACTGCAATGCACCCTACTTTTAAGTCTTGGAATTAGATATGATTAAGAAGTAAGATTCACAGTACTTTACTCATTTAATTTTTCACACACACACACACACACACACACACACACACTCCTGACTATAGGTCTAATATAACATGTCAGACACACCTGACCTGACCCCTCTGTTTCCCACACTCCCGCCCCTTTCTATCCCCCCCCCCCCCTTCCTCTCTCCTCGCCATTCAAATACTTCATAGACCCCCAAATGGGGGTCCCTGGGAGCCCTGGTTATAAAACATTTTAGCAAACAAATTAAAACAGCTGATTTAATTACAAATACTCTTTAGCCTTTTGTTTAGCATTGGAGGTTTTCCTCCGTCTTTTAATAAAAAATAAATAAAACATTTGAACTTTGTAGGAAAGAAATCATGCATGTTGATGTGTGAATAAACTGAATTATGAATAAGCCTTAGAAAATATGACAGTGAATGACTGTTGAGTGTCAACTGGGTGTATTCTACTCACTTTTCCAATTTTGATTTGTCCTACAAACCTCACAAACTGAGGCATAACAAAATGAATAATCTTTTTCATATCAATGTGTTGTTTCAATGTCTGAATACATAATAATAATATTGGTATGAGAGAGAGAAAAAAAAGAAACATAGACAGAGAGTGAGACATACACAGACAGAGAAAGAATCCGAAATGAAGGCAGACACATACACAGAGAATAAAACAGAGAGACATTAGAGAGACATAGACACACAGATAAAGAAATACGGGGGAAGAGAGAGAGAGAGAGAGAGAAACATGAGAAAAAAAGAGAGAGGCAGACAGACAGAGACGGAGAGACGCAAAGAGACAGAAAGGTAGAGAGACATAGATAGAATGAGAGACACACACATAGATAGACAGGGGGGGGGGGGGGGGGGGGGGGGGGGGGGGGGGGGGGGGGGGGGGGGGGGGCACAGAGAGAGAGAGAGAGAGGGGGGGACTTCAAATACTTTATTGTACAAAGATAAGAATTTAGGCTGGGCCTAGTCTTCCATTCTGTCCTTAATTGGTTCTAAGCATGCAATGCATAACTAATGCTATAAATGAACATTAAGACACAGAAACATCGCCAACAGAAACAAAAACAGTAATATAGCAATGACATGGTAGGCAGAGCATCAACATCAACAATAAAAACAAGCAAAACAGAAAGCCAACCGACAAAAAAAACTTGCAAACAAATAAATACAATAACACCTTTCCCCCCACAATTTACTTATACTACCATTACTACTCCCACTACTATTACTGCTACTACCACCATCACAATTCAACATGAAACGTCTTCCTCATAGACTGATGTTACCTCTTTCCAAATTAGATTTATTCAAATCTAGCTTACAATATGCAGGGGGTCTCCTCTGGAACGGCATTTCTTCCCAAATTAACGTTCATGTTTGTTTAAACACATTCAAAAAAAGATATCCTCAAATACTCATGAACGAATACTCTAGCTCATAATATCCAAGAATGTCTACTTTGTATCCTTTTCCAAATCTCTCATTTGTTATAATACATGCTTGTGTTAAGTCTTCTTATATGTACATTGTGTTTACTATGCATTATTTTACCTGCATGTATTACTTCATTTCTTCCATCTGTCTTTTATTTTGACCTCCCTCTCTCTGTCTGTCTGTCTGTCCTTGTCTCAGTCTCGTTAATTGATGTAATTTATCTTATTTATATGCCTTGCACGGAGCGTCCGTTTACGACCTTGATTGAAGTTTGAGTTTTTTTCTTGTATTTTGCAATATAATTTTTTTTCTATTTGTATTTTTTCTATTTCTTTTCTTTTGGTTCGGAGGGCCGGATGAAAAAAAGCCGGTTATTGTGCTTATTCCGCTTTTCCTCAATAAAAAACATTTGTTCGTTCGTTCGTTCTCTCCCTCTCTCTCCCTGTCTCTCTCTCTCTGTCTCTGTCTCTCTTCCCCTCTCTCTCTCTGTCTCTCTCATTTTTTGTGTTAACCTGTTTTGCCCCAGGGCTGAGTGTAAAAAAGCAAATTGTATGCTTATCTTATAACCCTGAATAAACAAAATTTTGTTCGTTCGTTCTCTCTCTCTCATGTTTTGATGCTTGTAAACAATTTTGTTCTTCTTTGTGTGTGGTGCATATAGATATTTTTTGTCCTTTCACGATAAATGTTGGTACAGTGTGTGTGTGTGTGTGTGCGCGCGCGTGCGTGTGTGTGCGTGCGTGCGTGCGTGTGTGTGCGTGCGTGCGTGTGTGTGCGTGCGTGCGTATGTGTGTATGTGTATATGAGTGTGTGTGTAGCTGTTGTGTGTATGGCTGTACTGTGTGTATGTGTGTGGCTCTGTGGATAATTGGTATTTACAAATATTTGTCATTCATGTATTGATCTGGGCCTGTATTCACGTTGAGATAGCATAAGACTTAGCATCATGCTAACTTAGAAGCTCTTCCAAAAGTCCTATTAAATCCTATAGGACATTGGAAGAGCTTCTAAGTTAGCATCATGCTAAGTCTCATGCTATCTCAACGTGAATACAGGCCCTGTTTGTTTTATCTTCTAATATTTTCTTCTTTGATGTTGGCGAGATGTGAACAAGCGTGTGTTGTGCTTATTCTTTTCCAACATTAAAAAAGATTCGTTCGTTCGTTCTCTCTCTGTTTCAGTTTCTCTCTGTTTCTCTTTCTCTCTCTGTGGGTCTATGTCTCTCTCTCTCTCTCTCTCTCTCTCTCTCTCTCTCTCTCTCTCTCTCTCTCTCTCTCTCTCTCTCTCTCTCTCTCTCTCTCTCTCTCTCCTGTGTCTCTCTGTGTTTCTGACTCTGTCTCTCTCTGTATCCCTCTCTCTGTATCTCTCCCCATCTTTCTCTCTCTATCTCTCTTTCTCTATTTATGTTTCACTCTCTGTGTCTCTCTCATTGACCCTTTCTATCACTGTGTGACTCCCCCCCCCCCCCTCTCTCTCTCTCTCTGCATGTGTGTCTGTATATACCTCTTTCTCTCTCTGTGTGTCTATCTCTTTTTTTTCTCTTAGTCTCTCTCTCTCTCTCTCTCTCTCTCTCTCTCTCTCTCTCTCTCTCTCTCTCTCTCTCTCTCTCTCTCTCTCTTTGTGTCTGTGTCTCACTTTGTCTCTGTCCCTTTCTTTCTCTGCGTGTCTCTATTTCTATGTCACTGTCTCTTACACACACACACACACACACACACATACACACTCTCTCTCTCTCTCTCTCTCTCTCTCTCTCTCTCTCTCTCTCTCTCTCTCTCTCTCTCTCTCTCTCTCTCTCAGAGAGACATATACAGACAGAGAAAGAGTCCGAAATGAAGGCAGACACATACACAGAGAATAACACCAAGAAACAGAGAGACATTAGAGAGACATAGACACACAGATAAAGAAATACGGGGGAAGAGAGAGAGAGAGAGAGAGAGAGAGAGAGAGAGAGAGAGAGAGAGAGAGAGAGAAAGACAGAAACATGAGAAAGAAAGAGAGAGGCAGACAGACAGAGACAGAGAGACACAAAGAGACAGAAAGGTAGAGAGACATAGATAGAATGAGAGACACACACATAGATAGAAAGAGGGGGGGGGGGGGGGCAGAGAGAGAGAGGGGGACTTCAAATACTTTATTGTACAAAGATAAGAATTTAGGCTGGGCCTAGTCTTCCATTCTGTCCTTGGTTCTAAGCATGCAATGCATAACTAATGCTATAAATGAACATTGAGACACAGAAACATCGCCAACAGAAACAAACTAACAGTAATATAGCAATGACATGGTAGGCAGAGCATCAACATCAACAATAAAAACAAGCAAAACAGAAAGCCAACCGACAAAAAAAACTTGCAAACAAATAAATACAATAACACCTTTCCCCCCACAATTTACTTATACTACCATTACTACTCCCACTACTATTACTGCTACTACCACCATCACAATTCAACATGAAACGTCTTCCTCATAGACTGATGTTACCTCTTTCCAAATTAGATTTATTCAAATCTAGCTTACAATATGCAGGGGGTCTCCTCTGGAACGGCATTTCTTCCCAAATTAACGTTCATGTTTGTTTAAACACATTCAAAAAAAGATATCCTCAAATACTCATGAACGAATACTCTAGCTCATAATATCCAAGAATGTCTACTTTGTATCCTTTTCCAAATCTCTCATTTGTTATAATACATGCTTGTGTTAAGTCTTCTTATATGTACATTGTATTTACTATGCATTATTTGTCCTGCATATATTACTTCATTTCTTCCATCTGTTCTTTTATTTTGACCTCCCTCTCTCTGTCGGTCTCTGTCTGTCTGTCTGTCCTTGTCTCAGTCTCGTTAATTGATGTAATTTATCTTATTTATATGCCTTGCACGGTGCGTCCGTTTACGACCTTGATTGAAGTTTGAGTTTTTTTCTTGTATTTTGCAATATAATTTTTTTTCTATTTGTATTTTTTCTATTTCTTTTCTTTTGGTTCGGAGGGCCGGATGAAAAAAAGCCGGTTATTGTGCTTATTCCGCTTTTCCTCAATAAAAAACATTTGTTCGTTCGTTCGTTCTCTCCCTCTCTCTCCCTGTGTCTCTCTCTCTCTGTCTCTGTCTCTCTTCCCCTCTCTCTCCCTCTCTCTCTCTGTCTCTCTCTTATTTTTTGTGTTAACCTGCTTTGCCCCAGGGCTGAGTGTAAAAAAGCAAATTGTATGCTTATCTTATAACCCTGAATAAACAAAATTTCGTTCGTTCGTTCGCATAACTAGTGCTATAAATGAACATTAAGACACAGAAACATCGCCAACAGAAACAAAAACAGTAATATAGCAATGACATGGTAGGCAGAGCATCAACATCAACAAGGGCGTCGCCGAGCGGCAGACATGTCCGTCACCAGCAATGCCACGCACTTGCGACACCCCGTTGTCACATCCTGACACAAAATTGGAAGGGATTCTGTCTTCTAGTTCACGAGATAGTTTTTACAGCTTGAAGAAGAAACATATAGCGCAAAGAAGGAAATTTCGGTTTTCAAGGTCACACTTCAAGGTCAAGGTCAGCATGGTGATAATTTATGCTCGGATGTTTTCTTCTCTAGGGTATACAGTACCACACACAATCTGAAGCGCCTGTCAAGTACAAATGTGGAAAATATGGCTTAAAACCCAATTTGTAGACCCCTACCACTTATCCTTGGGACAGACAGAAGGAGAAAAAATGACCCTCCGATTTTCAGGCTCCAGCGATCTTTTTTACCTTAACCTTGACCTTGATCGGTATGCCATCATCAGAACGGGCATAAGCCAAACCACCTTCATACCAAGTTTCCACATCCTATGTCGATCGGTGCCTGAGATATGGCTAAAAATAGATTTTCGGTTTTCAAGGTCATACGTCAAGGTCAAGGTCACGACGGCGAAATGGTTTGCGCGGATCTCTTCCTATTAAGGTGGCACACCTCCACACAAAATTTGACGCGATTCGGGAGATATCATTGGGACAGACAGAAGAAAAGAAAAAATACAAACCAGCCCATCGCAAAGTCCGATCACCTATGGTGACGGACAATAAAAACAAGCAAAACAGAAAACCAACCGACCAAAAAAAATTGCAAACAAATAAATAAATGCAATAACACCTTTTCCCCCACAATTTACTTCTACTAGTACTACCATTACTACTCCTACTACTATTACTGCTACTACCACCATCACCACTGACCACACTACTACTACTACTACTACTACTACTACTACAGTACCACAGTAATATAACAATGACATGGTAGGCAGAGCATCAAAATCGGTAATAAGAACAAGCAAAACAGAAAACCAACCGACCAAAGAAATAAATTAAAAAACATTACTTCCACCTCAATTTACTTCTTCTACTACCATTACCATTCATATTGCTATTACTGCTACTACCACTACTACCACCACCACCACAGAGAGAGAGAGGGAGAGAGAGATAATGGCAGGGATACAGAGAAAGAGAGTGAGAGACTGAGAAAGAGAGAAAGCCAAAGAGAGAGTCAGAAAGAGAGACAGGGGCACACAGAGAAAGAGAGACAGAAAAACACAAACACACAGAGAGAAGAACAAACAGAAAAAAAGATTAAGAGAGAGAAAGAGTGTGAGGGAAAAATTAATAGCTATATGAGGTTAAATAGCCACTGTCAACCGGAAACTACCCACGTAAGGGACATCACTCATCCTAACCTTCTTACTCGGTTTTGCAATTGCTATAGCTGTGTGTAGCAAGACATAAATGTACATAAGATAACCAAGAAAAGCTAATGTAGTTGGATTCATAAATGGTAATAGCGGTCTTGGGGTGACGTCACAAAGGGGCCTGTTTCGCACAGAAACTACCACCTGCGAAGGTGTTTCCCATCATATTATGTTAGGGGAGGGTCTGAAGTACATGTGTGGCAAAGGGCATGCCTTAACTATAATTTGCGATTTGCCTCACATTTGATTCCATTAACAGACAGACAAATGACAAATGTCTTAATTGTGTATAGGCATGACTCGTTACAATTCAATTACAATAGCAGAAACTAAAGCAAGGAATAAGAAAGCAATAAAAAAAAACATAAGATTAAAGAAAGAAATAATGAGTGAATAATGTTGAAACAAAATACATACATGCTCACAAATAAAAGGAAACATAAGTACACAAACTAGTCCAAAATCGGAGCATAAATACCTTAAAAGATTATAGTCGAAAATGTCACTGCTATAAGTTTGTAGGATTGATCATTAGCTCTATGTTTAAATGCCAGAAAAAAAAGATATTGGGACAAATGTTAAAACACAGTTAAGAATACTGGTCATACTAGTGTAGAGTGGCACAGTGCCGGTAGCGCGTTCGCCTCGTGTCAAGTAAACCCGAGTTCGAACCTGGGTACAGGGGATTTGTCCTCTCATTTTGCACTAGGCCTTACGGATGAGACGATAAACCGAGGTCCCGTGTGCCCATGCACTTAGCATACGTTAAACCTAGTGAAAACGGAAAAGTTGTCATTTGGTCAAAATTTACCCACCCACCCCCCTTTTCCTTCCTCATCAGTCACACAAAAATCGCATGCAAAAAAAAGGTGGCGCGCCTCTTGCTGTGACGCGCTCTCCAGGTGGGAGCAACCCGAATTTGACAAAGACGCCTCTGTGACAATAAAGTACCTAACCTAACCTAACCATGTTTGAAATAGACAAAAAAAACGGACAAAAAATTGTATTTCACAGTTTTCATATTTCTTACAATCATTTCTAGTCCATAGGCTAGAGTGTGACAAAATGTGTTTTCATGCTGTACTACCATTACAATAAAATGAAATTCGCAGCATCTGTTTGGGTCAAAGACATCAGGGACTTCATCTTTCTGTGTGTATTTCTCTACCCACTGGAAACATGTTAAAATGCTGCGTCACACAAAGAGGGATGATGGGAGAGGTTGAATGACATCTCTTGTTATGCTTCAATTTTGTTTTTGAAAAAAACCCACCCCAAAACACAGCAAAAAGATGTAGATAGAGAGTACAGAAAATCTAGACTACTAAGGACAAATTCTTAACCATCAAATTCATGCAGTCAGTTTTGTTAAGTCGCTTTTATTGTGTATAGAGAACAACATTGCTGAAGTAGAAAATACTTGAAAATATTTGTTTACACAAATAGGCTATTTTAAATTTTAGTATGTCGGACTGCTTTTTGAAATAAGGAAGAAAAACGAGAATGGAGATGAAAAATTGGAGGGTTGGAAGTGAGGTTTTCAGTGGGTTGGTATTGGTGGGAAGGGGGGGGGGGGGGGGGGGGGGGGGGGCACAGGCAAGATAGAAAAAAAGAGGTACATATAATGATGGAAGCTTTTCAGTTTTCAATCTTCATGCTCTAGCTAACAGATAAGCAGTCGACAAGTCGAATGAGGTAGACTCATGTAAGGGCGTTGAATATTTATGACAGTTATGCCACACACAAAAATTCAAAAACTCCCCTGGTCTTCCACCCTTCATGCGTTTTTCCCTGTTGCTCTCTCAGCCTCCTTCCTTCTCCTTTCCTTTGAGCCGTGCGTTAGAAAAAGAACAAGAAAAAATATACATAAACTGATTTATTTTCTTTCTCCTCGAAAAAGAAGGTTATTTGGTTTTGGGGCTGCGTATTTGTTTGTGTGTGTGTGTTTTTTATAAAACAAATTACTTTCATTTAAAAAAAGCAAACCCAGCGATTCAGTCAATGAATAGATAACGAAAAAACATTGAATTCGTAGACACATGCCATGTGTTGGAAATAAATCAAGACCAGCTTAACACACACACACACGCACACGCACGCGCGCGCGATTAAAGTCGCCTCACATTATACTCTGTGAGGAATTCCTGCTTACCATGCACCCCCCCCTAATAAATTTTTCATGGGCATTTTCTGGTAGTTTAGGGTGTATAGATCACGAAAACAAATGTTCCCAGAGAAAATTCTCATTTGGACTGTTCCTTCTGGCTTAATTTTCAAGGGTACCCATCTCCGGTGCCGGGGCCGCTTTTGGTCGGTCCAAAAACTTCTATTAAGTTTGTTGATTAACTGTGTCTTTGTTTTTTAACCTGCAAGAATTTGCTATTCGTTTTTGTCGATATCAATGCCTTCTGCACGATATGCAATAATCAGAATGACAATAACTACAATACTTGGACCGCAGTGAAGCTACTTGCGCACCCACCGTCTGTCAAACGCGGCACACTGTGAATTTGCTGAAATATTAGCAATAAACTGTACCTCGCCAAAACTGTGCAAGCTTTTAGAAATAAAGTTCACCACAGTTTAAAAGAACAGTCTCTTGCGCTTCTTTTGAGCTATGTCCCATTACCATAGGGCTATCCTGACGTCCACTGTTGCCGGTTTATCTCCCCTACCCCCTTTTTGGCTTTGACGCAAATAAAATGTTAAAACATACAATTATAACGTTTAAACTGAAGACATCATTCTGGACATTTCAAAAAGTTGTTTCAGGAAAGAAAGCCAATTATTGAGAATGTATGACTGTCCATAAAAGAGAAATGAAATAACTCTCTCCCCCACCCCTACCCCCATACCGCTGCTAATATTTATATTAGGGTCTGTTATGAAATTAGGTCAATGTTTGAATGCCTCAATGGACACAACTAACACTGGAATGCTTCCAAAAATGTCATTCAAAAATAGATCTCATAGAGGAATGTTCTCAGATGCTGTAACTATTACATTGGCAGTTCTTCTGTTTCATGGTGACGCCCACCATACTGCACTTCAGTCAAACACAAACTCATCATTCTGAGTCACTTTCCTCGGCGCAAGTAGAAAGTGACTCTTCTGAGGCATGTGGTAGGACAGTTGCCTCTTCGTCGTCATCAGAGTCTGGAAAGTCCTCCAGGAAGTCCACCATTTCCGTTGGCAAGATGAGTTCCTCCTCTTCTGTGGTCCACAATGGTTCCATGACGTCATCAATGCTAATCCATCCATGTCCATTGCATGGTGATGGAACATCAAGCATGGGTTCGAGGGCCCTCTTCCAAATGGCAGCTTGAATGTTGCTTCGTTTCATGTGTTGTTGAAGGGTTTGTGTGCACAGAGGCATGCTTGCCATGTCAATGTTGTGGTGCGTTCTCAGCATCTCTCCATGAGTAGATGATGTCGGAGGTCATTGACACTGGTGAAACGGTGTTTGCCGTACATGGCACAGGTGAACATTTCAAGATCGTTTTTGACTTCTTCTGGGATGTCCCATGTATCTACAAGTTGGGCAATTATTTCCACGAATCTTGGATTCTGCTGAAGGACTTTGATGGGTTTCATTTTCCCAATGCCCTTGAATGCACTTGTTGCATTGCATCCAGTGTAAGCATGAAGAGCCAGCAATGCGGTGCAGTGCTGTTGCCCATATGCTTTTGCAATGTCAGTGTTATTGATGAGCCGTTGTTTGTTGCCAGTTCCTGTGTCGAACAGAATCACCACGTCCTTCAGCTGCAGAGTGAAGTGCAGGAGAATAAAGAAGATGTCTGAGTCTGGACTCTTTACACGGACGAATCTGTAGCCATTCCGTTCAGCGTATGCACAGTAGAGAGCAACTCTGGAATCAGTCTCCTCTTGTGTTGATTTGAGCGTTGCGATTGGCGTCCTTGTTGTTGTCAGTCCATCAACTGATTGCAGCAGGAAGGCTTCTCCCTCACATATCAGGATGACTTTTCTGTCTTTGAATTTTGGCGCAAGTTCATCTTTGCTCCAAACCTCGAGTAGCACTTTGCTGAGCTGCTTCTTGTTTTCGTCATTTGACAGAAACGTCTTCCAATCTCCAGGCTGCTTGGTGCTTTCTCCTTTGATGATGATCTTGTCACCAGTGCCTCTCCTTTTCCTTTCCATTGCTTTGATAGTCATTTTGGTACATGTCTGTACTGAACACCAAGTCTGTTCCTTTTGGCAGCATGTGAAATATCTTTTGAGCGATCTCCATGAAGTTGGAAGGAAGCTGTTGCAAACAGTGAAAGACTGCATTGCCATCGATCACAACCAGTGTCTCGTCATGGGGTGGTAGAGCAGCATCTTCCAGATCTTTGGTGAGGTAGTTAAACCCTTTGGCTTTGTCAGTCTTGGCCAGGAAATTGTCGGCAGTGGCAATTCTGTAAGGCACAGGAGTTGGTATGTCATCAACTGTTTCAGATCGAGTTGAACACCTTCTTCCTGTGCCTTCACAAGGAGTTGGAAGGCGGTGTTTCCTTGTTGTTTGTACCCCACAACGTTCTTCTTGGAAGTCTTCATGTGGACGACTTTGTTCATTGATGCCATCGTTTTCAACTTCAGCTGTTTGACACGTTCAAAGAAGTAGTCATTTGCCATCAGTCTGTGCACGATGAACGCCTCCTTCTCGGCTTTACCAGCTTCCTCTGCTCAGAGAACATCATGCTGAATGTCAGCTGGGACAGATGCTCCTGATGACTGTTGATAAGACGATGAGGTTGACAGAGGCTTCCACACAGAAAGGGTCGATGAAACTTTTTATTGCTTCCTGAGTCTTCTTGACGTTGCTTTCGCTCTTCAGTATCTCAGAAGGACGTAAGTCACGGTGTCTGCTGCCAACATCACCCCCTTGAGCCATGCCAGCCATGTCAAGAGTTGCTTGAAGATACTTTGACCTCTCATGTGCTGTTCTGACCCATCTTTGGTAGACATCATGGCTAGACAGCAGTCCCGTGAGACCAGCACCACCTCCCCCAGCTCCACCTCGGCTTTTTGCATGCTTCATGAACGTTTCCTCCATGGTCTTGTCCACTGCACAGTGATTGCCAGGAATGAAGGATCTGGCCACACTGAACGCACCTCCTTTCAGCAGATCCTTGGCTCCAGGATGTGACAAGTCAATGTTAGCCAAGAAGACTGAGAAGAAGGTCAGGTAGCGTGCATAATTTGATCCACTAAAACTGAAGAAGAGGTCTGGCATCTGAGACATCGTGTGTGCATAGAGCAGGACATCGTTGGGTTTGACAGCCTCAATGAGCGCCAGGACAAGCCAGACATGATCGATGTACGACAACCAAAATTGTGCAGTTGGTCCAAAGGCTCCTTCTCTGACTCTGTCTTTAAACTGTCCGTACTCTGCCATGAAACTGGTGATAGCTTCATCTTGCTGAAGCTGAGACAATGTCGCCTTTGAGAACAACGATGAGGTTGCCTGGAGTTTGATCATACTTTCTTCTGGTAGTGTCGGAAGTGACGTGTCTTCATCCTGGATTTTAAGATATATTTCCAGCAGCATGCGTTCGAGACTCTCGAGCATAGTCTTATGGCAGAACAATGCTCGTGCATAATGTTTGCCAGACAGCACACCTTGCAGTGAACCAGAAAATATCAGGCCTACCTCCAGAAGGATATCTCCAAACCCAGAACCATCCAGCTTCTTCCCAAGCATCTTGAGGTTCGCACAGGCAAGATGAAAAGTACTGATCAGAATGATATGCTTCTTGTACCGATCAGGTTTGTTCCAGACGATCGGGTAGGCTTTCATACACACACCCAAATCGAACGTAATGAAGACATACTCTTGTCCAACTTCCCTTGTGGCCTCCTCAGCAAGTCGCAAGCACTCTTGGACTGTTTTGTACTCAGTGATTGGGTGATGGATCACAGGGTAGTAGTCCAATGTTGTCTTCTTTGCCGGGGTCTCCCCACACTGTAAAACGAAGCCAGACCACGCTGGTATTTCTGATGTGACATGCTGCTGTATTTCCGGAGAAGAACCCAGTGGAGATTTGTACTTTGAACTTTCTTGAGAGCATGTTCACCTCCATCGACTGTCCAGTACCTGACTGCAAAAGGTGGGCTTTTCCACTGGGTTATGAAGCACTCTGGTAAAGCCTCTTGTGTCAATTGCAGAGATTGCTCACCGGTTCTTGGAATGGATGGCATCACTCGGAAAGTTCCACCATGATCAATCCCCTCAACTTCTTGCAGCATGATGCCGTGTGCTGTGTGAATGGAACTCTGGCTGTGGACTACACTCAGCAGTTGGTTAAAATTGTCAAACCCAAAGCGGAATATAGAAGGCGTTGTTGGATTTACTGCGATCTGTGTGCTGAGCACGTTTGAGGCTTCTTGCAAAGCTTTTCCGATGGCTGTCTCCAGTTCTAATGCGAATGAATAAGGTTCACAATGTCCAAGCCTATCCATGAGCGTGATCAGTTCAGCATGCCCAGAATAATGTCCTCAGTTTATATGCTATAACTATGTTTTAACATAATATTTGCGTCAAAGCCAAAAAGGGGGTAGGGGAGATAAACCGGCGACAGTGGACGTCAGGATAGCCCTATGGTAATGGGGCATAGCTCAAAAGAAGCGCAATAGACTGTTCTTTTAAACCATGGTAAAGTTTGTTTCTAATGACTTGCACAGTTTTGACGAGATACAGTTTATTGCTAATATTTCAGCAAATTCACAGTGTGCAGCGTTTGACAGATGGTGGGTGCGCAAGTAGCTTCACCGCGGTCCAAGTATTGTAGTTATTGTCATTCTGATTATTGCATATCGTGCAGAAGGCATTGATATCGACAAAAACGAATAGCAAATTCTTGCAGGTTAAAAAACAAAGACACAGTTAATCAACAAACTTAATAGAAGTTTTTGGACCGACCAAAAGCGGCCCCGGCACCGGAGATGGGTACCCTTGAAAATTAAGCCAGAAGGAACAGTCCAAATGAGAATTTTCTCTGGGAACATTTGTTTTCGTGATCTATACACCCTAAACTACCAGAAAATGCCCATGAAAAATTTATTAGGGGGGGGTGCATGGTAAGCAGGAATTCCTCACAGAGTATTATCCAAAGACTGACTCTGACACTAGTTTCTAGCTGAACCCGAACGCGAGGCCCGCTTCTGTAATTTGGTAATTCGGGTTTACGAGGAATGGGTTACAACTAGAGCTGAGGAGTGGGTTACAACTAGAGCTGAGGAGTGGGTTACAACTAGAGCTGAGGAGTGGGTTACAACTAGAGCTGAGGAGTGGGTTACAACTAGAGCTGAGGAGTGGGCTACAACTAGAGCTGAGGAGTGGGTTACAACAAGAGCTGAGGAGTGGGTTACAACTAGAGCGGTATTTTGTTGTCGTACCGGTTTATACAGGTACGGACCGGGAGATAGTCGTACTACGCAATTTTCATTCGTGTTAAGCCAATGAGAGCATACAGACAAACAAACATAGTTATGGATCAGTGCGTGTCTGTTGCTTTTAAAGTGGCACTCCAAGGCTAATGGTTCTCCCCATGAACCGTTAGAAACCGCCATCACAAGGCGTTTGCCTAAAACCGCTAAATTCAATGAGCTTCAGTTAGCTCGATAACGGGCCTCCAAACCCGTTTTGCACCTGGATTTTTTCAGGAAATAAAATGTCACCAATCGACTTCCGCCTTGAAGGGACCCAGTGAATCCCTTCAAGACGGAAATGAACTTTAGACATTTCTTTCACTCAGCATGATCCTCGCTTCCCTGTCTCTGTAGCACTTTGCATTAATTTTATTCACTTCCTGCATACCAAAACCCATTGAAATGGCACGCATTAATTTGTGTTTCCTCTTCCATCATCCTGGGACGGTATTCATGTCGAGATAGCATGAGACTTAGCATGATGCTAACTTAGAAGCTCTTCCAAAAGTCCTATTAAATCCTATAGGACATTGGAAGAGCTTCTAAGTTAGCATCATGCTAAGTCTCATGCTATCTCGACATGAATACCGTCCCTGGGCCTGTATTCACGTTGAGATAGCATGAGACTTAGCATCATGCTAACTTAGAAGCTCTTCCAAAAGTCCTATTAAATCCTTTAGGACATTGGAAGAGCTTCTAAGTTAGCATCATGCTAAGTCTCATGCTATCTCAACGTGAATACAGGCCCTGGGCTCTTTATTTCGAGCCAATTTCAACTAAACTTCAACAACACGGTCCGTTGAACGAGCGTCCTTTTACTTAGACTCGGTGATCCTTAATAAACAAGGGAAATAACTCTTGTAATCTTCAGATTTGGCCTAGCAGACGACGGTCTCAAACGCGACAGAGCGTCGCCATCGTGAATAGAGTATAGTATAGTTCCTACTGCAGAGGGCAGTGGACAGAGACACCAATAGTGAAGGGGGAAAAAGACAGCAGGCGATCGGAATTTCAGGCAGAACACAGTTTTCAAAAGAAAGAATTAACACTTTCATCTCACACCAACAGCGACATAAACATTTATTTAGATCTAGTCTGACATCCGTCGCTTGAAGCACATGTGAATAGGCCTATTATTTGTTGAGCAGCGAAACGACATCAAAAGCGAGAAAGCAAGATCAAGGGTCAAAATACTGAAGCAGCAACAAGAAATCTCCAAATCAATTACTGTCATGCAGTTCAGAGTAGCGTTGCTCACGCCACTTCTGATGACAATCGCGACGACACGCCCTGGAAGAAGAACCAACATTTTCCATCATCAAGAACATTTATGAGACACGTGTGACCGTGGAATACTGTACATCGAACAGATGGTGCGGAGTGATGTCAGAACCTGGGGTAGCGTCAATTGATCACCATTATGATGCTTGTGTAATCTACTATCTAGTCTGAATTAGAATCACTTGATGACTGGGAGGCCTACAATTTTCTGCTTCTGTGCATGTCGCGCGCCTAGCTATTTATGAAAAATTCAGATCTGAGAACGATGTTTTTTTGTTGGTTCACTGCAGGGGCGGACCGAATGATTTGTAAGGTGGTGGTGGGAGGGGGAGGGGGGTGTCCTTGGGGAGTCCAGGGATCTGCATAGGTCTTTGGTCAAGGTGTAATTGCTTTGTGTGAGCCCAGGGGGCAAAGCCCCCGGAAAATGTTACAATTGAAGCAAAATTTGAGCTATTTTCTTCTTTTTGCCATTGTACAAGGTGCGTGCTTGGGGCAAAGATTGAGGGGGGGGGGGGGGGGGGGTGCGTAAACCCAGGAAAACCCCTTCAGATCCGCCCCTGCACTGTGTTATTTCATCTAAAACCTTACTGTTTAATCTTTATATATGTATATTGTGTGTGCACATGTCAGCTTGTGTTTTAACGTCTATCCACTTCTCGTGATGTTATACGGTAAATGTGTGTGTGTGTGTTTGTCACTATGTAGGTATTAGGTATTAGGTACCTTACAGTCACAGAGGCGTTTCTGTGAAATTGAGGTTGCTCCTACCTGGAGAGCGCGTCGCAGCCAGAGGCACACCACCGAATTTTGTTTTTGCATGAGATTTTTGTGACTGATGAAAAAGGAAAGGAGTGAGGGGGGTAATTTTTGTCCAAATGACAACTTTTTCGTTGCCACTGGGTTTAATGTGTGCTAAGTGCATGGGCACATGGGACCTCAGTTTATCGTCCCATCCAAAAGACTCCACGTTCAGACTGTAAGGCCTATTGCAAAGTGAGAGGAAAATCCCCTGTACCAAGGTTCGAACTCGGGTTACTTGACACGAAATGAACGCGCTACGACTGTGCCACTCTACACTATACTGTGTGTATATTAATATAGGCTACATGTGTCATGTTTGTGTGCATGTCACTTTTCCATGTATTAGCTCAAATTTTAAGTATTCATTGATCACATTTGATGCCTCACCAAGTATCTAATATCGTATCGTAGGTTTAATTTGCAAAGTCTTGTCTAAGGGGTTGTGCACATGTATTAGATCCCCAACCCGCAAGCTCCTTACAGAAACCCCATTCACTTATGTAACAAATAAGCGGGTGGGTTTGCAGATGAGTTTCCGCATGGGAATGGGGTTTGTACAGAATCTGCAGGTTGCAGATTAATGTGCACATACCCTTACAGTATGTGTTATATTTTGTAAGCTCTACATTCTACTGTTTTTCTCATATTTTTAAAAGGATAAAAATTAAATTTGCTGATTAGTTACTTGATTGATCGATTGATAAATTGATTGAATTATTTGAGATGCTGATGTCCTTCAATGTTTTGACTTTTGACTGAAGCTACTTGGTATTTGATTGCAAGCCAATTTTCAGAATGAAGAAATTTTGCAGGTGAAGCCACTTTCTAAATTTAATTATCATTATTGAAACGCATAGGCTTGCCAACTTTAAATTTGTTTGCATGCTGTATATCTGCTGTGCAAATGCATGTTTCCATAAGCAAATTATACATGGGGTAAAATAGGTTGGACAACATTTTGAACACTATGAGTATCACAGAGGCATTGTGGTTGTTATAGAAAAGAATGCATCATTTCAGTTGTTAAGAAAATGTAACACTATTACTGGAATCTTACAACATGCATCTTTAGTGCATCGTTTCTTCTTCTGCGTTCCTTGGCCATAAGGCCACAATGGGTACGTATGTGTCCGTTTTTCAGTTTTTACTGGTGTCCTCTCTGCATTCAGCCGACACATTCCGATATTTCGGAGGAGCTCAAAGGAGATTGGGCCAAAAGTCAGAAAGATAGTCGATGACACAAATCAAGGGAAAAGGCAGAGTTAAAGAGATAAACAGATTAGATGAAGTTACAAGAACAGACATTCCAGAAGGTGGGGGAACTATTTGTACGGAAGACTCCCCCCGCCCGGTATCCCCACGGAAGGAAGGAGTGCATCGCTTCGTATTTGCTCTAAAAAAAATCAGCATAAAAAAAGTGATAACACTATTTTATTAACAGCAGTGATAATAACTCTTTCAAATCTCTCATACCACCCCCCCCCACCACCCCCACCCCCACCCCACCCCCACCCCACCACCCACCCCACCCCCCACCCACCCGGGAACCAAAAATAAAGTAATACAATTTGTGTCACAACCATAGATATGGCCTGATGAAAAGTGAGCAAGCACAATATAATCACAACGCTGTGATTGTTTCTTACAATCAATAATTATGTCTCCAACATACCCCACATTCAAAAACTGGCCGACATTTTAAAAACTAACTGAATATAAAAAAACAATTGTTTCAAATCTCTTTTACCACCCCCCATCCCCTCACAAAAACAAACAAAATCAAGTGGATCGCTGAGCAGCAGATAAGTTCCCGAGCGGCTGAACCAGGCAGCAGACATGTCCTTTGCCCGTTACACCCCATACCTCCTCTTCCCTACACCCTCGATCACCCTCAGGAACACCCTCGATCACCTTCAGGCTGATCAAAGTTGTTCCTGCGGGTGATCCAGGGTGGTCCTTAGTGGTGGTTCACCTGGATCACCCTCAGGAACAACCTGTGTGCGAGATACTTGTGATTAAGTGTTTTGGGGGGTGAATTCCTTAATCAGCATGACCTTGACCTGAAGCAATCGGGCAATATCCTCTGAAATTCATACACTCAAAATGATTGAAACAGATTGAATGGTTCTCAAGAAAACGCGGCAGGATGCACGCACGCACAGACGCATACAGGCTTGGCTCGGGAACTAATAATGTGCTCATTTTGTCCAGTAATTGTATAACAAAAACAATTCTTTCAAAACTGTCTTACCCCCACACACAAAAAAAGTTAGAAAATCAACTACAACAAAACAACTTTTTTCACACCTCTCTTATTTCTACAGACAAATTCATAAAAAAAATACACTTATACAGTGATCAGTCTTTGTGTCCCCTCCATACCCCCCACCCTGCCCCCCCCCCCCCCCAAACTGATCTTTTTATAATTAGTTGTATAATGAACACAAATCTTAAAAATAGTCCTCATGTCTATTACACACCCAAGTCTCGCTTATTCCTTGCATACACGCACGCACACACACACACACACATACCGCCTAATATCTAGGCTGTTGAAAAATTATGAAAAGAACATTTCCATGAAGCAACTGCATACAAATATTCACTCAGACAACAAGAAAAAATTCTGTATTCAACTATGCATAGAGCACACACTTTGATCCAAGATGAAAACTTTATTCAGAAAGGGGAACTATATACAAAATAAAGCATGAATGTACCACAATAGAAATGTTACTTCTTTAAAGAAACTGTATCCTGTACGATCCAATAAGCAATGTGTTGCGACATTTTTCCAGGCTAA
>CM065680.1:54507421-54539921 GCA_017654935.2 Phymorhynchus buccinoides
GAGAGAGACACACGCTGATGAAATTGAAGTGAGCCCAATTCCCCTGGGGGTTGGTCTTATGTTGTGCGTGTTGTGCGCGCCAGTGAACTCGATGATTGTTTGTCAGTTAGGATAGATGAGTCCGACAAGCTGCTTGCGTAGTAGATAGGCAGATCTGACACAGGTAACTTATTCAGCGCGAGGATATATACTCCTCACTAAAAGTCAAGCAACAACAACCTTCTCATTGCAAATGAACTTAATAATTAAATCATAGGTACATTTTTAACTGTCGTGAACTCATCTTCAACATAGTAGGTAAAACAATACGAAGACGAGGCGTTTTGAGCAAACGGCGAAAGACATTATTACGGGGAGGGGCTGTTTTAGAACCACAACGCCTGTAGTTGGACGATGTGTACAGAACATGATATAGCGCTCCTTCATAAGGATACAAAAACTATAGTTGCAGTCCCCTTAAGAATGTTCGCAGCAAAAAAAGAAAAAAAAATAGTGTCGGTTTCAGTTAAGCGTCTTTGTGGCTCCAAATTTAACGCGTAGGTATTAGGAAGAGGTAAGGGAGAGGATGGAGAGATATGGGGGTATGGATACGGATAGAATGAATGAAAATAAAGAGGAGACGCAAAAAGGAGATGTATGTCACTAAAAATAGTGACCTAATAATCAGCAAGCGATCAGCAAGTGACTGTGTTATAGGAATACGAATGAAAAGGAAGGGTCAGTGAAGAACTCCAAAACAGCTCTGTACAGGGCAGTGCCATAGGCAGGGCTGCGTGACGTTAACTCTCTCAGTAAGATCGCTAAGGAATGGCAAAAACTAGTAGTGGAGAGCCCAAAATCCAAAGACTGATCCTGAAAACAGTTCACAGGCAAATGTAAGTACAGTCAGGTCAGGTAAGCTCTTGGTGTGTCCTTTCTCAGATTCGTAAAGGTGAAACTGGCTCCATTGACAATAAGATGCTGTTGGTCAGATGTTGAGGGGCGTCTTAATCAGAACTCTTGGTATTAATTTGTATGGTGAAATTACTGAAACTAAGATCTATTCAAATATTGGCTTCAACACGATTGAGCTGTCAAACCGAACTAATAACGCACGAGTGGACTTGCCTTTTTGGGCCCCTTTTCGTTACTCGTATTATTATGTCTAGGGCCTCGTGTGCCAGGCTGAAATGTTTTGAGGATCACGTTCTATTTGAACAAGCTTCTTGAAATTTTCCTACCAGGGTTGATTCACAGTGTGTATGTATGTATGACAGCGCTCACACATGGCTTCACAGTTTGTAAAATCTTGCCCTCCTCTCTCTCCTTTGCTCAACTCTTCTTCCCTCTCTTCCAGCTCCCTTCCTTCTACAGCTTTACTTACTCAGTAGGAGGTTCTTCCGATCATGGTTTTAAAGGCATAGAAAGTCTTCACGAACTGGTGGTAGAATGGTAGACTGTAGTGTCAATGATACGAATGACGCTGTGAGACAGGAATGAAGCTACTGGATGAAATTCAAGGGTAGGATGAGGGCGAGAGACAGAGAGAGAGAGAGAAGAGAGAGAGAGGAGAGAGAGAGGAGAGATAGAGAGAGGAGTGTGCGTGCGTGTGTGTGTGCGTGTGCGTTGTGCGTGTGTGTGCGTGTGCGTGTGCGTGTGCGTGCGTTGTGAGTGAAGTGCGCGTGCGCGCGCGTATAAATAGAAACCGACCGAAATGAAAAGAAACCCGACAGAAACAAAAAACAAACAAAACCCCACACGAATACGGCTGCAAAATTCTTGACACCAGTACGGAAATTGTATACTATGCACAGACCCCCATCTTGGAAGTGGTGTTCCCATGGGCGGGACCAAATGATTCGTAAGGGGGGGGGGGGGGGGCCGGGGAGTCCATGGAGCTAGCCCGCGTAGGTCCTGGGTTAAGGTGAGTGGCTGAAGCCCCCGGAAAAAAATTGCAATTTAGTGATCATTGAAGGAAAACTCATTTCAAGGCACTGGAGGAAAATTTGCAGGTGGGCGAAGAAGGAAGCGCTTGGAGGGACCAAACATCAGGACTTGGACGGGTTCTGCCTTTTACCAGACTATGAGGCTAGCTGAGGACAGGGTCGGATGGAGGAAGGGTTGTCAGATCATCAGTGTGCCCCTTCAAGCCACACTTGGACTAATGGGGCTAAGATAGTAGGGTGGGGCTAAAAGGCGAGGGTCGGCGAAGACACCCACGCCCTGTTTTACATTACATTGATGACGCAATGATCCCAGAGTTGCTTTCGCCCGTTAACGAGACGGGTGGCTCCATTTTGCACAAGAAGTGTGCTCGGTCCCGCACGTGGTAAGTAAACAGTCGCCTTTTTTGATTTTAGCCTCTTAAATGTAAATCTGCGGTGCAATTTCTTCAGTGCAGTGGGCAAAGCACAGACAAATCAAAACAATACTTGATTTTGTTTTGCTGGATCTATGTGTGAGCAATATATTGGTTTGACCTAGTGCTTTCCGTTGCTTTTCATGTAAAAATGGGGCGAATGGGCAAAACGCCACCATACTAATGGGGCAAAACGCCTGACTCTAGGGCCGTTTAGCCCACTTAAGGGCTTTTAGCCCATCACTTGATAAAGTGCTCTTTATGACTTCTCTCTTTCATTTGTATGGCATAATAATGAAACGTTTGTGAATTTGTTTGCTCTTGTCAACAGATAATGTGCGGGGAATACAAAAAGGAAGACAAAAAGGGGCAGCTATGTGAAGGAACTTATCTGATGCTTGAAAGCTGTTTAGCGATGGACTTTCCATTAATAGTGCAAGCAAAGACTTTGTGTTTCTCAAAGCGGACTATGAGAAGGGCACAGGGACAAAAAATTGCTGACCGGGTGTGCAGAATTTTGGGCGGTGCAAAATCAGTTTCTGCCATCTCAAGTTGAAAAGGGACCTAAAAGAACATGTACTCAACATGCAGAGAGATTCTATGGTCTTCGTATGCGGGCTATGCAACATCTGTGTTGATGTTTGTCGAGAAGGGCTAAAATTAGCCACCCCTTCAACAAAGAACCAAGATGGCAGAAAGGACTGGGTCAGAAACTGTATTGCCCGTTCATGACCTTACTCTGTGGCTCAACAAGCATTGCGCGTTTTTCTGGCATTCAACAAACCCAAGTCCAGCATTTTTTTGGCCTTTACAAAGAAAGGTTGCGCTGCAAAAACATACCCCCCAGCAAGGTTGTGGAACATGGACGAGGACAGGGCCAGAAAGACATACCCACAATGGCACCCCCCCCCCCCCCCCTTTCCACGTGAATCTGAAAGCAGAGGACATGAATAGACAGACTCACAATGCCAACTTCCTCCCTCCACCCACTCCTCCCCAACGGTAATCTGTTAGCAGAGATGAAAAAGACCGACAGACCCACGATGACACTCGCCCCCTCACCTCTCATCCCCCTCCCCCAAAAACCATTGTACAAGACAATGCCTAGAAAAGTTTAGCGCAGATTACTTTCATGCAAAAAAGCTATTAGATTTTCTTTTCCTCATGAAAAAGAAACACCCACCAAGATGCCCATTGACGTTCACCATTTAATAACTTAGTTGTCCAATGGTCAAAGTTCATCATTATGTCTTTTGTCTGGCTACATCAGGTTTTGTGTGTGTCTGTGTGCTTGTGTGGGTGTGTATGTGTGTGTTGTGTGTGGTGTGTGAGTGTGTGTGTGTGTGTGTGTGTGTGTGTGTGTGTGTGTGTGTGTGTGTGTATGGTGTATGTGTGTGTCGTGTGTGTGTGTGTGTTGTGTGTGTGTGTTGGTGTGTGTTTGTGTGTGTTGTATTCACGCTTGTGTGTGTGTATTCACGCTTGGGTTATGGTTTTGAAAGTGATTGCCATGCTTGTGCCGCTTTTTTTCAAATTTCATTTATCTTAAATACATACCAATTCACATTTTATTTTAAAGCATATTAAGTTCAAACTTCTTAGATAAAAGTAAAATTTGTTTTGTTATATCGTGTCTAAAGCTTATTCAATCTTCTTCCAAGAGCAGTAATTACATTTTTGGTTCGTATCAGGCTTAAAGTTTCAAATTTCAGTTTCATTACAAAATCAGTAGTGCACTTTTGGGGTGCATTTCATGCTGAAAAGCTTCATTTAAAATCTTATTGCAAAGCCAGTGATGCACTTGTTTGGAGTCATATGATAATTAAAGTTCTATTTCAATCTTTTGACAAAAGGAGTAATATACTGTTTAGTTCATTGCATGATTGAAGTTTCATTGTAAACTGACCAAAGCAGAAATGCAGCTTTATGAGTTTATGTTCATGTAATGATTAACATTTCATTTTAAAATGTTAAACAAACGCAGTAATGCCCTTTTAGGTTCATATCATGATATAAAGTTTCAATTTAAATTTCTTACGCAAGTAAAGGTGCATTTTTTTTTTGTTTGGTGTCATTCCATATGAATGTGACAGTTAGTTTTCTGTTTTTATTTGTGTTCTTCTCTTATCTGTTCTTTCCTTGGGTTCTTCTTGTCCAGGGTGGGTTCTATGCTTATAAAAACGTAACCAGTGGGGGCTATCAGACCGGCCCAAACTGGGGGCAGAATCTTAAGCCAGCCTAAGTCGAAAGAGAAAAGTCAGAGAGAGAGGCCCAGACAAAAGCAGCAGAGAGGTTCAGGAACACAGAAGTTTTCAGGGGGTACTTGTCGTTCCTCTGCCAAACGTTATCACATGGGGAGAGTGTAACGGAGCTAGGGAAGATAGGCCGGGGGGGGAGCGGACAAAAAACGCGCCACCAATGTGGTTCCCGGGCATTTATGCCCCACCCTCTAAGAAAGAACAGTGAGCATTTCTATTGGCTTAAGGTAAAGGCTTAGGCTTTTAGCGGGCGACTCTGGGTACCGTAAAAAAGGGCCAAATCATATTTTTTTTATTTTTGAGCCTTTTTTTTGGCTTGTATCAAACACCAAAATTTATATTATAGGGGGGGGGTGGGAGGTTCGTCGTTAAACCTGGAAAAAAAGAAAAAAGAGAATAAAAAACCCTCAGATCTGCCGCACCGACTGGGTTTGTTCACAAAGTACACAGTACATAGTAACTGCAATTAACAAAAAAACTAAAAACAGACTAAAAAACGGAAACATAGAAAACAGACATGAAAGTCCGACACACTACGTTCCTACAACAAAGATTGTAAACGTTTTGTTTTTCAGGAACCTGTCAAGACTAATTTTATTAGTATATTACTCCAGACCTTTGACTCCCCACCCACATCATTTAATTTTTATTCTTGCCTCAGCCAGCATAACGTGGAACTATACTGTACGTGGATTATTGCAGCCAGGCCAACCAGTTTTGCATCTGGACAACCGACCAGATAAGACGTATTGACTATGATTCATAGCTGCTGTGGCATCGCCACCCTCTGTGCGGGCTAGGCCGAGGGCCTGGTTTACTGACTGGTGTTCTGTGTAGTGCGGAGAGAATGGAATTTTCCACTCTCCTATTCTGTGTTCTCTTTACTGGGTGACTTTGTCGCAGTCATTTGCACACTGGTGGTTTTTGTTATTGCCTATGACAGTGTGACGTAATTGACCCGCAACGCCACGCCCGCTTTCCCGCTTTCTCCGTTTCTTTTCCGTCTACACCCCCCCCTCCTCCCCTTTCTTTTCTCGGGCCGCCACTTTAATTGCCAGTCAACATCTAACAGATGCCGATTAAGGCATTTATCTCTTTGAAGCCCGGTTTACCTCCCCTTTCAGCATGTAACACCTACACTGGCGGTCTCCCTTTACTCCCCGATCTACCTTCCCAGCACGAGAAAGTGACACCCACAGTCGGCGCCCTTTGAAGACAACCCTTCCTTTCTGGATCACGAAGGAAGGATAGGAATGTCGGCATGTGATAATGATGTAACCGGCCGCGCGTGATTGTTCTGTACTACTATGCATAATACTAGGACATCATCTTGTGACGTGTCGACTGCTATAAACCAATCACAGGTTTTCATTGTTTGAAAATGGCAGGGCTATATAATTTGAGTAGTGAGAAAAAGTTAGCCTACACATACTTTCACACAAGATGCTGAAACCTGACTGGAGCTGGAGCAACATTGCAGACGACTCAACCTCTCTCCAGCCAGTCATAATAGCCCAACTAGTGAGTATTATTGATGGCTGGTGATTGAGATTTGTTGTTTGTTTGATCATATTTTTGATCTAGATCCTCGTTTTCAATTGATGAATAAGGAGTAGATATGTTATTGAAAAGAACAGTGGTAAACATGTTCTGTTCTATTTAAGTGCACTGATTATTTGTGTGTGTGTGTTTTGACTTTAACTCTTTTGGTACCAGACCGGATTTTATGCCTACTAACCCTTTTGTATATTTTTAGTAGGAAGCCTGTGAGTTGCAACCTTGCAACTTATGATAACATTCCTTTCCAAGTTTTGGATTGAGAGTGATGTTGGTTTGATCATAGACTTTGATCTATCCGGGTACTTAATAATATCAGTTGATTCATGTACACCTTTTATGTTTTACTGACCTCAGTTTGTTAACTGAAATTCAGATTATGTGTTCTTAGTGCTATTGTACAAGGGCAGCATTCTAGCCGGTTGGGATCCACTAAGTCCGTGCCGGTTGAAGCCCCTTGTCTCTAAGCCATAGATACCTACATCCACCTTCTCCTGTGATTATCAGCAGGGCATCATGGCCAGGACGATCATCCCGGACTCACAAGCACCAAGACGGGAACGCTGCCAAGAGTACGCCCCTCACCCAGAAAATCCGCGAGGAGAGACCACGCCTGAATGAATCGTGCCATCCCGCGAAGCCCGTAACCGGTAACGACCTGGGAGCTACTCTCATCTGACTAGCAAGCCCATGCCACCCATCAACTCGCCGTATCACTACGGTAGGAACTTGACAACAGCTAATTCCAATCATTTGAACTTTAACTCCCGACAATGAAGATGATTAGTGACCCTTCCCGTTTGGGGCTAACCTTCTAGAAAGACAAAAGTCTTGTAAAATCCTTTCGGATTTTCATTGGGGTTCATTTTTTTCATTCATATATTTTGTTTTGGCGCCATTGAGCTGCTTTATTATTTTTGTTGCATAATCTTATGCAGATTTTGGTGAGTAAATAAAATACAAGTGTCAAATAATCCTGAACCCTTTTGTCAGACTGATGAGAGTGGGAGTCTTGTAATTTTCATGTAAAACCCTATTTCTCTCTGTCTGCCATTAAGAGCAAATCAACCACTTGTATTTCTTACAAAAAAAAAACAGAGGAAAAAAAAAGGGGAAAAAAAAACAACAACGAGCCAGAACCCGGCGACGAAATATAATTGTATTAGATGAAAAGGGGCCGGGAAAGTGGCTCATCTCCCACACCCATTTTTCCTACATGTGCTTTTGTTTCTGCTTTTTTGTTGTTGTTGCTGTTGTTTGTTTCTTTGTTTTTATGTGTACGTTTCTTTTTTGCTTGTTTTTTTAAAAGATCAGTTTCACTTATTTCTACCACCTGGGAACAATTGACACAGATATACAGATCGAAGACAAAACAAACCATGCCCTTTATGTAAATATTATTTTTAAAATGGGCTCGCTTTTTGGTGGAGAGAAAAGTTTCTTAATGGTTGTGTTAATAAACCATCACATAGTCATATTCTACTCGAAATATCTTTTGCTGATCAAAGACAATCTTTTTAGATAGCCTACAGTTCTTATTCGATGAATAGATTGAAGAAGCAAAATATACAATAGTTTCCTTTGACAGACTTGCTGAAATAACAATAGGCATGTATCTATGTTTCTGCATTTAACAACATATTAGTTTCATTTTAGCCATGCATTCATTTGTCAGTTATGGCAATCATTTTGTTTTGTTTTCATTTTATTTTTTAAAGAAATACTGTTGTCAGTATAACTGTGCTGATTGATTGTTGTTTTATGGCACATTTGTCCAAAATGTGTTTACCGTTGAAGGTCTGACTTCACCCCACTCCCCCACCCCACTTCATCATAGACTTTCGGCTGAGACGATTTAAACCAGGGTCCCCGTGTGCCCATGCCCTTAGGATATTAAACCCAGTGTCAACGAATTGTCATGTGGTCAAAAACCCACCCACCCCTCATCAGTCACACAAAGGCCGCCTTGAAGCGATCAGAATTACTGTGCTGCCTTGATTGCGACGCTGCTCTCCAGGTGGGAGCAACCCGATTTGTCCAAGAGATGCCTCTGTGACTATACCGTAACTGGTACCTGATACTTCACCCCACTCAGAGGTAATTCCACACTTCATGTCAGTCTGTGTGGTGTGAGTACGAGCTTCAAACCGTGTTGGTCCCGTGTGCTTTTGCTGTCTCAGCACCGACCTCCTGGAACAAACTTCAATGGCAACTTTCCCTCCGTCAGCGACACTCTCTTTGCTTTCAAAATTTACCTCAAAACCCACCTGTTCCCCCGTCATCAAAGCTCCTCACTCTTTAACTTCTCTCTCTTGCAATTAGGTCTGTTTCTGCTATTTTCCATTTTTGTTATCTGTGTGTGTTCGCGTTGTATGGCGTTTGCGTTTGAATGCGCTCTCCATTCTAACGTGTTTGTGCGCTTTGATTTGATTTCTATCAGAGATGCAGCTCTGTGACTATAATGTATGTAATTACCTTGTTGAGTTGTTGTGCACTCAGAGTGTCATTCAACACGTGTGTTGTGTGTGTGTGTGTGTGTGTGTGTGTGTGTGTGTGTTCTTTTTTTCTGTTAACAAATCCAGATCCAGACAAATCAGCTCACAGAAAGCATGTGCAAACATGTTATTGGTACATAGCAAAATATGCTTTTAATTATAAACCATGGCATAGATAAAACCCACAGCGTGTATATTACACAGAGTACATAAACCCATTCAAACAAACAATACTCAAACCAAAACATTTTACAGCCTTCATAAACTTTAGAAATCAGATGGAATCAAGACAAAATTAAGGTACATGATCTGCATAAGTCCGCAACAGTTGTTGACAACCCCAAAGTACACCAAGTACACATAGTACACCAACTAGTTCCTGAAGTAACTTTTTCCCCCTAAAAATTGACAAGAAATTGACAATAAATGCCAAAATTGCCAAATACTGAAATGAGGGATTTCTATGAAATGTCAGGCAGTTTGGATAATGATTGTTCTTGATCGCTAGCTATTAAACTCCTGGGCTAAAAATATACCATTGAGTATTTTAGCTTAGATCATGTGTTTCTCTAAAAATGTTTTAACAAATGAACAAACATATATCAAAATAAATTGGTAACTTTTGATTTAATAAATCCAATGCTTCCGGCAAGTTTCAAAGTATAAATTCCAAATAATGAGTATTTCAAATATTATAATTTAAAAATAAACAGTGCAGCTAAAAAAAAGTCTACTATTGTAGTCTAGTACATTGTTTTGATGTTATCTGCGAGTATCTGCAAAGATCCCATTCAGCACTGTCTAAACGCAGATAAAGAGGCGGGATCAAACAGATCGTGTGAAAAAAGCTGCGTTTCCATTGAACATAACAAACATATTGAAAATAGTATAAACAATGTAAAGTGTCAAAAAAAGCGTGAATTATGCATATCAAAACGAAATATTAGAAACACAATCATTCAAAATGAAAGCATTAGTTTATGAATCGATTTGATTTCTAATTGGTCTGTATATTTCGTTTACAAAAGATGCCCTCACAATGTCTTGGTGGTGGTATGATAATGGTGGTGGTTGGCTGGTGGTGGTGGTGTGTGGTGTGTGTGTGTGTGTGTGTTGTGTGTGTGTGTGTCGTGTGTGTGTGTGTGTGTGTGTGTCTGTGTGTGGTGTGACTTCTATTTAACGCTTGACAGATTGTCATATGAATTCGGAAGATTTGTTTGTGAACAAGGAATTTGATTGAATTCAGCCAAACTAGCCCCAAGTTAGCAAATCGTTAAGACCGTTCTTCTTTCCAGACTGGCATTCACATAGCATCTGAAAATGCTATGACATAGAAAAACACAAGCTACTATAAAACAGTGACGTAGCACAAATCTCTTAGTACAGTATATACGTTTGTATAGAATCACATCTTTCCAGACGGTTTTTGAATTATCACAAAATAGGGGAGGGGCGAGGTTAGCCAGCTTTGCAGACCAGCATAGAGTATAGAACTTTGCAGACCAGCATAGAGCATATAACTTTGCAGACCAGCATAGAGTATATAACTTTGCAGACCAGCATAGAGTATATAACTTTGCAGACCAGCATAGAGTATAGAACTTTGCAGACCAGCATAGAGTATAGAACTTTGCAGACCAGCATAGAGTATATAAGTTTGCAGACCAGCATAGAGTATAGAACTTTGCAGACCAGCATAGAGTATATAACTTTGCAGACCAGCATAGAGCATAGAACTTTGTAGACCAGCATAGAGCATATAACTTTGCAGACCAGCATAGAGCATATAACCTTGTAGACCAGCATAGAGCATAGAACTTTGCAGACCAGCATAGAGTATATAACTTTGCAGACCAGCATAGAGCATAGAACTTTGCAGACCAGCATAGAGCATAGAACCTTGTAGACCAGCATAGAGCATAGAACCTTGCAGACCAGCATAGAGCATAGAACCTTGCAGACCAGCTGGGGTGGTCCACGTTATTGTTCAAGCACGTACGCGAGTTCCTTCCTGGAAGCGGGAGCTTCATCCTCATATCATTCCTCATCCTCACCCCACGAGGACATAGTCTTCGGACAGCGTGTCCTTAGGAGCTTATACTACAAGTAATAGGACGTTAATCTCACCCTAATTGACATTGAGCAGGAGCGCACACTCAACTGATTCTGTGGATCGGTTGTTATGCCTTTACTCTATTTATCATTACTATAACATTAGCTCCGCCAAGGAGTCCACGTTTTTGTTATTTGTTTATTTGCAAGTTCACCTGTTGACGGAATTAAGTAGGTTTGAAAATAAAATGAATGGATGTGGATTCAGTCACATTCAGGGCCTAAAACTATAGAAGATGGACATCAATTAATTTTGTCCGTTTCATTTGATTTACTTCCTTTTATAATTAAAATAATACATTTATTGTTTGTTTGTTCGTTTGTGTCTTCACGCGCTTCATATTTTCTTGTGGGGGTCTTTAAACCAATCAAATAACACTGAGTTAGTTGCGTCCATAGGTTGGAGCTACATGGTCTAACATATGTGACTCTCCAACACAAAACGAGTCGTAATGCACCAGGGTTATTTTGTTTACTTATCAACGAATCATTAATCTGCATTGCAAAGGCTTATCAACAAATCGAACATTTTGAAAAAAAGGACCATTTTGTTACAAAGTTATGTGGATTTGTCGTCGTCGTTATTGTTGAATTATCATACCCTGGCTAAAAGACTCCAGGGATCATCCCAATAGCCGAATCACTTGAACACTATGGTACAAATGCACAAACCATGGATGAAAACATTACGCGAGTGACCGTTTTTGATTACCCCACCACCACGTGGGCAGCCACACTCTGTCCTCCGAGGATTTGAAAGTGAAGTCGTATACTCAAGGAATGGCCAAAACGAGAAATCGCAACCGAAAAGCTTCAAAACATGTAGGGGCCCTATAATATACTTAGCATTCACATATTTCTAATGAAAGACAGTTATAAGGCAGAAAGGATCGATTTTACACTTACATACTTCTGTGTGAGGCAGAGAAAGATCTATAGTCTAATAAAAAGTTAAAATCTGAAAATCGTGTTCTCAAGTTAACCACACAAACACCATGATACAATCTTTCAAAACAGGAAGATTTCTTCTTCAGGAATGAATGACTGAAAATCGATTATTTGACCCCCGTCCACCTAAAATCGCCCCTACCGGGTAAATGACTCTTTATTTTTCTTTTACATTATACTGTTTGATGAAGTTTTCAACATCTAGTTAACGATACTCGTTCAGCCAAAGGGAATCCCTGCTGCCGTGGTGGTGTTGTGGGCTGATACCGTTGTTGTGGTGGCGGCGGGCTGGAGGAGGATCGACGTTCCTGGTAGCCCTGGGGACGGAGGGGAGTAGGCCCGAGGGGGCGACGGGGTGAGGGTCAATGCCACTGCTTCGAGGAGGGAAGAAAGCGGGGCCACGGTCGTCCCCCATCGGCGTAGGAGAAATCCTGCTGGGGCTGGGGGAGCGGGTGGAAGTGATGATCCTGTTTTGAGCTCGAATCCTGATCCACCGTAAGAAACAAACCGAAAAAAAAGAAATAGTAAATACAAAAATATGTCAAAAACAACCCAACTGCACGAGACGCTTGGGCATTGTGGATTTCTGTTAGCACAGTTTGAGATGTTGCTTATGAAAAAAAAAAGGATAATAAGTTAATAATGTGTATTAAGTTAAAACAGATTACCCCTGAAATAAAATAGGCCGGGAGGCGGGGGTAGGGTGTGTGTGTCTAGGCTAGATACGCCGACAACAGAACTCGAATTATTGCTAGTTTTGAGTGAACTGACATTTAAAGTTTGATATCCAAACTACATGTAGCTTATTCTGTAAACAACAACAACAACAACAAAAAACGAAACGAGGAGAGAGAGAGAGAGAGAGAGAGAGAGAGAGAGAGAGAGAGAGAGAGAGAGAGAGAGAGAGAGAGAGAGTCAAACAATTTAATTTGGGAAATAAGAGTGTGAGAGTTACTGCACACAATGGGGGTGGGGGGAGGGAGAGAGAGAGAGAGAGAGAGAGAGAGAGACAGACAGACAGACAGACGGACAGACGGAAAGACGGACAGACGGACAGACAGACAGACGGACGGACAGACCTTCTCCGTCGTATCAGCAGATAGGCCCCCACAGAGGCGATGTAGACGCAGAGGGCGAAGAGGCCGATGCCGAAGCCAATGACCACCGACTGGTTGACCCCGGCGCCAAACTCTGATGGCCATCGTCAAAACTACAAGGTATTATTTTTTATTTTGCATATTTATATGCTTCACGTTTGCAGCTTTAATCTAGCCACGCTCACACAGAGGCAAATACACATGATAGCACACAATAATACACGCCCGCACAAACGCACAAACTCACGTAAGCGCACACACATACACACATTATTAATGCGTGCATGCCTGCACATATGTGCACACACAAACACGCATATCTATACATAATAGGCCACTGACACATTCTTGGCATAAGATACAGCATTAAACTTGGGTAAGATGGTCCTACCTTCTCAAACCTAATGTGATAATAATCATCATTAAAGAATGCCAGTTTTCTAGCTCTTACGATTACTTTTGGTAAAAAGTCTTAAATACCCCCCCCCCCCCCCCCCCTCTACCTTTTGTTGTTGCTATATCTTGAAGAGCCACTGAAGCGACAGTAAAAGTTAAGCAGTCACTTGTCAATTCGTGGCACTTCCAAAATTCGGGCACGCATGCACGCACGCACGCACACACACGTAACGCCACCGATGTTTTATTGAAGCCTACCTGACGACTCTGGCTCTGATGTGGTGACGGGGTCTGTCGATGTTGGTGGAGATGTAGACAGCAACTCGCTGGTGAGGATGGTTTCTGGATAAAGAACGCCAGAGCAACACACGCACGCACGCACGCACGCACACGCACACGCACACACACACACTTAACTGACGGCAAGGCATCCGATTCGGTCCTGGGGTTTATTCGTATGCATGTATGCGCGCAATGCCCTACTGCAAAACGTTTCGAGCCCACACAATGAACGTAGGTATTGCAGAGCCCACACAATGAACGTAGGTATTACAGAGCCCACACAATGAACGTAGGTATTACAGAGCCCATACAATGAACGTAGGTATTACAGAGCCCACACAATGAACGTAGGTATTACAGAGCCCACACAATGAACGTAGGTATTACAGAGCCCACACAATGAACGCAGGTATTACAGAGCCCACACAATGAACGTAGGTATTACAGAGCCCACACAATGAACGCAGGTATTACAGAGCCCACACAATGAACGTAGGTATTACAGAGCCCACACAATGAACGTAGGTATTACAGAGCCCACACAATGAACGTAGGTATTGCAGAGCCCACACAATGAACGTAGGTATTGCAGCGCCCACACAATGAACGTAGGTATTACAGAGCCCACACAATGAACGTAGGTATTACAGAGCCCACACAATGAACGTAGGTATTGCAGAGCCCACACAATGAACGTAGGTATTACAGAGCCCACACAATGAACGTAGGTATTACAGAGCCCACACAATGAACGTAGGTATTACAGAGCCCACACAATGAACGCAGGTATTACATATGGCCCGGTGATTCATTGCTTGTGTCTCGCAAAAGCCAAGGCTATCTTTATCCTAACTCTGAGCGGGCCATTATGTTTGGATTCTATGCATTATTAAGCCCTGATGTCCGTATAATATTGGAAATGAAATAAGCTGTAATTAAAAAGAAGAAGAATATAAGACCAGACTATATATTTTACGCTATAGTCTAAGATGAAGAAATTAAAAAAAGACTCTTTAAACCATAAGTTAGCGGCTATTTCCACTTTATCCCCACGAAGAGTTTGAAGACAACGAAAAACGGCGCATGAAATATGCTGCATACAATTCCCTTTACTTAAATACATAACAGATTCAGCCTTTATTTCAATGCATAACAGATCCAGCCTTTATTTCAATGCATAACAGATTCAGCCTTTATTTCAATACATAACAGATTCACCTTTATTTCAATGCATAACAGATTCACCTTCATTTCAATACATAACAGATTCACCATAATTTCAATGCATAACAGATTCACCTTCATTTCAATACATAACAGATTCACCTTTCTATAGAGAATAAGAAAACCGGCTATCTTTCAAATGTTTGCATAATGATTTTTTTTTACCGAGAAGTAACATTCTGTCATTCTAAGGAAAGACTGGATCAGCCTAAGATTACTTTCATAAAATTGAAAGGGGGGCATGACATTGTGTCTAAAGTACAACCTTGCCCCAAACACTTGGCACACAAAAAGAAAGAAAGAAAAAATATAAAACAAATGTCATACATATAAACAACTGTGTTAGGAAAATAGAAAGCTTCAAGGAGACGAGAAGATTAGGGAGAGAAGAAGAAGTAGAAGTACATGTACAAGGGATTCAGAAAAAATACTGTTTTTAGTTGAGAAACGTTATATACACAACACAATATTACTTAAATATTGATACCAATATCACTATAAAAGTAAAAACCAGCAGCCAACAAAAACCAACAATAACCATGAATACCCAATGACCATCTTTGATGCAAGTAGTGCACAGTGATCAGTTCGTGTGTAAGCAACTCCAGGGCTGGACTTGTTCCTATCTTCGTGTTTGTTGGTCTGTCTTCTTCATTTTGACTCCGTTTGTTTTGTCTTCACCTCATCCTTCCCCACCTTTTCCTTTCCCTTTCTTCCTTCCCCCATGCATCTATGCGAATACAAATGTCCCCATACCCCCCAAACCCCCCCCCCCACCCCCCCCCCCAAAACCCCCCCACTCTCCCAGAGCCCCCCCCCGGGTCGAGAGGACGTAAAATCTGAATTGCTACTCCCGCTGGGCCAAGATTTCTGTTTACCCCTCTCTCTCTCTCTCTCTCTCTCTCTCTTCTCTCTCTCTCTCTCTCTCTCCTCTCTCCTCTCTCTCTCTATCTCTCTCTCTCTCTCTTCTCTATCTCTCTCTCTCTCTCTCTCTCCTCTCATCATTTCATGGTCCCCTTATGGGTTTTTTAGGGTTTTTTTTTTTTTAATGTATATTAATGATCTTCCCCTTCATATTAAAACCCCTTCAGAACTATTTGCAGATGATACGTCAATACATCCCAACCATGCTAATATGAATAAGTTATCTTATTAAATGAGCAAAAAACTAAAGTACATGATCGTCACATCGCGACAAAAACGACAAAATGTAACTACTACTATACCCTCTTTAATATTCGCAATAATCCGATAGAAGTCAGCACCCATAAACTGTTAGGGACTATTTTAGATAATAATCTTTCTAGGTCCCCTCATATCAATAACCTCAGCAAACGCGTATCACAAAAAGTTTTCCTACTTTCTAAAATTAAACATTTTCTCAATATTGATGCACGTAAGCACTTTTTTCATGCATGCATTCAGTCCTGTGTAGATTACGCATCAACTCTCTTTGATGCAAGTAGTGCAAACGCCTTAAATCTTTACTAAGTGTTCGCAAACGTAAAAGCAGTTCTTTTGAAATCGTCCTCATTGACATTTCAAGATTATAATGCACTATGCATTCTATCTTTTTCAGATAAACTTCAATATAATAAAGCAATTTTGATGTACAGAATTATGAATGGTTTGGCACCTTCAACTTTAGCAAAAAGATTTCCATTGAACCAGTCAATATATACCAACAATATTCTTATCCCCAAACCCAGAACTGATCTTTTCGAAACAAGTTTAACTTTCTCAGGTGGAAACCTGTGGAACTCCTTGCCATCTCATTTAAAACAAAACCCCAGTATTAATTCATTTAAAACAGCACAGCACAAATTTCTGTTTCAAAGATTAAGAGATAAAATGTGAACGTAACCATAATAATAATAATAATAATAATAGCTTCATTTTTTTGTTGCTGTTTTTTTCTCCACAGGTTCCGATTATTCACCTTATTATTATGTGTGTGCCTTAGTATACCCCCCCCCCCCTCCTCCCGTCTCCCATTACCCTCATCCCCCCCCCCCCCCCCGAGTTTTTGTGCATGCGTTTTAGCTTAGTTTTTGTTGTTTGAAGTTTTCTTTGATTCTTGTTATTTATTATTATTTCCCCAGGGCTGGGTGGAAAAAAAAAGCTTGTCATTGCTTATCATGTTTCCCTGGTTAAATAAAATTTCATTTTCGTTTTCGTTTTTCGGTTTTTTTCTCTCTCTCTCGTCTTATATGAATATTAAAATAACGTACGTCAAAATAAAACACAAAAAACTCCAGGGCTGCGGAATTCTTGAAAATCATGATGACATGTGTTGATAATTGTGCAGAGAGAAGACAGTTGAAATGATCAATAATTCCTTCCGACAAATTAGGAACACCCCAATGGAGTCAGTAGTGGCCAGCAAACAGTCTTGATTCGAACCCTGGACAATCCCTGCCCTACTCGGGAAGTGAACCACGGATCATCCCTTCCAAGGAGTGCGTATTAATACTAGACATTCACATAAATGATCTTAGCCCTGACCAGATCAGATCAGATAAGTCCCAATGTCTGCCTGACTGAAAGGCGCCATAAAATATTTGATGACCACAAAAAACAATATTTTCCCCACATGTGTCATATAATGCGTCGTTTCGTAAAGAGTTTTATACTTTACCCGTAGTCCTTATTCCCACCTATCCTTGTGACATGCTTTTTTAATACCACGCCTCAGTTAAACCTCATCGGCTATGGTACCGCCACGATTGGATATAAAAGTGCCAACGACGAAGACGAAAATGGTGTTTTACGTCCCTAACGGTCTGGAACAGACACATATGGGGACATTTGTAAATACAAAGATGGTGGGAACAATACTGGCGGCAATGCCCGGAGGCAGTGCAAACACCAGTAAAGTCCCGATTTTTTAATAATATACCGCCACAAAGAATATTTTTTGCGCACATGATAAAAGTGCCAAGAACGAAAATTGTGTTTTACGTCCTCTCGGTCTGGAACAGACACATATGGGACATTTGTAGATACAAAGATGGTGGGAACAATACTGGAGGCAATACCCGGAGGCAGTGCAACTCCAGTAAAGTCCATTTTGTTTTTAACAATACAGATAGGTGTAGCGGTAACCACGCCTCAGTTCCTCATCGAAATAGTATTATATAATGAGGCTGATAAAAGTGCCAAATCTCTCTCAATTAAAGGTAAGAAAACCGTCATAGAGTTAAATCGAGCTTTTCAAGAAATTAACTATTGTTGATATGTAACGACTTTGTATTTGTTATGAATCATGGGTACTGTCGACATGTATCATGTTTACAGCTACTAGCATCATCATCTTGCATTTAAAGTATTTGTTTCAATTGATATGTGTCATGCGTATGTCTTTTTTGTTTTGTTTCTCTCCTTTCCCCTTACTTCCTAAATGAACTCCCTTCCCCATTGTATTGTGGGCCAAGACCGATGTACAATTAACATTTGTTTTCAAAAGTAAGCTTACGACAGTTCTCTCTCTCTCTCTCTCTCTCTCTCTCTCTCTCTCTCTCTCTCTCTCTCAAAACCTCTCTCTCTCTCTCTCTCTCTCTCTCTCTCTCTCTCTCTCTCCTCTCTCTCTCTCTCTCTCTCTCTCTCTCTCTCTCTCTCTCTCTCTCTCTCTCTCTCTCTCTCTCTACTCAACTCCGACTCTCCTTTCTTCTCTCACACTAACAATTAAGAAGTTCAAGGCTTGTTTCGCTCAGTTTCGACTGGGCGTAAATGATTTGAGAAATAACAAACGCTTCGACAATAATATCCCCAAAACCTGTCCATTCTGCGATCAAATAGAAAACGAGTTGCACTTCTTGATTCATTGCACTACCTATAAAGAGCTAAGAGACAAGTATATTTTCAAACATAATCAATTTAGAAACAACTATTCCATTGAATTAAAAAGCCTCCTTGCCAATGAAAATACATTCATAACTAGAGATGTTGCCATGTTTATATTTTATGCACTTAAAAAAAGAGATGAACTTATGTCAGTTAATACGAACTTATGCATTATGAAATTTATTTGGATAACATGCTAGTGCAAAGTGAAATAATATTCACATTTGTCCTGTTTTCATTTATTACATTATGTGTGTATATGCGCACCCTCAATGTTATAGGCCGGAGGTCTGACATTAAAACATTTTTGAGTTTTGAGTTTGAGTTCTCTCTCTCTCTCTCTCTCTCTCTCTCTCTCTCTCTCTCTCTCTCTCTCTCTCTCTCTCTCTTTCTCTCTCTCTCGTCTCTCTCTCTCTCTCTCTCTCTCTTCTCTCTCTCTCTGTATCTGTCTGTCTGTCTGTCTGTCTCTGAACAGAATGTTTGGCGTGAGTCATAGCGGATAAACTACTGGACCAAATACAATGAAACTTGACAGAATAGTGCTCCATGCCTAGAAAATGTGCCCATTGTGCTACTTTCACTAAACGGCGAGCCGTATTGACGACACACTCCCAACGAGTCAGCTTTTCCCCGCGACGCCCCCACGTTCTCAAGAAATGTAAGGCGCAGCGAGGACGTAGTGGGGTCTTCATCGTGTGTGATGGGGGCTCATTGTGAAGGGACACACCAGCTTCAGGAAATAATTCACCGTATAAGTACTAAAGGAAAACACATAATGTAAAGTGATTCATTGCAGCGGTTCACAACTCACTGCATTGTATTGCATTGTATTAACTTTATATCCACAGACACTCGTCAGTGATGTTCGGGTTGCTCTCACATGGAGAGCGCGTCGTCGCTAGTGCAATACCGCCCTTTATGTCTCTGAATTCGGGTTTTTGTGTGTGACTGAAGGGGGAGGGGCGGAGGGGTAAATGTTGACCAACTGACAACTCCTTTTGTTGCTACTGGGCTCTTTAACGTGCGCGAAGTGCGTGACCATACGAGACCTTGGTTTTTGTCGTCTTCATCCGAAACGAAAGACTAAGCGTTCAGACCACCAGGTGTAGTGGAGAGTGAGCAGAAACCCTTTCTGCTGCGGCCGAGAAAACACCCAAACACCACCCAGCCTTGTTGGTGGTGACAAGGCGAACGCGTTACCACTGAGCCTCGATCTCTACCACACAGAAATAAATGCGAATAATAATCACAATACCCCATCGCTCCGTAAGGCGACGATGGGCTAAAAGACCATTCAGTGAGGGACTGACCTGCTGTGGAGGAAGGCGTGGAGGGTTCAGTGGATGGGGTAGTGGGTTCCGGGGTTGAGGGGGTAGTGGGCTCTGGGGTTGAGGGGGTAGTGGGCTCTGGGGTTGAGGGGGTAGTGGGCTCTGGGGTTGAGGGGGTAGTGGGCTCTGGGGTTGAGGGGGTAGTGGGCTCTGGGGTTGAGGGGGTAGTGGGCTCTGGGGTTGAGGGGGTAGTGGGCTCTGGGGTTGAGGGGGTAGTGGGCTCTGGGGTTGAGGGGGTAGTGGGCTCTGGGGTTGAGGGGGTAGTGGGCTCTGGGGTTGAGGGGGTAGTGGGCTCTGGGGTTGAGGGGGTAGTGGGCTCTGGGGTTGAGGGGGTAGTGGGCTCTGGGGTTGAGGGGGTAGTGGGCTCTGGGGTTGAGGGGGTAGTGGGCTCTGGGGTTGAGGGGGTAGTGGGTTCCGGGGTTGAGGGGGTAGTGGGCTCTGGGGTTGAGGGGGTAGTGGGCTCTGGGGTTGAGGGGGTAGTGGGCTCTGGGGTTGAGGGGGTAGTGGGCTCTGGGGTTGAGGGGGTAGTGGGCTCTGGGGTTGAGGGGGTAGTGGGCTCTGGGGTTGAGGGGGTAGTGGGCTCTGGGGTTGAGGGGGTAGTGGGCTCTGGGGTTGAGGGGGTAGTGGGCTCTGGGGTTGAGGGGGTAGTGGGCTCTGGGGTTGAGGGGGTAGTGGGCTCTGGGGTTGAGGGGGTAGTGGGCTCTGGGGTTGAGGGGGTAGTGGGCTCTGGGGTTGAGGGGGTAGTGGGCTCTGGGGTTGAGGGGGTAGTGGGCTCTGGGGTTGAGGGGGTAGTGGGTTCCGGGGTTGAGGGGGTAGTGGGCTCTGGGGTTGAGGGGGTAGTGGGCTCTGGGGTTGAGGGGGTAGTGGGCTCTGGGGTTGAGGGGGTAGTGGGCTCTGGGGTTGAGGGGGTAGTGGGCTCTGGGGTTGAGGGGGTAGTGGGCTCTGGGGTTGAGGGGGTAGTGGGCTCTGGGGTTGAGGGGGTAGTGGGTTCCGGGGTTGAGGGGGTAGTGGGCTCTGGGGTTGAGGGGGTAGTGGGCTCTGGGGTTGAGGGGGTAGTGGGCTCTGGGGTTGAGGGGGTAGTGGGCTCTGGGGTTGAGGGGGTAGTGGGCTCTGGGGTTGAGGGGGTAGTGGGCTCTTCCGTTGGTGCTGTTTGTTTGGAATGGACGCAAGGAAGAAAGTTTGTAATTGATAAATGAGCAAACGAATAAGGCAATCAATCAATCAATCAATCAATCAATCAACCAACCAACCGATCAATCAATCGACCAATCAATCATTTATTTATTCGACCAACCAACCAACAAATCAATCAATCAATCAGTCAACCTAAGTTCAATCAGTCAACCCATTAGTCAATCAGTGAGTTCATCCACCCACCCACCCACCTATCCATCCACCCGTACCCATCCATCCATAAATGAATGAATGAATAATAAAATAACTAACGACTAAATAAATGAATAAATAAATAAGTAAATAAACAAACCAACAAACAAGTACATCAATAAATAAACAAATACATACATATACATGGTTGATCATTTGTTCTATCATTAACTTAAGTTTTGCTTTTACAATGGTGTCGTACTTCTTACTGTTGCTGGGTGTATTGATTGGACATTTTCCTGATTTTTTTCTCAGCTTCTTACATTAGTTTTCATTTAAAAGCAGTTCCCTATGTCAATAAATTTGGGTGTTTTCTATTCTATGTATCTGTGCAGTCGTGGAACAATATTTTCATCTGCAAAGAGAGCACAATATAAGCCTCTAGCTTGTTGCTGATGGATTTGATGTCTAGATCTGTGTATGTTCATGTACCGTGTACCTAATAAAAGTTGTTAAAACCAAACACATATACATGCATACATACATATACATACATAAACAAACAAACAGATAAACAAACAGAGAAATTTAAAAAAGATGAAAAATAAACGATTAAAACAAACAAACAAAAGACAGTAATTAAGGTAAGGCTGGAAGCTAAAACTAGGCCCCCTACAAGTTCAGAAAAAGACAATTACATTATTCTGACACGAATACACACACACACACACACACACACACACACACACACACACACACACACACACAAACACACACACACACACATATATATATATAGGCACTATATACACACATGCCCACTGGTTACCAGTGTGTGTGTGTGTGTGTGTGTGTAATGTGTGTGTGTTTGTGTGTGTGTGTGTGTGTGTGTGTGTGTGTGTGTGAGTGTGTGTGTGTGTGTGTGTGTGCGTGTGTGGTGTGTGTGTGTGAGTGCGTGTGTGTGGGTGGTGGTGGTGGTGGTGGGGGTGGTGTATGTGTGTGTTCGACGTTTCATATGCGCGGATTTGTGTATGTATGTGTTCGTGTCTGATCCTGCTAATATCAAAACTTCTGGAGGAGAGAGGGTGAAGAATGGATGAGGGGGGTGGAGGGGGGGGGGGGGGGGGGGGGGGAGGAAGGAGTTGAATGGAACGTAAGAAAAGAACGATAGCGAGCATTTTCAATTAGTCAATGATTTAGTTTATGTTATACAGACGTACACTAGTTGCTTGGTATCTAACTCAACACCATTCATTGACTTTGTGTGATTCGCTTCAGTGTTAGTCTGACACGTATGTCTCAGTTATTGTCTACAGCTCGTCGGTTGACATCCATTATTACTTGTTTGTCTAAAAAAAAGCGTGGCTACACAAAAAGTGTGAAAATTGGGTGTGTCCACTGTTGTTGCCAAGGCAACATTTTTACACGCTGTCTCATGAACACCTTCCATAAGTCCAGAAAGCCCCGAGGAACTGCTACTCACACAGTTAAAGTTATTGCTGCTTGGGTGGACATACCCAATTTTGACGTTTTGAGCAATATTATTTTGTTATATTAAACTTAGGGGGTTGACCTAGTTGTTGAGCTATTGTTTTGAAACTAATAATACGAATGCAATGGAACTTTTGGATCTGGTGCTCAGATACCTGACGTCAATTTGTGCAAAATATGACTTGGTGCATGTGGCAGCGCAAAATGTTACAACGCGTCAAAATGTTACAAATTGAAACATTTTGCGCGAGGCGCGGGCCCGTCCGGGCAAAATGTTACAAACGCGTCAAAATGTTACAATTTGAAAACTTTCAATCAAAGGTGGGGGCTCCTCGCGCAAAATGTTACAATTGTAACAAACTGCGCTTGGCGCCCCGGGCGCCTCACGCAAAATGTTACATTTGTAACAAAATTGAAACATTTCGCCGCAGGCTTTCCGCGCAAAATGTTATAACGCGGCAATTGTAACATTTTGCCGCAGGACTATCCGCGCAAAATGTTACAAGGCGTAAAAATGTTACATTTGTAACATTTTGGACGCGTTTGTTGTAACATTTTGCGCTGCCATATTGCCTTCCGGTTTGATTTTGCAGTCTTGTGAAGAAGAGGTACTTAACTTTTGTTGATCTATGTATGTCATAATTAGGCATGGAAATGGGCACAGATTACCAGATTTGTTGTTTTGCACATACACTTCCACATTTGGCGGGGGTATTGTTTATCTGAGCTATTGTATCGAAAACTGATCGCACGAATGCAAGAAAACTTTAAGTTTTGGGTATACAAATAATTGAATTAGACAGCAGCAAAATGTGAAGTGATTTGAATGAGTCGTTCTTGTATGCGCATATAAAATGCTCTTGTGTAGTTTCTTTTGGGGGGGGGGCCGGTCAGTATACTAACCCTACACCTTACCCGAGCAAAGCAAAATGTTGCTTCTTAGTGAATTTTTTCAATGAGAAAATTTGGCGCAGAGCATGCAGGGAACGACTGTGTTGTTGCCTTGAACTTGTGAATGAATCAACGACCTTCATCCTGGCGTTAGCAACTCATTTGGCATGTTTAGTACTGACAAGCGCAGGAATGTGTTAAGGGGCACAGAGTGTACGCTTACAGCACGCGATCTTACAGCTTTATGTATGGTAAGAAAGGCAAAAACTGAATAATAGAATTAACCGAGAAATTCAGGGGGGGGAGGGGGGGGGGCACATCTTTACCTTTACCTATCTTTCAGTGTGTTTCGTTTGGGGTTGGTAAAGAAGGGAAAGCTCACATTTCACGACTTCTCCCCATTGTTCCGTGTGCTGTTAGTTTCCTGCGGACATAAATCTTTCTCAGGCTTCAAATCTTCTTTTGTGTACATAACATCAGGCACTGGTAACATTTCCGCACTTTCTCATACAAGCGAGTGACTTTTGGCAAGTTGCGGTTCGGATTAGGGAAAGATACTAGAATGATAAAAGGATGAAAAGTCTGGTGTGATTGCCGAGGTTTTGAACAGTTTAGCTTTGAGTGCACAAGTAAATAAATCACATTACTCTCGCAAGCCGAACCCCTTGAAGAATGAATAACACATACAGACAAACGCACACACAGAGACTCACAGACACAGACATAACGCGAACGCACACACACACACACACACACCACGCGCGCGCGCGCGCGCACGCACACACACACATACACACATACACACACTAGACAGACATGGAAACAGGACACGTACAATCGTGCACTAATTTACTCACAGACATACAATACAAAGACTAAATGGTAAAAATATACTTATTTTCAGAACAAAGTTTTATTCCATTGTTCTTTTGTCCGTAAATATAGTATACATGAAATACACACAGAGGCAAGCGGTGCAAAAAATAAACGTAATGCTTTGCGTATTAGTCCCTATCCCTATTAGTCCACAACCAACGTTTTATTGATACAGCATGTTTGGAGTTGAATGCAACATGCACCCAAACAAGGGAAGAAGCATATCAAGAAACACCCAGACACAGGCAACACTCCTGCAAAACACCCACCACCCACCCACGAACGAACGCACGCACGCACGCAACGTACATGCACACACTCGCAAATATATGTTCACGCAAAATATGGTCCTTTCACTCACAACTAGTATCCGTTGCCACCTACAAATCACAAACATAATTATGGTTATGCAAACATGATAATAATATCAAACAAACATTTCAGAGCATAAAACCTTCGATCATAGTTCAAACTATGATTGCCTTTCACGGTGCACGATTTATTAACGGCAATTACGAAGTTTACTACCTAACAATCACAGGCAGAAATAGTAGTGTGAATCTTGTGCACATTCATCATGGGTGAGCATGTAGCATCCATGTTGTAAGCTTGCAACGATTAAGAAACGAAACATAATGGACATAATCTTATATTACATAATGCAGGTGTTCTAACAGTTTTCTTTAATGATATAAAACACACACACACAGCCCACGGCCGCACGCACGCGCACGCACGCGCACGCACACGCACGCGCACGCACACGCACACACACACACACACGCGCGCGAGCTCACACACACATTTACGCACACATGTTCACAAACACACGCACACGTGCGCGCGCGCACGCACGCACACACACACACACACACACACACACACACACACACACACGCACACGCACGCACGCACGCACGCACAAACACACACACACGCACACACAACACACACACACACACACACACACACACACACACACACACACACAAGTTAATTACAGTATTTAACTCCACATAAATGAAAACAAAGTCAGTATACTCGAATCGACGATCACTTTAAGCAGGTAAGTGGGTTACCCCCCGCCTCCCCTTCTACCCACTATTATCACCGGCGCAACAAACAAACAAAGGACAACAACAACAACAAATACAATCATGTTTAAGGGAAGTAATTTCGTGTTGATTCCAGTTATTGGTTTTAGAGAGCTAAGACAAGAACGTTCTACTATCCCCCCCCACTCAGCATTTCTCGCACCCGTCATGGCCAACTAAAACCGAACACCCTATCGATAATATATACTACTCTAAGGAAGTCAAGGTCCACTCTCAAATTTAACATGCTTCTTTAAATTAAAACTTGGGTCACAAATACAAACATATCTGACCAACTTTCACATGAACCTGTAAGATAAAGTCTTAGACAACATGTTTTGTGTCAGTTATTCAGATGTTTCTCGTCCAAACATCCATAATAATAATAATAATAATAATAATAATAATAATAGCGCTTTACCTCAAATGAGCCCAAAGCGCTTTACAATCAAATGCTTTACAATCAAATGCTTATTAACAAGTAGATAACAAAAATAGTATGTACTAATGACAGAAACCAGCAACAACCCATGTACAAAGCAAAAAAACAACACAACACACACACAACACACACACATACATACATTACACGTGCGCGTGCGCGTAGACACACACACACGGATACACACAACACACAAAGACACAGACCACTCATCATCCATTCATACACGTACGGTGTAGAGTGGCACAGAGGTAACGCGTTCGCCTAGTGTCAAGTAAACCAGAGTTGGAACCATGGTACAGGGGATTTTTCCTCTCACTTTGCACTAGGCCTTGGCGCGTCTGAATATGGAGTCTTTAGGATGAGACGATAAACCGAGGTCCCGCGTGCCCATGCACTTAGAACACGCTAAACCCAGTGGCAACGAAAAAGTTGTCATTTGGTCCAAATTTACCCCCCACCTCCGTCCTCATCAGTCACACAAAAATTGCATGAAGAAAACAACAAATTGGGTGGCGCGCCTCTGGCTGCGACGCGCTCTCCAGGTGTGAGCAACCCGAATTTCACAGAGACGCCTCTGTGACTATTGAAGTAGGATACCTAATGCCTAATCTCTCATTCAATAATTCCTAGCGACTGGGTTGCACGGACACACACACACACACACACACACAAAAATTCCAGAGGATACACACACAAGTACACTCACACACACACGTGCGCACACACATACACACGCACACACAAAAACATACGCATACATACAGACACACATGCATGCGTTCACACGCACACAACCACACACAAACCACACACACACGCACACACACACACACACGCATGCACACACAATGCACACACACACACACGCATGCACTCACACATGCAATGTACACACACACGCGTGCTCACACACACATACCACAAAACACAACACATACATTCTATTCAATCTCTCCTCACGTGTAAATAAAAATAGAACAACTGAGCAAAAGGGCGCAGAAAATATTTTATAAGACAGAAACCAGCAAAAAACGCATGTACCAAAGCAAAACACACACACACACACACACACACACACACACCCCACACCACACACCCACACGAGTTTCTTTCTACAGGCATTTGAACAATAACATTTAGGGAAATATGTGTCAATACGGCAACAATTTTCAAAAATTTCCTATTGACTAAATTATATTTCCTTACCATTTGACATAGATTCTGACACTATGTAGGTTGCAGTATCAGGCAAGATTAATTGAAAGTTTTTAATAACCTAAGTGTATGAAACTTTGAAAGTGTCCAGTTTTCAGTAGACCTGATTTTACCCGAAAATTTTCCAACCCCCCACATTTCGACCACGAATTACAAGTAAAGTAGCACGGTTACCCCTTTTATTTCTTCTTTCAGTTTTGACCTTAGAAGTATGTGTAGATGCTATGACAAAAATCGTAATCATTTGTCATCGCGGGAAGTAAACGCCGCGTATCCCCTTAAGAGAGGTTTTGAATGAAGAGACTGAGTTGGAGTGTCGGAGAGGAGAATTCCACAGAGATGGTGCTTGACAGGAAAAAGAACGTTGGCCAGCAGATTTGAGACGGATGGAGGGAAGGGAAAGGAGACGAGAATCAGAAGAAGAGCGTAGCTGGTGAGCTGGGACATAGAGATGAAGAAGCTCAGAGAGATATGAGGGAGTCTGATCATTCAGTGACTTGAAGACATGCTACACTGACTCGTAAAAGAAACGCAAAACCCACGAAAATTGGCATTCTGTTATATGCCCTTAGCTGAAAAAGCAACAATGTGCACCGTAAAAACTACAATGCAAGGTCAAGACATGCTTATGGTGAACAAGTTTCAGTCAGCTGAACAAACCAGTGAGTATCCATGGCTGCGTTACTGGGGCTTATTTCACGTACATGCCTCCAAGAGACAAATGACAGAGGTTGAGATTAAGATGGCGCTATCTTGGCTCTGGGAAGGCGTGACTCTGTGAACATTCACCTTGGTCACCTCTGAGTCGGTCTGCAAATGTTCACAGAGCCACGTTTTCCTGGAGCCAAGCTAGCGCCATCTTTATGTCAGTCTCCTGGAGGCATGGTGAAATAAACAATAGTAACGCAGCCATAAATCCCCGGTGGTTTGTTCAGCTTACTGAAATGTGTTCACCATGAACATGTCTTGACCATGCAATGCAGTTTTTACCGTGCATATTTCTGCTTTTTTAGATAAGGGTATAAAAACCTAAGGCCAGTTTTCGTGTTTTTTGCGTTCCTTTTTCGGGTTAGTATAGCATGTTTAAAAAACAACAACATCTGAACAATGGCCGAAAACATATTGCTTGGGACACTATCTCACAGGTTCATATGCAATTTGATCAGAAATGTGTGTATTTGTGGTAGCAATTTGAAATTGAAAAATGGCATGGCTAATATGAGAGTGGCCCTTGAATTCATTTGAGTAGTATCTAACAGTTGCTTAGAGATGAATCTACTGGTGAATTAATAAGGTTCTTTTTCTCTCCTTCCCCTACCCCCGGGTACTAACCACCACATTCGTCTTTCCAGTCACACCTTCTCTGACTTGTCCTGGGAGAAACTTACCCCCGAAGAAAGGGCGGGGAGTTAGGGGGAGGGGGGGCGATGCATGAGGCGAATGGGGGTGGTTAGGGGTCGTTTACAGTCAGCCCCCCCCCCAAACAACACAACAACCACACACCCAAAAACCCAGATGTAGATGATGTAATGCACGCTGATGGTAATGAATGCTGACTACACCAAGCTTAGGGGTAGGTCCCGATTCGCCCTTTCTTGTAAGCAAGGAGTGTCATTTCGCCCTTTCTTTGATCTATGCCCCATGCCTCCTCACGCGAGTTCCCTTTGGCGAGGAGTGCCATTTCGCCCTTTTCTCACTCAACTTCATAACCTCTTGTCATTGCGTGTATGGAAGGGGATAGGGAGAAGCATGTATGCCCTATGTATATCTGTATCTTGGAGTACAAATCTCCAGCGACTTGAAATGGTCTTCCCGCATCGCAAACCGAGATATGCCGTAAAGCTGGATCGACCCTAGGATTCCTCCGCCGGAACCTCCGGAATTGTCCTAGAGGATGCAGGCGCCTGGCGTACATGGGTCCGATCCAAGCTGGAATACAGTGCTACGGTGTGGGATCCATATCAGAGCCAGGACACGGAAAGGCTGGAGAGAGTACAACGCCAAGCAGCACGCTTTATCACCGGGGATTACAGATCCAGAAGTCCGGGATGCGTAAGTGGCATGCTCAAGACCCTAGACCTGCCTCCCCTGGAGGAGGAAAGACGCAGGCACCAACGCCTGAACCTCTTCTATAAGATTGCTGAGGGCCTCCTCCCAACTCTTCCAGCAGATAAATTCCTCACGCCGGCCATCACAAATCGTCGCAGGATAAAGCCAACTAGATTTGAGGGTTTCAAAACAACCAACATCTTAGAAAGACAGGCCATAAACCACTCCTGTGGATTTCGTGTCCCCAACGCAAGAACGGAGCAATATCGTAGCTCCTTCTTCATCCGGACTGCCATGGAGTGGAACCAACTAAGTGAGGCCACTGTCACTGCAGGCTCTGTCAGCGCATTTTCATCAGTGCTGACCAGATCACCATCTGAGCCTGCGACCACTGACCACTAGCACTAGCCTACTAGGCTGTTTTTTGTTTTTTTTGCTTGCTTCTGGAAGTGGGGCCTGGGCCCTTCCGGCTGAACTGGGGGGTTTAATGGTCTTAACCCAGAGTAAGCAGTAGGTCTTTCTCCTTCTATGATTTCTAGTAGGTTCATGCGCCCTCCAAGTTCCGTCGCGTTTTATCGTCAGAAGTGGCGTCTGTGACGTACAGAAAAAGAAACAGAAACAGAAGGGCGAAATGGCACTCCCATTTTTTCTCCCTAACACAAAGGGCCAGATGGGACAGGGCCAATGGGGACGTCCCCAAGCTCAGTACTCTGTATCTTTCGTGCTGGACTAAAGCCATGGGCAGTTCGAACAAACAACAAGGGAACCGAACAAAATGTCTACACACCGGGCTTGTAATGCTATAGATTATCATGGACCATTTAACATTATCAGTTCTGGCGGATCACGTTGTGAAACAAGGTAACTGCCCTGTGTGATTATAAACCTGATTAACACAAAGACAAACATGCGCAAAATACATCACTTATGTTACCATTTGATTTGATAAAAAAAAGTATGCCACAGATGTTAAGTTCTTTCTTTTGAGAACGTTTTCAAGGTAAAAATCGCCTATTTCATTTGCGTTTTATTATGTAGTTAGTGATGTAAAATGTTAGATTAAAAAAAATCGAGAGTCCCTGAAACATCTCATAGATCACAGGATTTACTCAAAATGATTTAGTCCTAAAACGGAGAGCATAAGAGATCAATTACATACATACTTATAATGGCGTTAATTTGAAATACGTAACGTATATGCAAGCGCAAAAATATTTTCTTAAATGATTAGAAGAAAACACTATATTCATAGCATCTATACATAATATACATTTGACATTCGTTTCCAACTCGGAACCATTACCATAGTCACAAGACATATGGCATGAAAGTCGTGTCCCCTGCACCAATCTGTTATATTACCTTTTTGTTTCTAGAGAGAACAGATAATCTGCTTTGTTAAAAAAAAGTTACATAATCTTTTAAAAAAATGTATACGCTTTCGTGAAAAAAGAAGAATGTCTGAAGAATAGGCTACAACGATTCTTTACTTGCATGAAAAAGAAAACAACAACAAAAAAACAACTATGTGACACATGGGTACAATAATTATATTCTTTACAACATAAACTGAACAACATATAATAACGTAGCCCATTTCGCTTTCATTAAAAGGAGATCGTAAAAATAGGGGATATAGCTTTCGTCAAAAGATCATCACAGAAAGACCATTTTATAAGCGACTTATCTTGCACCAGAAGATCATTCCAAAAACCAAGCTTGTCTTCATCAACTGTTGTTGTTGTTTGTTGACGTACCCTGGCTAAAAGACTCCAGGGATCATCCCAACAGCCGAAGCACTTGCACACTATGGTACAAAACGCATCAGCTAGGGATGAGAACATTACGTGTGTGACCGTTTTTATTACCCCGCCACGTGGCAGCCACACTCCGACTTCGGGGGATTTTATGGGGAATCAAATGAGCATCATTAGAAACAAGGAAAAAACACAAGTATTTTGCTGAATTCAAAATGGCACAACAAAAATGCAGAGAATTGTGAATAATATCGGCGTTTTTCTTTCATCACAAGGGCAAGACACAATCTACAGAAAAACTCAATTTACATAAATTTGAATAACTTCGAAACTATTTAACATATCATCAACAAACTCCTTTCAGACCTGGGCCAGAGTCAGTAATGAAGGGCAACAATATCCAAAAGTTAGTTTTGTGACGCCACTTCCGGATTTTGCTGTTCCGTGAATACTATATTTACCTGCAGGTTCCTAGTCAGGGCACTTCCGGTTGGTCTTTTTGGTTCGGTTTTATACCAGAAGTGTTGAAAATTTAGTTTTAATTAAATACTGAAAAATACTGAAAATATCAACACATTCCACTCACCCGTTCTTTTAGGTAGTCAGGATGAAAATTTCGCCGGTTTCGCGATTTTGGGCTGTATTTCGCCGAATTCTTTGCAAAATCATTTATACGTAATAATGCAAATTTGGCAATCCCTTAGAATGCTGCAATTTCCTGAACATTTGAGCGAAATCGAATGAAATAAGGGAAAGAAAAAGAAGAAGAAAAGAAAGAAACAAGCCGTCTTACAAATACAATTGGGAGAATCCTAAACAAACAACTCAAAGAGCATTAACAGAAAACACCCCCCACCCCACCCCCTAAACAAATGAAAGGAAAGGAAAAAGTGTGACCGCACCAGCTTCTGATCACAAACAAAGAAACTAACAATAAACAAATAAAAAAGAAACAATAACAACAATACAACTCATCAAAAACCTTCACAAACCCCATTTTCATGATATCACCATGACCAGGGATTTGATTTGTTATCAAAGGAAACAATGGACAAATTATGACACACTTTAACTCTCCATTCCCCCCCCCCCCCCCCTAAATAATGACGCTTTGGGTTATTATGACCACGTGATCAAACGGCCCTAGTTGACACAACACGAAGAAAACAAACATGGACATTTTTTTTCACTCTGGGGAAAATGTAGAAATCAACACAATATTAACAGAAGATGCATTTTAATTAAACAAAAATGAGGCTTTGAATTGTCATTTCTCCGGAACGATTACAGTCCGAAGGCGGGCATGTTGTTTTGTAGTCGGCTGCTTGATTCACAGAAACAACGCTGCGTGGGTCACTGTCACACCTGAAACAAACGAGAACAAAGATCAAGTAGGAAATACACTGGAACACCAGCGAACTTCGGCTGTTCTATTATCTAATACACTTAATTTGTTGTTGTGATTTGTAACTCATGCTGCA
>CM065680.1:54548148-54590821 GCA_017654935.2 Phymorhynchus buccinoides
TATTCAAATTTGGTAGCCCTGAAGCGGTGGGTTTTGTTAATTAAAAAACAATATACAAATACGCATCTAAGGATAGAAAAAAAGAAAAAAAATGTTGATGACCTACTTCACTGGAAATAACAGACAGAGGGTTCGAGAACCATAAACTGTTTGATGCGCGTTCAAAACCAAATTGCTAATGAATGATGACTGGGGGGGAAACGTTTTAAGCCGATCAATATTATTTTATGTGTTAGCCTATGTAAGTGTGTTTGCATCGTCAGATGCAGCCAATGCAATGAAAACACATTTAGTGATCGTCGTTATTAATTATTACAATATGGTTGCTTGACGTAGAGGTGTTTTTGGGCTGTGGTTTGGTAATGACTTTTTACCTTGCTGTTCCGATCGCGTATCATGGGCTATATATAATACGTTTCGGTTTCGGTTGTTTTGACTTCTTGGTTGTCTTCTCGCAAAGTACTTCGCGGTTCTTTTGGTTTCTCAGTTTTCATAAGGTCATGTGATTGCGCGTCTTCATCATATTTGCTTTGGTTTTCATGTGTGTGTGTGTTGGTTGACTAGGTTCTTTTTTTTTCTTTTTTTCGCTTTTTTTAAGCGTGTCCGTTGTGTAGATCCCAAAACTACGTAGATTCTTATAGCCTACCAAAAGTTATGGGTCGAAATTGGGTTTTTTTTAAGCCACAAACAAACAACGACAACAACAAAGAACGGCAATCTGACAATGGAAAAAAAACATTTTGCTAGGTTTGGTTCGCCATTTCATTACAAGTTACTAATGTTTGATATTAATGCTTTTGTCGTTTGAAGAAACGTTTTTTTTTTATAAACTCCCTCAGTAATACAAGCTTTTAACGGAAGATTGGTGATTTACACAAATATGCAGAGAGCGAGGAGAGAGAGGAAGAAGAGAGAGAGAGAGAGAGAGAGAGAGAGGAGAGAGAGATGAGAGAGATGAGATGAGATGAGAGAGAGAGACGAGAGACGAGAGAGGAGAGGAGAGGAGAGAGAAGGGGGAGGGGGGGTCGGGAGAGAGACGAGAGAGAGAGAGAGAGGAGAGAAAGGGATAAGAGAGAGAGATGATGAGAGAGAGGAGAGACGTAGAGAAGAGGCGAGAGAAGAGAGAGATGAGAGAGAGAGAGCGAGAATTCAACAATTCAACAATTTTATTGCCATTAGCTTACAGAGAGAGAGAAGGGTTATTACGTCAACAAGAAATAGAAGAAATCTTAGAATCTAATGAGTTCTTTGTTACTAATTTGCTTTATCTAGATGTGTCAATAGTAATCCATTTTTGTGCCGTTGAATTACTAATAATCACGCTGACAGATGTTTTACTTTCAACAAAATTGCACGTTTGCATATGACATAGATATTCGTATCTGAGCTTTAATTTAAAGTTGAATCAAATCATTAACAAAAACAATGCGATTTAATTTGATGTCTCAGAGTGATGTGTTTAAAAATAGAATTTTAGCTGCTGCAATGTCATTTTTGTTAACATGCAGTGATTGGAATTTGTAGCAATAGATCTTCCTTCAGTCTGCTTAGAATAGCAAGTTACCCTTTTGACAAAAATTAAAAAGGTCCCTCTTCTTTCTTCATTCATCTGTCTTCCTCTTTTCCCCTCGGTGTTCAGATGTTTAGTTGTGTTGTAGAAAGGAAGGAAAGTTTGAGTTTTGTGTTTGCACAAGTTTTCTTTCTTTTTTTAAACACTTAGTTACAACGAAGACAGTTTGCAAAACACGTGACAAGCATCAAGTTTAGGATTTAATACTTTCTGTCCCACTGTTGGGGTTTACAATGGTGTGTGTATGTGTGTGTGTCGTACCATTGTTTCTGCTAGTGTGGTTGTGGTGTGTTGGTGTCGTGTGGGTGTGGTGTGTTGGGGGTGGTGTGTCGTGTGTGGTTGTATGTGTGCTATACGGGTGTGTTGTGTGGGTGTGGTGTATTTGTTGTGTGTGTGATGTGTGTGACTGTGTGTATCATATATACATATATGTGCGTGTGTGTGTGTGGTGGTGTTTGTGTGTGTTTGTGTGTGTGTGTGTGTGTGTGTGTGTGTGTGTGTGTGTGTGTGTGTGTGTGTGTGTGTGTGTGTGTGTGTGTGTGTGTGTGTGTGTGTGTTGTGTGGGTGGGGTGTTGGTATGTGTGTCGTGTGTGTGTGTGTGTTTTGTCTCGTTTGTTTGTGTGTTGTGTGTGTTTGTTGTGTTTTTGTGTGTGTGTGTGTGTGTGTTGTTTGTGTGTGGTATGGGGTGGGGTGGGGGCAGTGTAGGGGTTGGGGGTGGGGTTGGTTGTGGTGGTTTGGCTGTGTTAGTGTGTGTGGCGTTGTGTGTGTGTGTGTGTGTGTTGGTATGTGTGTGTGTGGTGTGTGTGGTGTGTGTGTGTGTGTGTGTGTTTTGTTGTGTGTGTGTGTGGTTAGTGTGTGTGTTAGTGTGTGGTGTGGTGTGTAGGTTGTGTTTAGGAATTCGGTTAATGGTTGTTTATTAGAGGGGGGGGGGTGTGCTTTATCAAAATCTGAAGATGGAATCTTTTGAGTAGTTTTGAAATGTCCATTTATGATATGATTTTGTATCTACGTTTTAATATTGCTACCTTTTTAACAAAGCGTTTTAATCCTACAACATACAACTACACGACAAGTGTAAATTGACGTTATTATATTCACAAGAGACAAAACCAAACTACTGGATATTTCGGCGAATGCGCCTTTATCAACATAGACAAACAAGAAAACAGCAAAAACAGCCAAATATACAGCAAAAGGAGCAGAAAACATCAGGGCAATCAAAAGGAGCAAAAAATCAGACCAAGATCAAAAAAACAATACTTCCCCTCTCCAGTCCCAACACGTTTTAAAGGACAAATTTTGAGTCTCATCAACACATTGTTGCCAGAGAGAGAGAAGAAGACCATAGGAGGAGAGGAGCGAGATGACGCGAGAATGGCTGCGACCTTGCGAGGTGAGAGGGAACAAGCGGAAAGAGAGAGAGAGGACGTGGCCAACTCGGGGGGGCGGAGAGCACGACCGTCGCGGGAAGATGTTTCCGGTGAGGGAAGTAAGGAGGAGGATGCCCGAGGAGGAACGGGTGGTAAGGTAGGGAGGGAGGAGAGGTAAGTGACCGAGAGAACGATGAGAGAGGAGAGGCAGATATGGACAGGACGAGGGCGAGGTGGAGAGTATGAGAGAAGAGGGAACTTGGGAGAGCGAGAGAGCCCTCGGGTCAGGGCATGAGAGAGCAGTCGGAGCAAGAGGGAGAGAGGGACAGGGAGAAAGACATGAAAGAGCCACGGAGCCGAGGACAGCTGAGAAAAGAGGAGACATGAGCGTGAAAGGACCAATCAAATTCGTGGGAGAGACGGAGGAGACAGAGAGAGACAGACAGACAGACAGACAGACAGGACAGACAGACACCAGAGGATGGGAAGGGGGATAGAGGGGTAGAGGGGGGTAGAAAACCTAACGCCTCAGTTGTCTGCGAGAGAGGGAGAGAGAGAGAGAGAAAGAGGAGAGATGAGGAGTGAGAGGAGACGACGATGGATGGAGAGGAGTGGAAGAGGTGAGAACGAGGAGGAGAAGGAGAGACTGAGAGGAGAGGGAGATGAGAGGAGGAGGAGAGAGACGGATCGAGGGTGGGATGAGAGAGAGAGAGCCGAGAGAAGACAGAGGAGGGGGAAGATGGTAATTAGCAGGGGTGGGGGCGGGGGGGGGGTGGTAGAATAGAAAACCTAACTGGTTAGAAAACCTAACTTTGATTTCCAAATGCATGGAGTATCGCATATCATAGTTCCAAATAACATCACGTTGGTTCGTTACGTTTCTTGTTCTACATTAACGACATATAAAACAGGTTCACAAAGAACGAATAATTCAGCAGTGATTAGTTAATTAGTTATTATCATAATAACGAAGAAATACACACTCCAGCATTCTTGTACTTTAGTCACCCACCCACCCCCACCTTATGTTCACTACCCTCAAAACTCAAAATCCGCTTCTTTCAATTTTTATGAAAATAATCCGAAATAATCCGAGGCTGATTTTTTTGACTCTATTTAATAACCCGGACACCCCCCCACCCCCCACCCCCCCCCCTCCCAAGGCCAGAACAGTTTAGACAGAACAGAATGTGCTCTAAGTGAAAATTACATTATGGGAGGAGGGTGTGACTAAAGTACAAGATATCCGACTTTCTTTATTATCCACTTGAAATATCAACTAAAATGATACCATTCTGATGCTCTTTTTCTCTACCCCCACCCCCCACCACAGCATCGTGCACAATGCAGGAGGTTTCCGACAGGGCAGTGACCTCTGCTACCTCGGCTGTTGTGGACCTGGAGGCCTCGGTCAGCACGTGCAAAGCCTTGTGCACGTGGGTCTCGGAGTGTCTGGCCATCACGTTTCACGCGGCATCTTCCACGTGCGTGTTGCACGCGTCCACCGACTCAACTTCTTCTCCGGTTTTAAAAACTACTTGTTCTCTATACTCGGAAGAATGAATGCGCGTGTTAATGGTCAGCTGTGTGGAGGTCGGAGTATTGTTGTTTTGGGGTGGGGGAGGGGGAGGGAGAGAGAGAGAGAGAGAGTGTGTGTGTGTGTGTGTGTGTGTGCGTGTGCGTGTGCGTGCGTGCATGCGTGCGTACTGCCGTGTGTGTGTGTTTTTCTCCATGTAAATTTTGATTATAGGAGAAATTAACTGTTATTAAAATCGAAAGTGTAGGGTAAGTTTTATCCTTCGAAAACTTCGTCTATCCAATTAACTCTATGCTGTCTTTATAGCTTATTTTCTTTCGTTCATACTTTCTTTCTTTTCTCTCTTTTTTTACGTATTTATTTACCGATTTATCTGTTTGTGTGGACTACTAAATATAACATATATCAAACGATCTTTGGGAAAATAAATATATCAAATGGCTCTTAGCAGCCTAAGAGCATTTACTAGAACAGCTTCTCTAATGAAATCATTGAAAACTGAAGAGGGTCGCCAGTTCCTTTCCACTGGTTGAAAGAATGTCTATTGAAAACGTTCTGTATTTCAATTTGTACTCGCATTGTCGAAAAGAACAACTGACACAACCAGTATTTGTGCAGATTGTCATACGAATGGTTCCATTTGTGATGTTAAAAAATGGTTACAAAAAAAGGAAATGAATATCATGTTTTAACACAAACAAATTTTCCACGTGACAATGATTACTTTTATGTTGTTGTCTCCAGTCGATGATTGTTGTCTGATTGTTCGTTTGTTGTTGTTGTTGTTGCTGTTGCGTCCTAACTTACCCTGGCTTAAAGACTCCAGGGTTCATCCCAGCAGCCGAAGCACTTGAACACTGTGGTATAAAATACACCAGCTAGGGATGAGAACATTACGTGTGTGTGACCGAGGATTTTGGAGACTGATGATGTTCTGCTAGGAACTTGCCACGGCTAAAGACAATCCCTGCATAAATATGCAGAAATTAACAACATTTTGATATAGCCTTGGTGTTCTAGCTTATGTCAATTGGTCTGACACAGCCTTATGCCAAGGCGAATCATATTGTTTGTTTTAATTTCTCTCTATCGGTCTTCCAGACGGGAAGCAATGCTGTTTGGATGACGACGAACAGGACACACAGGGGTCATCGTCCACGACATACACGTTGGATTTATCGAGCAAGCTGCAGTCCTGCAGGGACATGTGTGTGTCCACCTCCTCGTGCGTGGCCTTGACCTTCAGCGACGACAGATGCAGCTTTTACAATGCCTCCTCCTTGCAGACGGAGAGTTCGTCCGGACAGTCCTATTACAGCAAGGACTGTAACGGTGAGTGGGTTTTTAACGAACGAACGAAAAATGGTGTTTTACGTCCTCTCGGTCTGGAACAGACACATACGGGACATTTGTATATACAAAGATGGTGGGAACAATAGTGGAGGCAATGCCCGGAGGCAGTGCAACTCCAGTAAAGTCCCGATTTTTTAACAATACAGATAGGTGTAGCGGTAACCACGCCTCGGTTAAACCGTATGACAAGACACTGTGTTTTTTAATGAAAATAAATTGGGTTTTATGGTGGCGTAATTGTGGCGCTGCGTTGTTGTTGTACTGTTAGTATTGGAGGTTGACTTGGTGTTTTCTTTGAACGCAGTCGTTGTTTTATTTTACTCTCTACTCTCTCTCTCTCTCTCTCTCTCTCTCTCTCTCTCTCTCTCTCTCTCTCTCTCTCTCTCTCTCTCTCTCTCTCTCTCTCTCTCTCTCTCTCTCTCTCTCTCTCTCTCTCTCTCTCTCTCTCCTCTCTCTCTCTCTCTCTCTCTCTCTCTCTCTCTCTCTCTCTCTCTCTCTCTCTCTCTCTCTCTGATTTGCTATGTTTCGTGGCCTAAGGTCGATATACAGTTTGGCTCCTACTCTTGCTCATGTTACTACTACTACTGCTGTTACTACTACTACTGCTACTACTACTACTACTGCTACTACTACTACTACTACTACTACTACTACTACTACTACTACTACTACTACTACTACTACTACTACTACTACTACTACTACTACTACTACTACTACTACTACTACTACTACTACTACTACTACTACTACTGCTGCTACTACTACTACTGCTGCTGCTACTACTACTACTTCTGCTCCTTTTACTACTACTACTGCTGCTGCTGCTGGTTACTACTACTACTACTACTACTACTACTACTGTAACTACTACTACTACTACTACTACTACTACTACTACTACTACTATACTACTACTACTACTACTACTACTTACTACTACTACTACTGCTGCTACTACTACTACTACTACTACTACTACTACTACTACTACTACTACTACTACTACTACTACTACTACTACTACTACTGCTGCTACTACTACTACTGCTCCTGTTGCTACTACTACTGCTGCTGCTACTACTACTGCTGCTGCTGCTACTACTACTGCTCCTGTTACTACTACTACTACTACTACTACTACTACTCCTGTTACTACTACTACTGATGCTACTACTACTACTACTGCTCATGTTACTACTACTGCTGCTGCTACTACTACTACTACTGCTGCTGCTCCTCCTCTTCCTCCTCCTCCTCTTCCTCCTCCTCCTCTTCCTCCTCCTCCTCCTANCCTCCTCCTCCTCTTCCTCCTCCTCCTCTTCCTCCTCCTCCTCCTCCTACTACTGCTGCTGCTGCTGCTACTAGTACTACTACCACTGGTGCTGCTGCTGCTACTACTACTATTAAGCTTGCTACTACTACTGCTGCTGCTGCTGCTGCTGCTACTACTACTATTAAGCTTGCTACTACTACTACTACTACGACTACGACGACGACGACGACTTCTCATACTTTCACCACCACCACTCCAACAACTACTACTGTAGCTACTACAGGTCCTATTCCTAATGCTGCTATTAATAATGTTAATAATACCAACATCATGAAAATAATACCATCGACACTTGTTTCAGGAGGCAGTCTGACAATTGTCTACACTTGCAACAGTAAGTTCATTTCTATGTGTGTGTTTTTCCTTTTTTATTTGTTTTCAAAATAGTTTTTGTCCAAATCTCATTCGATTTCAAATGTTCACCGACATTATATTGCCTGTTCTTTTGAATAATCATAATGCTGTAGGCCTAAACATGGTACGCCTATTTACAAAGTAATGTTAATTTATTGCCAATGTGATAATAGGACCGTTTAAGTGTTCTTAAAAAGTGGCTTCCGAAACAAATACGTCAATGTAAATGTGTTAATGTTATTTTTTCTTGTTGTTTATCTTCTCAGGATCTCATATCGCTCTGTTGTCTTACCTGCTTGGAGTCTGTAAGTATACGTGCATTAACATGATAGATAGGTGCACACACTTTGTTCCTTGGGTTCGATAATGGTGTGTAGCCTATATCTGTTTGTATGTGTGTTCGTGTGTGTGCGCACGTGCGCGCGCGCGCGTGTGTGCGTGTGCGTGTGTGTGTGTGTGTGTGTGTGCGTGTGTGTGTGCGTGTGTGTGTGTGTGTGTGTGTGTGTGTGTGTGTGTGTGTGTGTGTGTATTATATATATATATATGTGTGTGTGTGTGTGTGTGTATATATGTGTGTGTGTGTGTGTGTGTGTGTGTGTGTGTGTGTGTTTAATTGATTTGGGTTTTATATCAAATTCTTGGAATCCATTTATGTTCACTGAAAGACAGATTCACACATACACGGGTTTTAAGTTTTCCTGGTGATTGTAAAATTTGATTCCGAAAAAGAAAATGGTGAATGACATGAATTAAAAGAAAGGGAAGTTTAACTGTATGTATGGACAATGTTTGATATTTAGGAACAATCGAATAATGTCCTTTTATTCAAATGACAAGTAACGTAATTGAGTCAAATGTATTTGAAATACGAGAGTAACGGCAGAGTTGGTTTTTAAAGGGACTCCCTAATGGATGAGTTTTTGCAAGAAACACGTCGAGATCACCAGAAAGACAGCTTTTTCAAGGATCAGAACACTCACTTTGCTCTGCTTTCCTAGAAATCAAACCGTCAAAACGGCGATTCCTCCTTGGCGGAGTTGCCGGATAGAGAAGCCATTTTGGACGGGGTGGATGGAAGACACTCAGAGTGGTTGAAGCTTTTTCTTCTTTGTAGGGCAGTAAAACAAAAAGGAGCTATTTCCTTTGTTGTGAGCGAAACTCCTTTGGGTAAACTGTAAATAAAAAGGCTTGCATTGTACTCTAGGGCGAATCATACAAATTACTATAGGGATACTTACATATTGGTACGATGTTACGAAAAATATTTTGCAAGATAATCTTCTATTTTCGAGGATGGCACACGCTGTTCGACGATGTGTCCGTTGTTAAAGTAACTCAAAGTAGAGAACTCTATGAGAATTCGAAAGAATCTTAAACGGATTGCTCAATCACCTTTTGACCCATATAGATTCAGAAGCATCTATACCACGAGACACGCACGCGCACTTTCCTGGAATTTTATTGGATTACGAGAATGAGCTATCCGCCGTCTCCCTTCACGATCTTATAGAGTCCGCTATTTTTGTATTATTTCAACGTGGGAAACAGCGCGGAACAGCGTATGTCATCCTCTAAATTAAAAGGACATTTCACAAAACATTCTCCTTCAAATTTTCAGAACATCGTACCAAAACGGAAGTATGACTACACTATTGTGAAAATTTCGTGATTTGGTCTAAGCGACTCAGGCGGCCATTAGAAAAGAGAAGGCACATGCCTTCTCTTTCACTGAAAGAATCTGACTTCAAGCACCTCCGCCAAGGAGGAATCGCCGAATTTGACGGTTTGATTTCAAGGAAACCAGAGCAAAGTGAGTGTTGCGATCTCTGTAAAGGGTGTTTTCCTGGTGATCTTGCAAAAACTCATCCGTCAGGGTGCCCCTTTAAGATAGCCTAATTGTATTTTATTTTCAAATGACTTCATGTTGATGCTTAAAAAAAAATTCTCTTTCTTTTTTCGTTGCAGCATGAGTTACAAATCACAACAACAAATTCAGTGTATTAGATAATAGAACAGCCGAAGTTCGCTGGTGTTCCAGTGTATTTCCTACTTGATCTTTGTTCTCGTTTGTTTCAGGTGTGACAGTGACCCACGCAGCGTTGTTTCTGTGAATCAAGCAGCCGACTACAAAACAACATGCCCGCCTTCGGACTGTAATCGTTCCGGAGAAATGACAATTCAAAGCCTCATTTTTGTTTAATTAAAATGCATCTTCTGTTAATATTGTGTTGATTTCTACATTTTCCCCAGAGTGAAAAAAAATGTCCATGTTTGTTTTCTTCGTGTTGTGTCAACTAGGGCCGTTTGATCACGTGGTCATAATAACCCAAAGCGTCATTATTTAGGGGGGGGGGGGGGGGATGGAGAGTTAAAGTGTGTCATAATTTGTCCATTGTTTCCTTTGATAACAAATCAAATCCCTGGTCATGGTGATATCATGAAAATGGGGTTTGTGAAGGTTTTTGATGAGTTGTATTGTTGTTATTGTTTCTTTTTTATTTGTTTATTGTTAGTTTCTTTGTTTGTGATCAGAAGCTGGTGCGGTCACACTTTTTCCTTTCCTTTCATTTGTTTAGGGGGTGGGGTGGGGGGTGTTTTCTGTTAATGCTCTTTGAGTTGTTTGTTTAGGATTCTCCCAATTGTATTTGTAAGACGGCTTGTTTCTTTCTTTTCTTCTTCTTTTTCTTTCCCTTATTTCATTCGATTTCGCTCAAATGTTCAGGAAATTGCAGCATTCTAAGGGATTGCCAAATTTGCATTATTACGTATAAATGATTTTGCAAAGAATTCGGCGAAATACAGCCCAAAATCGCGAAACCGGCGAAATTTTCATCCTGACTACCTAAAAGAACGGGTGAGTGGAATGTGTTGATATTTTCAGTATTTTTCAGTATTTAATTAAAACTAAATTTTCAACACTTCTGGTATAAAACCGAACCAAAAAGACCAACCGGAAGTGCCCTGACTAGGAACCTGCAGGTAAATATAGTATTCACGGAACAGCAAAAACCGGAAGTGGCGTCACAAAACTAACTTTTGGATTTTGTAGCCCTTACTCTGGCCCAGGTCTGAAAGGAGTTTGTTGATGATATGTTAAATAGTTTCGAAGTTATTCAAATTTATGTAAATTGAGTTTTTCTGTAGATTGTGTCTTGCCCTTGTGATGAAAGAAAAACGCCGATATTATTCACAATTCTCTGCATTTTTGTTGTGCCTTTTTGAATTCAGCAAAATACTTGTGTTTTTTCCTTGCTTCTAATGATGCTCATTTGATGAAAATCCCCCGAAGTCGGAGTGTGGCTGCCCACGTGGCGGGGTAATCAAAAAAACGGTCACACACGTAATGTTCTCATCCCTGGCTGATGCGTTTGTACCATAGTGTGCAAGTGCTTCGGCTGTTGTGATGATCCCTGGAGTCTTTTAGCCAGGGTACGTCAACAAACAACAACAACAGTTGATGAAGACAAGCTTGGTTTTTGGAATGATCTTCTGGTGCAAGATAAGTCGCTTATAAAATGGCCTTTCTGTGATGATCTTTTGACGAAAGCTATATCCCCTATTTTTACGATCTCCTTTTAATGAAAGCGAAATGGGCTACGTTATTATATGTTGTTCAGTTTATGTTGTAAAGAATATAATTATTGTACCCATGTGTCACATAGTTGTTTTTTTGTTGTTGTTTTCTTTTTCATGCAAGTAAAGAATCGTTGTAGCCTATTCTTCAGACATTCTTCTTTTTTCACGAAAGCGTATACATTTTTTTTAAAGATTATGTAACTTTTTTTTAACAAAGCAGATTATCTGTTCTCTCTAGAAACAAAAAGGTAATATAACAGATTGGTGCAGGGGACACGACTTTCATGCCATATGTCTTGTGACTATGGTAATGGTTCCGAGTTGGAAACGAATGTCAAATGTATATTATGTATAGATGCTATGAATATAGTGTTTTCTTCTAATCATTTAAGAAAATATTTTTGCGCTTGCATATACGTTACGTATTTCAAATTAAAGCCATTATAAGTATGTATGTAATTGATCTCTTATGCTCTCCGTTTTAGGACTAAATCATTTTGAGTAAATCCTGTGATCTATGAGATGTTTCAGGGACTCTCGATTTTTTTTAATCTAACATTTTACATCACTAACTACATAATAAAACGCAAATGAAATAGGCGATTTTTACCTTGAAAACGTTCTCAAAAGAAAGAACTTAACATCTGTGGCATACTTTTTTTTATCAAATCAAATGGTAACATAAGTGATGTATTTTGCGCATGTTTGTCTTTGTGTTAATCAGGTTTATAATCACACAGGGCAGTTACCTTGTTTCACAACGTGATCCGCCAGAACTGATAATGTTAAATGGTCCATGATAATCTATAGCATTACAAGCCCGGTGTGTAGACATTTTGTTCGGTTCCCTTGTTGTTTTTTCGAACTGCCCATGGCTTTAGTCCAGCACGAAAGATACAGAGTACTGAGCTTGGGGACGTCCCCATTGGCCCTGTCCCATCTGGCCCTTTGTGTTAGGGAGAAAAAATGGGAGTGCCATTTCGCCCTTCTGTTTCTGTTTCTTTTTCTGTACGTCGCAGACGCCACTTCTGACGATAAAACGCGACGGAACTTGGAGGGCGCATGAACCTACTAGAAATCATAGAAGGAGAAAGACCTACTGCTTACTCTGGGTTAAGACCATTAAACCCCCCAGTTCAGCCGGAAGGGCCCAGGCCCCACTTCCAGAAGCAAGCAACAACAACAACAACAAAAACAACCTAGTAGGCTAGTGCTAGTGGTCAGTGGTTGCAGGCTCAGATGGTGATCTGGTCAGCACTGATGAAAATGCGCTGACAGAGCCTGCAGTGACAGTGGCCTCACTTAGTTGGTTCCACTCCATGGCAGTCCGGATGAAGAAGGAGCTACGATGTTGCTCCGTTCTTGCGTTGGGGACACGAAATCCACGGGAGTGGTTTATGGCCTGTATTTCTAAGATGTTGGTTGTTTCGAATCCCTCAAATCTAGTTGGCTTTATCCTGCGACGATTTGTGATGGCCGGCGTGAGGAATTTATCTGCTGGAATAGCTGGGAGGAGGCCTTCAGCTATCTTATAGAAGAGGCTCAGGCGTTGGTGCCTGCGTCTTTCCTCCAGGGGAGGCAGGTCTAGGGTCTTGAGCATGCCACTTACGCATCCCGGACTTCTGGATCTGTAATCCCCGGTGATAAAGCGTGCTGCTTGGCGTTGCACTCTCTCCAGCTTTTCCGTGTCCTGGCTCTGATATGGATCCCACACCGTAGCACTGTATTCCAGCTTGGATCGGACCAAAGCATGTACGCCAGGCGCCTGCATCCTCTAGGACAATTCCGGAGGTTCCGGCGGAGGAATCCTAGGGTCGATCCAGCTTTACGGCATATCTCGGTTTGCGATGCGGGAAGACCATTTCAAGTCGCTGGAGATTTGTACTCCAAGATACATATATACATAGGGCCTACATGCTTCTCCCTATCCCCTTCCATACACGCAATGACAAGAGGTTATGAAGTTGAGTGAGAAAAGGGCGAAATGGCACTCCTCGCCAAAGGGAACTCGCGTGAGGAGGCATGGGGCATAGATCAAAGAAAGGGCGAAATGACACTCCTTGCTTACAAGAAAGGGCGAATCGGAACCTACCCCTAAGCTTGGTGTAGTCAGCATTCATTACCATCAGCGTGCATTACATCATCTACATCTGGGTTTTTGGGTGTGTGTGTTGTTGTTTTGGGGGGGGGGGGGGGGGGCTGACTGTAAACGACCCCTAACCACCCCCATTCCCTCATGCATCGCCCCCCCCTCCCCCCTAACTCCCCGCCCTTTCTTCGGGGGTAAGTTTCTCCCAGGACAAGTCAGAGAAGGTGTGACTGGAAAGACGAATGTGGTGGTTAGTACCCGGGGGTAGGGGAAGGAGAGAAAAAGAACCTTATTAATTCACCAGTAGATTCATCTCTAAGCAACTGTTAGATACTACTCAAATGAATTCAAGGGCCACTCTCATATTAGCCATGCCATTTTTCAATTTCAAATTGCTACCACAAATACACACATTTCTGATCAAATTGCATATGAACCTGTAAGATAGTGTCCCAAGCAATATGTTTTCGGCCATTGTTCAGATGTTGTTGTTTTTTAAACATGCTATACTAACCCGAAAAAGGAACGCAAAAAACACGAAAACTGGCCTTAGGTTTTTATACCCTTATCTAAAAAAGCAGAAATATGCACGGTAAAAACTGCATTGCATGGTCAAGACATGTTCATGGTGAACACATTTCAGTAAGCTGAACAAACCACCGGGGATTTATGGCTGCGTTACTATTGTTTATTTCACCATGCCTCCAGGAGACTGACATAAAGATGGCGCTAGCTTGGCTCCAGGAAAACGTGGCTCTGTGAACATTTGCAGACCGACTCAGAGGTGACCAAGGTGAATGTTCACAGAGTCACGCCTTCCCAGAGCCAAGATAGCGCCATCTTAATCTCAACCTCTGTCATTTGTCTCTTGGAGGCATGTACGTGAAATAAGCCCCAGTAACGCAGCCATGGATACTCACTGGTTTGTTCAGCTGACTGAAACTTGTTCACCATAAGCATGTCTTGACCTTGCATTGTAGTTTTTACGGTGCACATTGTTGCTTTTTCAGCTAAGGGCATATAACAGAATGCCAATTTTCGTGGGTTTTGCGTTTCTTTTACGAGTCAGTGTAGCATGTCTTCAAGTCACTGAATGATCAGACTCCCTCATATCTCTCTGAGCTTCTTCATCTCTATGTCCCAGCTCACCAGCTACGCTCTTCTTCTGATACGCGTCTCCTTTCCCTTCCCTCCCTCCTTCTCAAATCTGCTGGCCAACGTTCTTTTTCCTGTCAAGCACCATCCTTTTGGAATTCTCCTCTCCGACACTCCAACTCAGTCTCTTCATTCAAAACCTCTCTTAAGGGGATACGCGGCGTTTACTTCCCGCGATGACAAATGATTACGATTTTTGTCATAGCATCTACACATACTTCTAAGGTCAAAACTGAAAGAAGAAATAAAAGGGGTAACCGTGCTACTTTACTTGTAATTCGTTGTCGAAATGTGGGGGTTGGACAATTTTCGGGTAAAATCAGGTCTACTGAAAACTGGACACCTTTCATACACTTAGGTTATTAAAAACTTTCAATTAATCTTGCCTAATACTGCAACCTACATAGTGTCAGAATCTATGTCAAATGGTAAGGAAATATAATTTAGTCAATATGAAATTTAGAAAAACTGTTGCCGTATTGACACATATTTCCCTAAATGTTATTGTTCAAATGCCTGTAGAAAAAACTCGTGTGTGTGTGTGTGTGTGTGTGTGTGTGTGTGTGTGTGTGTTTGCTTTGTACATGCGTTGTTGCTGGTTTCTGTCATTAAATATTTGCTGCGCCCTTTTGCTCAGTTGTCTATTTTTATGTACACGTGAGGAGAGATTGAATAGAAGGTGTGTGATGTGTTTTGTGGCATGTGTGTGTGCACGCGTGTGTGAGTACATGCGTGTGTGAGTGCATGCGTGTGTGTGTGTGTGCATGCGTGTGTGTGTGTGTGTGTGTGTGTGTGTGCGTGCATGTGTTTGTGTGTGGTTGTGTGCGTGTGAACGCATGCATGTGTGTCTGTATGTATGCGTATGTTTTTGTGTGTGCGTGTGTATGTGTGTGCGCACGTGTGTGTGTGAGTGTACTTGTGTGTGTATCCTCTGGAATGTGTGTGTGTGTGTGTGTGTGTCTGTCTGTCCGTGCAACCCAGTCGCTAGGAATTATTGAATGAGAGATTAGGCATTAGGTATCCTACTTCATAGTCACAGAGGCGTCTCTGTGAAATTCGGGTTGCTCACACCTGGAGAGCGCGTCGCAGCCAGAGGCGCGCCACCCAATTTGTTGTTTTCTTCATGCAATTTTTGTGTGACTGATGAGGAAGGAGGTGGGGGGTAAATTTGGACCAAATGACAAATGTTTCGTTGCCACTGGGTTTAACGTGTTCTAAGTGCATGGGCACACGGGACCTCGGTTTATCGTCTCATCCGAAAGACTCCACGTTCAGACCGCAAGGCCTAGTGCAAAGTGAGAGGAAAAATCCCCTGTACCCAGGTTCCAACTCTGGTTTACTTGACACTAGGCGAACGCGTTACCTCTGTGCCACTCTACACCGTACGTGTATGAATGGATGATGAGTGGTCTGTGTCTTTGTGTGTTGTGTGTATCCGTGTGTGTGTGTCTACGCGCACGCGCACGTGTATGTATGTGTGTGTGTGTGTGTGTGTGTGTGTGTGTGTTGTGTTTTTTGTTTGCTTTGTACATGGGTTGTTGCTGGTTTCTGTCATTAGTACATACTATTTTTGTTATCTACTTGTTAATAAGCATTTGATTGTAAAGCATTTGATTGTAAAGCGCTTTGGGCTCATTTGAGGTAAAGCGCTATTATTATTATTATTATTATTATTATTATTATTATGATGTTTGGACGAGAAACATCTGAATAACTGACACAAAACATGTTGTCTAAGACTTTATCTTACAGGTTCATGTGAAAGTTGGTCAGATATGTTTGTATTTGTGACCCAAGTTTTAATTTAAAGAAGCATGTTAAATTTGAGAGTGGACCTTGACTTCCTTAGAGTAGTATATATTATCGATAGGGTGTTCGGTTTTAGTTGGCCATGACGGGTGCGAGAAATGCTGAGTGGGGGGGGGATAGTAGAACGTTCTTGTCTTAGCTCTCTAAAACCAATAACTGGAATCAACACGAAATTACTTCCCTTAAACATGATTGTATTTGTTGTTGTTGTTGTCCTTTGTTTGTTTGTTGCGCCGGTGATAATAGTGGGTAGAAGGGGAGGCGGGGGGTAACCCACTTACCTGCTTAAAGTGATCGTCGATTCGAGTATACTGACTTTGTTTTCATTTATGTGGAGTTAAATTGTAATTAACTTGTGTGTGTGTGTGTGTGTGTGTGTGTGTGTGTGTGTGTGTGTGTGTGTGCGTGCGTGTGTGTGTGCGTGCGTGCGTGCGTGCGTGTGCGTGTGTGCGTGTGTGTGTGTGTGTGTGTGTGTGTGTGTGTGTGCGTGCGTGCGCGCGCGCACGTGTGCGTGTGTGTGTGAACATGTGTGCGTAAATGTGTGTGTGAGCTCGCGCGCGTGTGTGTGTGCGTGCGCGTGCGTGTGCGTGCGCGTGTGCGTGCGCGTGCGTGCGCGTGCGTGTGCGTGGGCGTGCGCGTGTGTGTGTGTTTTATATCATTAAAGAAAACTGTTAGAACACCTGCATTATGTAATATAAGATTATGTCCATTATGTTTCGTTTCTTAATCGTTGCAAGCTTACAACATGGATGCTACATGCTCACCCATGATGAATGTGCACAAGATTCACACTACTATTTCTGCCTGTGATTGTTAGGTAGTAAACTTCGTAATTGCCGTTAATAAATCGTGCACCGTGAAAGGCAATCATAGTTTGAACTATGATCGAAGGTTTTATGCTCTGAAATGTTTGTTTGATATTATTATCATGTTTGCATAACCATAATTATGTTTGTGATTTGTAGGTGGCAACGGATACTAGTTGTGAGTGAAAGGACCATATTTTGCGTGAACATATATTTGCGAGTGTGTGCATGTACGTGCGTGCGTGCGTGCGTTCGTTCGTGGGTGGGTGGGTGTTTTGCAGGAGTGTTGCCTGTGTCTGGGTGTTTCTTGATATGCTTCTTCCCTTGTTTGGGTGCATGTTGCATTCAACTCCAAACATGCTGTATCAATAAAACGTTGGTTGTGGACTAATAGGGATAGGGACTAATACGCAAAGCATTACGTTTATTTTTTGCACCGCTTGCCTCTGTGTGTATTTCATGTATACTATATTTACGGACAAAAGAACAATGGAATAAAACTTTGTTCTGAAAATAAGTATATTTTTACCATTTAGTCTTTGTATTGTATGTCTGTGAGTAAATTAGTGCACGATTGTACGTGTCTGTTTCCATGTCTGTCTGTGTGTGTATGTGTGTATATGTGTGTGTGCGTGCGCGCGCGCGCGCGCGCGGGTGTGTGTGTGTGTGTGTGTGCGTTCGCGTTATGTCTGTGTCTGTGAGTCTCTGTGTGTGCGTTTGTCTGTATGTGTTATTCATTCTTCAAGGGGTTCGGCTTGCGAGAGTAATGTGATTTATTTACTTGTGCACTCAAAGCTAAACTGTTCAAAACCTCGGCAATCACACCAGACTTTTCATCCTTTTATCATTCTAGTATCTTTCCCTAATCCGAACCGCAACTTGCCAAAAGTCACTCGCTTGTATGAGAAAGTGCGGAAATGTTACCAGTGCCTGATGTTATGTACACAAAAGAAGATTTGAAGCCTGAGAAAGATTTATGTCCGCAGGAAACTAACAGCACACGGAACAATGGGGAGAAGTCGTGAAATGTGAGCTTTCCCTTCTTTACCAACCCCCAACCGAACACACTGAAAGATAGGTAAAGGTAAAGATGTGCCCCCCCCCCCCCCCCCCCCCCCCCCCCTGCATTTCTCGGTTAATTCTATTATTCAGTTTTTGCCTTTCTTACCATACATAAAGGTGTAAGAGCGCGTGCTGTAAGCGTACACTCTGTGCCCCTTAACACATTCCTGCGCTTGTCAGTACTAAACATGCCAAATGAGTTGCTAACGCCAGGATGAAGGTCGTTGATTCATTCACAAGTTCAAGGCAACAACACAGTCGTTCCCTGCATGCTCTGCGCCAAATTTTCTCATTGAAAAAATTCACTAAGAAGCAACATTTTGCTTTGCTCGGGTAAGGTGTAGGGTTAGTATACTGACCGGCAAAAGAAACTACACACGTGCATTTTATATGTGAATACAAGAACGGCTCATTCAAATCATTTCAAATTTTGCTGATGTCTCATTCAATTATTTGTATACCCAAAACATTAAGTTTTATTGCATTCGTGCGATCAGTTTCGATACAATAGCTCAATAAACAATACCACCCCAAAATGTGGAAGTGTATGTGCAAAACAACAAATCTGGTAATCTGTGCCCATTTCCATGCCTAATTATGACATACATAGATCAACAAAAGTTAAGTACCTCTTCTTCACAAGACTGCAAAATCAAACCGGATGCAATATGGCAGCGCAAAATGTTACAACGCGTCAAAATGTTACAGTTGTAACATTTTGACGCCTTGTAACATTTTGCGCAGAAAGTCCTGCGGCAAAATGTTACAATTGCCGCGTTATAACATTTTGCGCGGAAAGCCTGCGGCGAAATGTTTCAATTTTGTTACAAATGTAACATTTTGCGTGAGGCGCCCGGGGCGCCAAGCGCAGTTTGTTACAATTGTAACATTTTGCGCGAGGCGCCCACCTTTGATTGAAAGTTTTCAATTGTAACATTTTGACGCGTTGTAACATTTTGCCCGGGGCGCCTCGCGCAAAATGTTTCAATTCTAACATTTTGACGCGTTGTAACATTTTGCAATGCTACATGCACCAAGTCATTTCATATTTTGCACAAATTGACGTCAGGTATCTGAGCACCAGATCCAAAAGTTCCATTGCATTCGTATTATTAGTTTCGAAACAATAGCTCAACAACTAGGTCAAACCCCTAAGTTTAATATAACAAAACAATATTGCTCAAAACGTCAAAATTGGGTATGTCCACCCAAGCAGCAATAACTTTAACTGTGTGAGTAGCAGTTCCTCGGGGCTTTCTGGACACATTGAAGGGGTTCATGAGACATCGTGTAAAAATGTTGCCTTGCCAACAACAGTGGACACACCCAGTTTTCACACTTTTTGTGTAGCCACGCTTTTTTTTAGACAAACAAGTAATAATGGATGTCAACCGACGAGCTGTAGACAATAACTGAGACATACGTGTCAGACTAACACTGAAGCGAATCACACAAAGTCAATGAATGGTGTTGAGTTAGATACCAAGCAACTAGTGTACGTCTGTATAACATAAACTAAATCATTGACTAATTGAAAATGCTCGCTATCGTTCTTTTTCTTACGTTCCATTCAACTCCTTCCTCCCCCCCCCCCTCCCCTCATCCATTCTTCACCCTCTCTCCTCCAGAAGTTTTGATATTAGCAGGATCAGACACGAACACATACATACACAAATCCGCGCATATGAAACGTCGAACACACACATACACCACCACCACCACACACCACCACCACCACACAAACGCACACACTCACTCACATTCTCTCACACACACACACACACACACACACACTCACACTACACACACACACACACACACACACACACACACACACACACACACACACACACCACACACACACAACGTGCATGTGTGTATATAGTGCCTATATATATATATGTGTGTGTGTGTGTGTGTGTGTGTGTGTGTGTGTGTGTGTGTGTGTGTGTGTGTGTGTGTGTGTGTGTGTGTGTTTTCGTGTCAGAATAATGTAATTGTCTTTTTCTGAACTTGTAGGGGGCCTAGTTTTAGCTTCCAGCCTTACCTTAATTACTGTCTTTTGTTTGTTTGTTTAATCGTTTATTTTTCATCTTTTTTAAATTTCTCTGTTTGTTTATCTGTTTGTTTGTTTATGTATGTACATGTATGTATGCATGTATATGTGTTTGGTTTTAACAACTTTTATTAGGTACACGGTACATGAACATACACAGATCTAGACATCAAATCCATCAGCAACAAGCTAGAGGCTTATAGTGTGCTCTCTTTGCAGATGAAAATATTGTTCCACGACTGCACAGATACATAGAATAGAAAACACCCAAATTTATTGACATAGGGAACTGCTTTTAAATGAAAACTAATGTAAGAAGCTGAGAAAAAAATCAGGAAAATGTCCAATCAATACACCCAGCAACAGTAAGAAGTACGACACCATTGTAAAAGCAAAACTTAAGTTAATGATAGAACAAATGATCAACCATGTATATGTATGTATTTGTTTATTTATTGATGTACTTGTTTGTTGGTTTGTTTATTTACTTATTTATTTATTCATTTATTTAGTCGTTAGTTATTTTATTATTCATTCATTCATTTATGGATGGATGGGTACGGGTGGATGGATAGGTGGGTGGGTGGGTGGATGAACTCACTGATTGACTAATGGGTTGACTGATTGAACTTAGGTTGACTGATTGATTGATTGATTTGTTGGTTGGTTGGTCGAATAAATAAATGATTGATTGGTCGATTGATTGATCGGTTGGTTGGTTGATTGATTGATTGATTGATTGATTGATTGCCTTATTCGTTTGCTCATTTATCAATTACAAACTTTCTTCCTTGCGTCCATTCCAAACAAACAGCACCAACGGAAGAGCCCACTACCCCCTCAACCCCAGAGCCCACTACCCCCTCAACCCCAGAGCCCACTACCCCCTCAACCCCAGAGCCCACTACCCCCTCAACCCCAGAACCCACTACCCCCTCAACCCCAGAGCCCACTACCCCCTCAACCCCGGAACCCACTACCCCCTCAACCCCAGAGCCCACTACCCCCTCAACCCCAGAGCCCACTACCCCCTCAACCCCAGAGCCCACTACCCCCTCAACCCCAGAGCCCACTACCCCCTCAACCCCAGAGCCCACTACCCCCTCAACCCCAGAACCCACTACCCCCTCAACCCCAGAGCCCACTACCCCCTCAACCCCGGAACCCACTACCCCCTCAACCCCAGAGCCCACTACCCCCTCAACCCCAGAGCCCACTACCCCCTCAACCCCAGAGCCCACTACCCCCTCAACCCCAGAGCCCACTACCCCCTCAACCCCGGAACCCACTACCCCCTCAACCCCAGAGCCCACTACCCCCTCAACCCCAGAGCCCACTACCCCCTCAACCCCAGAGCCCACTACCCCCTCAACCCCGGAACCCACTACCCCCTCAACCCCAGAGCCCACTACCCCCTCAACCCCAGAGCCCACTACCCCCTCAACCCCGGAACCCACTACCCCCTCAACCCCAGAGCCCACTACCCCCTCAACCCCAGAGCCCACTACCCCCTCAACCCCAGAGCCCACTACCCCCTCAACCCCGGAACCCACTACCCCCTCAACCCCAGAGCCCACTACCCCCTCAACCCCAGAGCCCACTACCCCCTCAACCCCAGAGCCCACTACCCCCTCAACCCCAGAGCCCACTACCCCCTCAACCCCAGAGCCCACTACTCCCTCAACCCCAGAGCCCACTACCCCCTCAACCCCAGAGCCCACTACCCCCTCAACCCCGGAACCCACTACCCCCTCAACCCCAGAGCCCACTACCCCCTCAACCCCAGAGCCCACTACCCCCTCAACCCCAGAGCCCACTACCCCCTCAACCCCAGAGCCCACTACCCCCTCAACCCCAGAGCCCACTACCCCCTCAACCCCAGAGCCCACTACCCCCTCAACCCCAGAGCCCACTACCCCCTCAACCCCGGAACCCACTACCCCATCCACTGAACCCTCCACGCCTTCCTCCACAGCAGGTCAGTCCCTCACTGAATGGTCTTTTAGCCCATCGTCGCCTTACGGAGCGATGGGGTATTGTGATTATTATTCGCATTTATTTCTGTGTGGTAGAGATCGAGGCTCAGTGGTAACGCGTTCGCCTTGTCACCACCAACAAGGCTGGGTGGTGTTTGGGTGTTTTCTCGGCCGCAGCAGAAAGGGTTTCTGCTCACTCTCCACTACACCTGGTGGTCTGAACGCTTAGTCTTTCGTTTCGGATGAAGACGACAAAAACCAAGGTCTCGTATGGTCACGCACTTCGCGCACGTTAAAGAGCCCAGTAGCAACAAAAGGAGTTGTCAGTTGGTCAACATTTACCCCTCCCCCCTCCCCCTTCAGTCACACACAAAAACCCGAATTCAGAGACATAAAGGGCGGTATTGCACTAGCGACGACGCGCTCTCCATGTGAGAGCAACCCGAACATCACTGACGAGTGTCTGTGGATATAAAGTTAATACAATGCAATACAATGCAGTGAGTTGTGAACCGCTGCAATGAATCACTTTACATTATGTGTTTTCCTTTAGTACTTATACGGTGAATTATTTCCTGAAGCTGGTGTGTCCCTTCACAATGAGCCCCCATCACACACGATGAAGACCCCACTACGTCCTCGCTGCGCCTTACATTTCTTGAGAACGTGGGGGCGTCGCGGGGAAAAGCTGACTCGTTGGGAGTGTGTCGTCAATACGGCTCGCCGTTTAGTGAAAGTAGCACAATGGGCACATTTTCTAGGCATGGAGCACTATTCTGTCAAGTTTCATTGTATTTGGTCCAGTAGTTTATCCGCTATGACTCACGCCAAACATTCTGTTCAGAGACAGACAGACAGACAGACAGACAGATACAGAGAGAGAGAGAGAGAGAGAGAGAGAGAGAGAGAGAGAGAGAGAGAGAGAGAGAGAGAGAGAGAGAGAGAGAGAGAGAGAGAGAGAGAGAGAGAGAGAGAGAGAGAACTCAAACTCAAAAACTCAAAAATGTTTTAATGTCAGACCTCCGGCCTATAACATTGAGGGTGCGCATATACACACATAATGTAATAAATGAAAACAGGACAAATGTGAATATTTTTTCACTTAGCACTAGCATGTTATCCAAATAAATTTCATAATGCATAAGTTCATGTATTAACTGACATAAGTTCATCTCTTTTTTTAAGTGCATAAAATATAAACATGGCAACATCTCTAGTTTTGAATGTATTTTCATTGGCAAGGAGGCTTTTTAATTCAATGGGATAGTTGTTTCTAAATTGATTATGTTTGAAAATATACTTGTCTCTTAGCTCTTTATAGGTAGTGCAATTAATCAAGAAGTGCAACTCGTTTTCTATTTGATCGCAGAATGGACAGGTTTTGGGAATATTATTGTCGAAGCGTTTGTTATTTCTCAAATCATTTACGCCCAGTCGAAACTGAGCGAAACAAGCCTTGAACTTCTTAATTGTTAGTTGAGTAAGGAAGTGGAGAGAGAGAGAGAGAGAGAGAGAGAGAGAGAGAGAGAGAGAGAGAGAGAGAGAGAGAGAGAGAGAGAGAGAGAGAGAGAGAGAGAGAGAGAGAGAAGAGAGAGAGAGAGAGAGAGAGAGAGAGAGAGAGAGAGAGAGAGAGAGAACTCGTAAGCTTACTTTGAAAACAAATGTTAATTGTACATCGGTCTTGGCCCACAATACAATGGGGAAGGGAGTTCATTTAGGAAGTAAGGGGAAAGGAGAGAAACAAAACAAAAAAGACATACGCATGACACATATCAATTGAAACAAATACTTTAAATGCAAGATGATGATGCTAGTAGCTGTAAACATGATACATGTCGACAGTACCCATGATTCATAACAAATACAAAGTCGTTACATATCAACAATAGTTAATTTCTTGAAAAGCTCGATTTAACTCTATGACGGTTTTCTTACCTTTAATTGAGAGAGATTTGGCACTTTTATCAGCCTCATTATATAATACTATTTCGATGAGGAACTGAGGCGTGGTTACCGCTACACCTATCTGTATTGTTAAAAACAAATCGGGACTTTACTGGAGTTGCACTGCCTCCGGGTATTGCCTCCAGTATCTTTGTTCCCACATCTATCTATTGTATCTACTTCTGCTACTAATTTTGTATCTACAAATGTCCCATATGTGTCTGTTCCAGACCGAGAGGACGTAAAACACAATTTTCGTTCTTGGCACTTTTATCATGTGCGCAAAAAATATTCTTTGTGGCGGTATATTATTAAAAAATCGGGACTTTACTGTGTTGCACTGCCTTCGGGCATTGCTTCCAGTATTGTTCCCACCATCTTTGTATTTACAAATGTCCCATATGTGTCTGTTCCAGACCGAGAGGACGTAAAACACCATTTTCGTCTTCGTCGTTGGCACTTTTATATCCAATCGTGGCGGTACCATAGCCGATGAGGTTTAACTGAGGCGTGGTATTAAAAAAGCATGTCACAAGGATAGGTGGGAATAAGGACTACGGGTAAAGTATAAAACTCTTTACGAAACGACGCATTATATGACACATGTGGGGAAAATATTGTTTTTTGTGGTCATCAAATATTTTATGGCGCCTTTCAGTCAGGCAGACATTGGGACTTATCTGATCTGATCTGGTCAGGGCTAAGATCATTTATGTGAATGTCTAGTATTAATACGCACTCCTTGGAAGGGATGATCCGTGGTTCACTTCCCGAGTAGGGCAGGGATTGTCCAGGGTTCGAATCAAGACTGTTTGCTGGCCACTACTGACTCCATTGGGGTGTTCCTAATTTGTCGGAAGGAATTATTGATCATTTCAACTGTCTTCTCTCTGCACAATTATCAACACATGTCATCATGATTTTCAAGAATTCCGCAGCCCTGGAGTTTTTTGTGTTTTATTTTGACGTACGTTATTTTAATATTCATATAAGACGAGAGAGAGAGAAAAAAACCGAAAAACGAAAACGAAAATGAAATTTTATTTAACCAGGGAACATGATAAGCAATGACAGCTTTTTTTCCACCCAGCCCTGTGGAAATAATAATAAATAACAAGAATCAAAGAAAACTTCAAACAACAAAAACTAAGCAACGCATGCACAAAAAATCGGGGGGGGGGGGGGATGAGGGTAATGGGAGACGGGAGGTGGGGGAGGAGGGGGTATACTAAGGCACACACATAATCATAAGGTGAATAATCGGAACCTGTGACAAAAACAAAACAACAAAAAAATGAAGCTATTATTATTATTATTATTATTATGGTTACGTTCACATTTTATCTCTTAATCTTTGAAACAGAAATTTGTGATGTGCTGTTTTAAATGAATTAATACTGGGGTTTTGTTTTAAATAAGATGGCAAGGAGTTCCACAGGTTTCCGCCTGAGAAAGTTAAACTTGTTTTGAAGAGATCGGTTCTGGGTTTGGGGATAAGAATATTGTTGGTATATATTGACTGGTTCAATGGAAATCTTTTTGCTAAAGTTGAAGGTGCCAAACCATTCATAATTCTGTACATCAAAATTGCTTTATTATATTGAAGTTTATCTGAAAAAGATAGAATGCATAGTGCATTATAATCTTGAGGTGTCAATGAGGACGATTTCAAAAGAACTGCTTTTAGAGCACGTTTGCGAACACTTAGTAAAGATTTAAGGCGTTTGCACTACTTGCATCAAAGAGAGTTGAGGCGTAATCTACATGGGACTGAATGTATGCATTAAAAGAGTGCTTACGTGCATCAATATTGAGATAATGTTTACTTTTAGAAAGTAAGTAGTAAAACTTTTTGTGATACGCGTTTGCTGAGGTTATTGATATGAGGGGACCTAGAAAGATTATTATCTAAAATAGTCCCTAACAGTTTATGGGTGCTGACTTCTATCGGATTATTGCGAATATTAAAGAGGGTATAGTAGTAGTTACATTTTGTCGTTTTTGTCGCGATGTGACGATCATGTACTTTAGTTTTTTGCTCATTTAATAAGATAACTTATTCATATTAGCATGGTTGGGATGTATTGACGTATCATCTGCAAATAGTTCTGAAGGGGTTTTAATATGAAGGGGAAGATCATTAATATACATTAAAAAAAAAAAAACCCTAAAAAACCCATAAGGGGACCATGAAATAGAGCGAGAGAGAGAGAGAGAGAGAGAGAGAGAGAGAGAGAGAGAGAGATGAGAGATAGAGAGAGAGAGAGATGAGAGAGAGCGATAGAGAGAGAGAGAGAGAGGGAGCGCGAGAGAGAAACAGAAATCTTGGCCCAGCGGGAGTAGCAATTCAGATTTTACGTCCTCTCGACCCGGGGGGGGGGGGGGGGGGGGGGGGGGGGGTTGGGGGGGGGGGGGGGGGGGGGGGGGGGGGGGGGGGGGCACATATGGGACATTTGTATTCGTATAGATGCACGGGGGGAAGGAACAAAAGGGAAAAGATAAAGGTGGGGAAGGATGAGGTGAAGACAAAACAAACGGAGTCAAAATGAAGAAGACAGACCAACAAACACGAAGATAGGAACAAGTCCAGCCCTGGAGTTGCTTACACACGAACTGATCACTGTGCACTACTTGCATCAAAGATGGTCATTGGGTATTCATGGTTATTGTTGGTTTTTGTTGGCTGCTGGTTTTTACTTTTATAGTGATATTGGTATCAATATTTAAGTAATATTGTGTTGTGTATATAACGTTTCTCAACTAAAAACAGTATTTTTTCTGAATCCCTTGTACATGTACTTCTACTTCTTCTTCTCTCCCTAATCTTCTCGTCTCCTTGAAGCTTTCTATTTTCCTAACACAGTTGTTTATATGTATGACATTTGTTTTATATTTTTTCTTTCTTTCTTTTTGTGTGCCAAGTGTTTGGGGCAAGGTTGTACTTTAGACACAATGTCATGCCCCCCTTTCAATTTTATGAAAGTAATCTTAGGCTGATCCATTTCCTTAGAATGACAGAATGTTACTTCTCGGTAAAAAAAAATCATTATGCAAACATTTGAAAGATAGCCGGTTTTCTTATTCTCTATAGAAAGGTGAATCTGTTATGTATTGAAATGAAGGTGAATCTGTTATGCATTGAAATTATGGTGAATCTGTTATGTATTGAAATGAAGGTGAATCTGTTATGTATAAATAAAGGTGAATCTGTTATGTATTGAAATAAAGGTGAATCTGTTATGCATTGAAATAAAGGCTGGATCTGTTATGCATTGAAATAAAGGCTGAATCTGTTATGTATTTAAGTAAAGGGAATTGTATGCAGCATATTTCATGCGCCGTTTTTCGTTGTCTTCAAACTCTTCGTGGGGATAAAGTGGAAATAGCCGCTAACTTATGGTTTAAAGAGTCTTTTTTTAATTTCTTCATCTTAGACTATAGCGTAAAATATATAGTCTGGTCTTATATTCTTCTTCTTTTTAATTACAGCTTATTTCATTTCCAATATTATACGGACATCAGGGCTTAATAATGCATAGAATCCAAACATAATGGCCCGCTCAGAGTTAGGATAAAGATAGCCTTGGCTTTTGCGAGACACAAGCAATGAATCACCGGGCCATATGTAATACCTGCGTTCATTGTGTGGGCTCTGTAATACCTACGTTCATTGTGTGGGCTCTGTAATACCTACGTTCATTGTGTGGGCTCTGTAATACCTACGTTCATTGTGTGGGCTCTGCAATACCTACGTTCATTGTGTGGGCTCTGTAATACCTACGTTCATTGTGTGGGCTCTGTAAATACCTACGTTCATTGTGTGGGCTCTGTAATACCTACGTTCATTGTGTGGGCTCTGCAATACCTACGTTCATTGTGTGGGCTCTGTAATACCTACGTTCATTGTGTGGGCTCTGTAATACCTACGTTCATTGTGTGGGCTCTGAAATACCTACGTTCATTGTGTGGGCTCTGTAATACCTACGTTCATTGTGTGGGCTCTGTAATACCTACGTTCATTGTGTGGGCTCTGTAATACCTACGTTCATTGTGTGGGCTCGAAACGTTTTGCAGTAGGGCATTGCGCGCATACATGCATACGAATAAACCCCAGGACCGAATTGGATGCCTTGCCGTCAGTTAATTGTGTGTGTGTGAAACGTGCAGTGTGGCATTGTGCGTGTGCGTGCGTGCGAATAAACCCCAGGACCGAATCGTGCGTGCGTGCGTGTGTGCGTGCGTGCGTGCGTGTGCGTGCGTGCGTGCGTGCGTGCGTGCGTGTGTGTTGCTCTGGCGTTTATCTAGAAACCATCCTCACCAGCGAGTTGCTGTCTACATCTCCACCAACATCGACAGACCCCGTCACCACATCAGAGCCAGAGTCGTCAGGTAGGCTTCAATAAAACATCGGTAGCGTTACGTGTGTGTGCGTGCGTGCGTGCATGCGTGCCAGAATTTTGGAAGTGCCACGAATTGACAAGTGACTGCTTAACTTTTACTGTCGCTTCAGTGGCACTTCAAGATATAGCAACAACAAAAGGTAAAGGGGGGAGGGGGGGGGGATATTTAAGACTTTTTACCGAAAGTAATCGTAAGAGCTAGAAAACTGGCATTCTTTAATGATGATTATTATCACATTAGGTTTGAGAAGGTAGGACCATCTTACCCAAGTTTAATGCTGTATCTTATGCCAAGAATGTGTCAGTGGCCTATTATGTATATATATATATGCGTGTTTGTGTGTGCACATATGTGCAGGCATGCACGCATTAATAATGTGTGTATATGTGTGCGCTTACGTGAGTTTGTGTGTTTGTGCGGGCGTGTATTATTGTGTGCTATCATGTGTATTTGCCTCTGTGTGAGCGTGGCTAGATTAAAGCTGCAAACGTGAAGCATATAAATGTGCAAAATAAAACATAGTACCTTGTAGTTTTGACGATGGCCATCAGAGTTTGGCGCCGGGGTCAACCAGTCGGTGGTCATTGGCTTCGGCATCGGCCTCTTCGCCCTCTGCGTCTACATCGCCTCTGTGGGGACCTATCTGCTGATACGACGGAGAAGGTCGGTCTGTCCGTCTGTCTGTCTGTCTGTCTGTCTGTCTGTCCGTCTCTCTCTCTCTCTCTCTCTCTCTCTCTCTCTCTCTCTCTCTCTCTCTCTCTCTCTCTCTCTCTCCCTCCCCCCACCCCCATTGTGTGCAGTAACTCTCACACTCTCTTATTTCCCAAATTAAATTGTTTGACTCTCTCTCTCTCTCTCTCTCTCTCTCTCTCTCTCTCTCTCTCTCTCTCTCTCTCCTCGTTTCGTTTTTGTTGTTGTTGTTGTTGTTTACAGAATAAGCTACATGTAGTTTGGATATCAAACCTTAAATGTCAGTTCACTCAAAACTAGCCATAATTCGAGTTCTGTTGTCGGCGTATCTAGCCTAGACACACACACCCTACCCCTGCCTCCCGGCCTATTTTATTTCAGGGGTAATCTTTGTTTTAACTTAATACACATTATTAACTTATTATCCTTTTTTTTTATCATAAGCAACATCTCAAATTGTGCTAAAAGAAATCCACAATGCCCAAGCGTCTCGTGTAGTTGGGTTGTTGTTTGTTACATATTTTTGTATTTACTATTTCTTTTTTTTCGGTTTGTTTCTTACGGTGGATCAGGAGTCGAGCCCAAAACAAGATCATCACTTCCACCCGCTCCCTCGTTCCCTCCTCGAAGCAGTGGCATTGACCCTCACCCCGCCGCCCCCTCGGGCCTACTCCGCCCCGTCCCCAGGGCTACCAGGAAGGTCGATCCTCCTCCAGCCCGCCGCCACCACAACAACGGTATCAGCCCACAACACCACCACGGCAGCAGGGATTCACTTTGGCTGAACGAGTATCGTTAACTAGATGTTGAAAACTTCATCAAACAGTATAATGTAAAAGAAAAATAAAGTCAAAAACGAGTCGCTTTATCCCTGCTTCATTTACCCGGTAGGGGCGATTTTAGGTGGACGGGAGTCAAATAATCGATTTTCAGATTTTCAGTCATTCATTCCTGAAGAAGAAACCTTCCTGTTTTGAAAGCTTGTATCATGGTGTTTGTGTGGTTAACTTGAGAACACGATTTTCAGATTTTGACTTTTTATTAGACTATAGATCTTTCTCTGCCTCACACAGAAGTATGTAAGTGTAAAAACGATCCTTTCTGCCTTATAACTGTCTTTCATTAGAAATATGTGGATGCTAAGTATATTATAGGGCCCCTACATGTTTTGAAGCTTTTCGGTTGCGATTTCTCGTTTTGGCCATTCCTTGAGTATACGACTTCAAATCCTTGGAGGACAGAGTGTGGCTGCCCACGTGGTGGGGTAATCAAAAACGGTCACTCGCGTAATGTTTTCATCCATGGTTTGTGCATTTGTACCATAGTGTTCAAGTGATTCGGCTGTTGGGATGATCCCTGGAGTCTTTTAGCCAGGGTATGATAATTCAACAATAACGACGACGACAAATCCACATAACTTTGTAACAAAATGGTCCTTTTTTTCAAAATGTTCGATTTGTTGATAAGCCTTTGCAATGCAGATTAATGATTCGTTGATAAGTAAACAAAATAACCCTGGTGCATTACGACTCGTTTTGTGTTGGAGAGTCACATATGTTAGACCATGTAGCTCCAACCTATGGACGCAACTAACTCAATGTTATTTGATTGGTTTAAAGACCCCCACAAGAAAATATGAAGCGCGTGAAGACACAAACGAACAAACAAACAATAAATGTATTATTTTAATTATAAAAGGAAGTAAATCAAATGAAACGGACAAAATTAATTGATGTCCATCTTCTATAGTTTTAGGCCCTGAATGTGACTGAATCCACATCCATTCATTTTATTTTCAAACCTACTTAATTCCGTCAACAGGTGAACTTGCAAATAAACAAATAACAAAAACGTGGACTCCTTGGCGGAGCTAATGTTATAGTAATGATAAATAGAGTAAAGGCATAACAACCGATCCACAGAATCAGTTGAGTGTGCGCTCCTGCTCAATGTCAATTAGGGTGAGATTAACGTCCTATTACTTGTAGTATAAGCTCCTAAGGACACGCTGTCCGAAGACTATGTCCTCGTGGGGTGAGGATGAGGAATGATATGAGGATGAAGCTCCCGCTTCCAGGAAGGAACTCGCGTACGTGCTTGAACAATAACGTGGATCACCCCAGCTGGTCTGCAAGGTTCTATGCTCTATGCTGGTCTATAAGGTTCTATGCTCTATGCTGGTCTACAAGGTTCTATGCTCTATGCTGGTCTGCAAAGTTCTATGCTCTATGCTGGTCTGCAAAGTTATATACTCTATGCTGGTCTGCAAAGTTCTATGCTCTATGCTGGTCTACAAGGTTATATGCTCTATGCTGGTCTGCAAAGTTCTATGCTCTATGCTGGTCTACAAGGTTCTATGCTCTATGCTGGTCTGCAAAGTTCTATACTCTATGCTGGTCTGCAAACTTCTATACTCTATGCTGGTCTGCAAACTTATATACTCTATGCTGGTCTGCAAAGTTCTATACTCTGTGCTGGTCTGCAAACTTCTATACTCTATGCTGGTCTGCAAACGTATATACTCTATGCTGGTCTGCAAAGTTATATGCTCTATACTGGTCTGCAACGTTCTATCCTCTATCCTAGTCTGCAAAGTTCTATACTCTATGCTGGTCTGCAAAGTTCTATACCTACTTGGGCTAACTGCGACGTTGATAATTCAAAAACCGTCTGGAAAGATGTGATGCTGGGGCCTTCAACACACAAACGTATATACTGTACTAAGAGATTTGTGACTTCTCTTTTTCTACGTCATGTGTTTTATAGTAGCTTGTGTTTTTCTATGTCATAGCATTTTCAGATGCTATGTGAATGCCAGATCTCCAGGGAGCGAAGAACGGTCTTAACGATTTGCTAACTTGGCCAGGCTTCCTTTCTAGTTTGGCTGAATTCAATCAAATTCCTTGTTCACAAACAATCTTCCGAATTCATGTAACATGACAATCTTTCAAGCGTTAAATAGAAGTCACACACACACACACACACACACACACACACACACACACACACACACACACACACACACACACACACACACACACACACACACACACCACCACCACCACCACCACCATCACCATTACCATTACCACCACCAAGACATAAACTAGATGAGGGCATCTTTTGTAAACGAAATATACAGACCAATTAGAAATCAAATCGATTGGCATAAACTAATGCTTTCATTTTGAATGATTGTGTTTCTAATATTTCGTGTGTGTGATATGCATAATTCACGCTTTTTTTTACACTTTACATTGTTTATACTATTTTCAATATTTTTGTTATGTTCAATGGAAACGCAGCTTTTTTCACACGATCTGTTTGATCCCGCCTCTTTATCTGCGTTTAGACAGTGCTGAATGGATCTTTGCAGATACTCGCAGATAACATCAAAACAATGCAGTAGACTATAATAGTAGACTTTTTTTTAGCTGCACTGTTTATTTTTAAATTAGAATATGTGAAATACTCATTATTTGGAATTTATGCTTTGAAACTTGCCGGAAGCATTGGATTTATTAAATCAAAAGTTACCAATTTATTTTGATATATGTTTGTTCATTTGTTAAAACATTTTTTAGAGAAACACATGATCTAAGCTAAAATACTCAATGGTATATTTTTAGCCCAGGAGTTTAATAGCTAGCGATCAAGAACAATCATTATCCAAACTGCCCGACATTTCATAGAAATCCCTCATTTCAGTATTTGGCAATTTTGGCATTTATTGTCAATTTCTTGTCAATTTTTAGGGGGAAAAAGTTACTTCAGGAACTAGTTGGTGTACTATGTGTATGTGGTGTACTTTGGGGTTGTCAACAACTGTTGCGGACTTATGCAGATCATGTACCTTAATTTTGTCTTGATTCCATCTGATTTCTAAAGTTTATGAAGGCTGTAAAATGTTTTGGTTTGAGTATTGTTTGTTTGAATGGGTTTATGTACTCTGTGTAATATACACGCTGTGGGCTTTATCTATGCCATGGTTTATCATTAAAAGCATATTTTGCTATGTACCAATAACATGTTTGCACATGCTTTCTGTGAGCTGATTTGTCTGGATCTGGATTTGTTAACAGAAAAAAGAACACACACACACACACACACACACACACACACACACACACACACACACACACACACACACACACAACAACAACAACAACAACAACATACAGTATTTATACGGCGCTGAATCTTGATAGAAATCAAATCAAAGCGCACACACACGTTAGCATTCAAAGCGCATTCAAACACAAACGCAATACAACGCGAACACACACAGATAACATAAATGGAATATAGCAGAAACAGACCTAATGGCAAGAGAGAGAAGATAAAGAGAGAGGAGCTTTAATGACGGGGGAACAGGTGGGTTTTGAGGTTAGCTTTGAAAGCAGAGAGAGTCGGTCGCTGACGGAGGGAGAGCGGAAGTTTGTTCCAGGAGGTCGGTCCTGAGACAGCAAAAGAACGCCGACCAACAGTTGAAAGCTTATACACACACACACACACACACACACACACACACGTGTTGAATTACCTCTGAGCACCAACTCAAGGTATTAGGTATTAGGTACTTTATAGTCACAGAGGCATCTCTGTGAAATTCGGGTTGCTCCCACCTGGAGAGCGCGTCGCAGCCAGAGGCGCGCTACCCACTTTTTTTTTGCATGCGATTTTTGTGTGACTGATGAGGGGTGGGTGGGTAAATTTTGACCAAATGACAACCTTTTCGTTGCCACTGGGTTTAACGTATGCTAAGTGCATGGGCACACGGGACCTCGGTTTATCGTCTCATCCGACAGACTGAATGAAGAGTGGGGTGGGGGAGTGGGGTGAAGTCAGACCTTCAACGGTAAACACATTTTGGACAAATGTGCCATAAAACAACAATCAATCAGCACAGTTATACTGACAACAGTATTTCTTTAAAAAATAAAATGAAAACAAAACAAAATGATTGCCATAACTGACAAATGAATGCATGGCTAAAATGAAACTAATATGTTGTTAAATGCAGAAACATAGATACATGCCTATTGTTATTTCAGCAAGTCTGTCAAAGGAAACTATTGTATATTTTGCTTCTTCAATCTATTCATCGAATAAGAACTGTAGGCTATCTAAAAAGATTGTCTTTGATCAGCAAAAGATATTTCGAGTAGAATATGACTATGTGATGGTTTATTAACACAACCATTAAGAAACTTTTCTCTCCACCAAAAAGCGAGCCCATTTTAAAAATAATATTTACATAAAGGGCATGGTTTGTTTTGTCTTCGATCTGTATATCTGTGTCAATTGTTCCCAGGTGGTAGAAATAAGTGAAACTGATCTTTTAAAAAAACAAGCAAAAAAGAAACGTACACATAAAAACAAAGAAACAAACAACAGCAACAACAACAAAGCAGAAACAAAAGCACATTAGAAAAATGGATGGGAGATGAGCAACTTTCCCGGCCCCTTTTCATCTAATAAATTTATATTTGTGCCCGGGTTCTGGCTCGTATGGTTGTAAGAAATACAAGTGGTTGATTTGCTCTAAATGGCAGACAGAGAGAAGTAGGGTTTTACATGAAATTACAAGACTCCCACTCTCATCAGTCTGACCAAAGGGTTCAGGATTATTTGACACTTGTATTTTATTTACTCACAAAATCTGCATAAGATTATGCAACATAATAATAAAGCAGCTCAATGGCGCCAAAACAAAATATGAATGAAAAAACAATGAAATCCGAAAGGATTTACAAGACTTTTGTCTTTCTAGAAGGTTAGCCCCAAACGGGAAGGGTCACTAATCATCTTCATTGTCCGGAGTAAAGTTCAAATGATTGGACTTAGCTGTTGTCAAGTTCCTCCGTAGTGATCGGCGAGTGCTGGGGTGGCTGGGCTTGCTCGTCAGGTGAGAGTAGCTCCCAGTCGTTCCGGTTACGACGTCGCGGGATGGCACGGTTCAGGCGTGGTCTCCTCGCGGATTCTGGGTGAGGGGCGTCTTGGCAGCGTTCCCGTCTTGGTGCTTGTGAGTCAGGGATGATCGTCCTGCCCATGATGCCCTGCTGATAATCACAGGAGAAGGTGGATGTAGGTCTCTATGGCTTAGAGACAAGGGGCTTCAGTCGGCAGGGAATTAGTGGATCCCAACCGGCTAGAAGGCTGCCCTTGTACAATAGCACTAAGAACACATAATCTGAATTTCAGTTAACAAACTGAGATCAGTAAAACATAAAAGGTGTACATGAATCAACTGATATTATTCAGTACCCGGATAGATCAAAGTCTATGATCAAGCCAACATTACTCTCCATCCAACACCTGGAAAGGAATGGTATCATAAAGTGCAAGATTGCAACCCACAGGCTTCCTACTAAAAATATACAAAAGGGTTAGTAGGCATAAAATCCGGTTCTGGTACCAAAAGAGTCAAAGTCAAAAACACACACACACAAATAATCAGTGCACATAAATAGAACAGAATGTTTACCACTTCTTTTCAATAACATATCTACTCCTTATTCATCATTGAACATAGGATCTAGATCAAAAATATGATCAAACAAAAAAACAAATCTCAATCACCAGCCATCAATAATACTCACTAGTTGGGCTATTATGACTGGCTGGGAGAGAGGTTGAGTCTGCAATGTTGCTCCAGCCAGGTTTCAGCATCTTGTGTGAAAGTATGTGTAGGCTAACTTTTTCTTACTACTCAAATTATAGCCCTGCCATTTTCAAACAATGAAAGCCTGTGATTGGTTTATAGCAGTCGACACGTCACAAGATGATGTCCTAGTAGTGCAGAACAATCACGCGCCGGTTACATCATTATCACATGCCGACATTCCTATCCTTCTCGTGATCAGAAAGGAAGGGTTGTCTTCAAAGGGCGCCGACTGTGGGTGTCACTTTCTCGTGATGGGAAGGTAGATCGGGGAGTAAAGGGAGACCGCCAGTGTAGGTGTTACATGCTGAAAGGGGAGGTAAACCGGGCTTCAAAGAGATAAATGCCTTAATCGGCATCTGTTAGATGTTGACTGGCAATTAAAGTGGCGGCCCGAGAGAAAAGAAAGGGGAGGGGGGGTGTAGATAAGAAACGGAGAAAGCGGGGCGTGCGGGTCAATTACGTCACACTGTCATAGGCAATAACAGAAACCACCAGTGTGCAAATGACTGCGACAAAGTCACCCAGTAAAGAGAACACAGAATAGGAGAGTGGAAAATTCCATTCTCTCCGCACTACACAGAACACCAGTCAGTAAACCAGGCCCTCGGCCTAGCCCGCACAGAGGGTGGCGATGCCACAGCAGCTATGAATCATACGTCTTATCTGGTCGGTTGTCCAGTGCAAAACTGGTTGGCCTGGATGCAATATCTCCTGTACAGTATAGTTCCAGTTATGCTGCTGAGCAAGAATAAAAATTAAATGATGTGGGTGGGAGTCAAAGGGTGGATAATATACTATAACATTAGTCTTGACAGGTCCTGAAAAACAACGTTTACAATCTTTGTTGTAGGAACGTGTGTGTCGACTTTCTGTCTGTTTCTATGTTTTTAGTCTGTTTTTTATTTTTTTATTGCAGTTACTATGTACTGTGTACTTTGTAACACCAGGGGCAGATCTGAGGGTTTTTTCCAGGGTTTCCGACCCACCCCCCCCCCCCTTTGCCCCAAGTATGTACCTTATACCAGGGTAAAAGGTAAGACAATGGCTCAAGTGTTCCTTTACTTACTTACTGTAGAGTAGAGTGGGGCTAAAAGCCTACCTTAAGCAAGAAATGCTCTCTGTCTTCTTAAAGACGCTCTAGAGAACCACAAATAGGTGCAATAGCTTGGGGTGTAGTTAGGCTATGTACTCACAAACACTCTCTGTGATAACGATAAACAAACGAACACAGTAGGTAAAACAAAAAATATTTATTTGGCCTTTTTGCCCCAGCTAGAAAACGCCACTGAGGGTGGGGCTAAATGCCCAGGTTGGGCGTTTTACCCCACTGTTACGTTTTACCCCCCTGAACAGATAAGCAAGAAAACAAATAAAACAGAAACTAACTGTCGACATATGAACCAAAAATGCACTTTTACTTGCGTAAGAAATTTAAATTGAGACTTTATATGATATGAACCTAAAAGGGCATTACTGCATTTGTAAACATTTTAAAATGAAATGTTAATCATTACATGAACATAAAGCTGCATTTCTGCTTTTGTCAGTTTACAATGAAACTTCAATCATGCAATGAACTAAAAAGTATATTACTCCTTTTGTCAAAAGATTGAAATAGAACTTTAATTATCATATGAATCCAAACAAGTGCATAACTGCTTTTGCAATAAGATTTAAATGAAGCTTTCAGCATGAAATGAACCCCAAAAGTGCACTACTGATTTTGTAATGAAACTGAAATGAAACTTTAAGCCTGATACGAAACCAAAAATGTAATTACTGCTCTTGGAAGAAGATTGAATAAGCTTTAGACACGATATGAACAAAACAAATGTTACTTTTTATCTAAGAAGTTTGAACTTTAATTATGCTATTAAATAAAATGTGAATTGGTATTTATTTAAGATAAATGAAATTTGAAAAAAAGCGCACAAGCAATGCAATCCACTTTCAAACCATACCCAAGCGTGAATACACACACACAAGCGTGAATACACACACACACACACACACACACACACACACACACACACACACACACACACACATACACACATACACACATACACACACACACACACACACACACACACACACACACACACACACACACACTCACACACACACACACACACACACACACACACACACACACACACACACACAAACCTGATGTACCAGACAAAAGAAAATAAGGATGAACATTTGACCATTTGACAAACTAAGTTATTAAATGGTAACCAAATGGGCATCTGTGGGTGTTTCTTTTTCATGAAGGAAAGAAAATCTAATAAGCTTTTGCATGAAAGTAAATCTGCCAGAAACTTTTCTAGGCATTGTCTTGTACATGGTTTTTGGGGAGGGGGGGAGGGGGAGGGGGCGAGTGTCATCGTGGGTCTGTCTTTTCAGTCTCTGCTACAGATTAACAGTGGGGAAGGGAGTGGGTGGAGGGAGGAGTGTCATTGTGAGTCTGTCTATTCTGTCTCTGCTTCAGATTCACAGTGGGAAAGGGGGGGGGGGGGTGCCATTGTGGGTATGTCTATTCTGTCCCTGTCTCGTCCATGTTCCACAACCTTGCTGGGGGGTATGTTTTTGCAGCCAACCTTTCTTTGTAAAGGCCAAAAAAATGCTGGACTTGGGGTTTGTTGAATCCAGAAAAACGCGCAATGCTTGTGGAGCCACAGAGTAAGGTCATGACGGGCAATACAGTTTCTGACCCAGTCCTTTCCTGCCATCTTGGTATCTTTGTTGAAGGGGTGGCTAATTTTAGCCTTCTCACAAACATCAAAAGACAGATGTTGCAGAGCCCGCATACGAAGACCATAGAATCGTCTCTGCATGTTGAGTACATGTTCTTTTAGGTCCTTTTCAACTTGAGATGGCAGAAATGATTTGCAACGCCCAAAATTCTGCACACCCGGTTCAGCAACTTTTTTGTCCCTGTGTCTTCTCAGAGTCCTTTGAGAAACACCAAAGTCTTTGCTTGCACGATTAATGGAAAGTCCATCGCTAACAGCTTTCAAAGCATCAGATAAGTTTCCTTCACCATAGCTGCCCCTTTTTGTCTTCCTTTTGTATTCCCGCACCATTATCTGTTGACAAGAGCAAACAGAAATTCACAAACGTTCATTATTATGCCATACAAAAGGAAAGAGAGAAGTCAATAAAGCACTTTATCAAGTGATGGGGCTAAAAGCCCTTAAGTGGGGCTAAACGCCTAGAGCAGGCGTTTTGCCCCATTAGTATGGTGGCGTTTTGCCCCATTCGCCCCATTTTACATGAAAAGCAACGGAAATCACTAGGTCAAACCAATATCATTGCTCACACAATAGATCCATGCAACACAAAATGCAAGTATTGTTTTGATTTCTCTGTGCTTTGCCCACTGGCACTGAATAAACTGCAACCGCAGATTTACATTTAAGAGGCTAAAATCAAAGAAAGGCGAACTGTTTACTTACCACGTGCGTGACCGAGCCACAACTTCTTGTGCAAATGGAGGCCACCCGTCTCGTTACTGGCAAAGCACTCTGGGATGCATTGCGTCATCAATGTACTGTAAAACAGGGGTGGGTGTCTTCGCCGACCTCGCCTTTTAGCCCCACCCTACTATGCTTAGCCCCATTAGTCAAGTGGGGCTGAAGGGGCACCACTGATGATCTGACAAACCTTCTCCATCCGACCCTATCCTCAGCTAGCCTCATAGTTCTGGTAAAAGGCAGACCCGTCCAATCCCTGATGTTGTCCTCCCAGCGCTTCCTTCTTCTCCCACCTGCAAATTTTCCTCCAGTGCCTTGAAATGAAGTTTTCCTTCAATGATCACTAAATTGCAATTTTTTTCCGGGGGCTTCGCCACTACACCTTAACCCAGGACCTACGCGGCTAGCCCAATGGACGACCCATGGATTGTCCCCCGCGGCCCCCCCCCCCCCCCCCTACGAATCATTTGGTCCGCCCATGAACACCACTTCCAAGATGGGGTCTGTGGCATAGTATAAAATTTCGTACTGTTGTCAAGAATTTTGCATCCGTATTCGTGTGGGGTTTTGTTTGTTTTTTGTTTTCTGTCGGTTTCTTTTTATTTTCGGTCGGTTTCTATTATACGCGCGGCGCACGCGCACTCACTCACACGCACCGCACACGCACCACGCACACGCACACACACGGCACACGCAACACGCACACACACACACACAATTAGCACACTCTCTCTCTCTCTCTCTCTCTCTCTCTCTCTCCTCTCTCCTCTCTCTCTGTTCTCTCGCCCTCATCATCTACCCTTGAATTCATCCCAGTACTTCATTCCTGTCTCCACACGTCATCGATATCATTGACACTGACAGTCCTACCATTCTACCACCAGTTCAGTGAAGACATTTCTATGCCTTTAAAACCATGATCGGAAGAACCTCCTACTGAGTAAGTAAAGCTGTAAGAAGGGGGAGCTGGAAGAGAGGGAAGAAGAGTTGAGCAAAGGAGAGAGAGGAGGGCAAGATTTACAAACTGTGAAGCCATGTGTGAGCGCTGTCATACATACATACACACTGTGAATCAACCCTGGTAGGAAATTTCAAGAGCTTGTTCAAATAGAAGCGTGATCCTTCAAAACATTCAGCCTGGCACACGAGCCACGAGACATAATAATAACGAGTAAAGAAAAGGGGACCAAAAAAGGCAAGTCACTCGTGCGTTATTAGTTACGGTTATGACAGCTCAATCGTGTTGAAAGCCAAATATATTGAATATATCTTAGTTCTAGTAATTTCACCAATACAAAATTAATACCAAGAGTTCTGATTAAAGACAGCCTCAACATCTGACAACAAGCATCTGATGTCAATGGAGCCAGTTTCACCTTTACTGAATCTGAGAAAGGACACACCAAGAGGCTTACCTGACCTGACCTGTACTTACATTTGCTGTGAACTGTTTCAGGGATCAGTCTTTGGATTTGGGCTCTCCACATACTAGTTTTGCCATTCCTTAGCGATCTACCTGAGAGGTTAACGTCACCAGCCTGCCTTATGGCACTGCAATGTACAGAGCTGTTGGAGTTCTTCACTACCCTTCCTTTCATTCATTCCTATAACCACAGTCACTTGCTGATCGCTTGCTGATTATTAGGTCACTATTTTAGTGACATTACATCTCCTTTGCGTCTCCTCTTTATTTCATTCATTCTATCCGTATCCATACCCCCATATCGCTCCTCCTCCCTTACCTCTTCCAATACCTACGCGTTAAATTTGAGCCACAAAGAACGCTTAACTGAAACCGACACTATTTTTTTTTCTTTTTTGCTGCGAACATTCTTAAGGGGGACTGCAGACTATAGTTTTTGTATCTTATGAAGGAGCGCTATTATCATGTTCTGTACAACATCGTCCAACTAGCAGGCGTTGTGGTTCTAAAACAAGCCCCTCCCCGTAATAATGTCTTCGCCGTTGCTCAAAACGCCTCGTCTCGTATTGTTTTACCTACCTATGTTGAAGATGAGTTCACGACAGTTAAAATGTACCTATGATTTATTATTAAAGTTCATTTGCAATGAGAAGTTTTGTTGCTTGACTTTTAGTGAGGAGTATATATCCTCGAGCTGAATCAGTTACCTGTGTCAGGATCTGCCTATCTACTACGCAAGCAAGCTTGGTCGGACTCAGTCTATCCTAACTGACAAACAATCAGCGAGTTCACGGCGCGCACAACACGCACAACATAAGACCAACCACCAGGGGAATTGGCTCACTTCACTCAGCTGTGTTGGTGTATGGAAGGGCTCGCGAAAAGTGTTTCAATGTTTTTTTTAGAAATGGTTGAAAGTTGTTTTTTTCTGTTGGCAGCCATTGTCAAAACAATAACTGAAACTACAGAAAGTGCAAAGGATAGTTTTGAATCTGGGTTAAGAGATTTTGTTGTTGTTGTTCAATCGGTGTTGAAGAGAACTTTAATATCGTTTGAAATGTGAGCCAACAATTAGTTCCTGCCATTGTGACGCCCTTATTACTACTGTTTGCATTGTGTTTTAATTCACCACTAAATAAACCCGTGCTCCGCACGGCAGCAAGAAGCATATCTGCGTTCATAATTGACAGGGAACTGTCTGAGCGATCGAAAAGAAGAAGAAGACGAACAAAAAGAAGAACTGGTTAGATTGTAAATAATGAAGAAAGAAACCACAAAAATAGGTGGTGGTGACCCCTCCCTTCCCCCCACACCCCTCTCCTTTAAAAAAAAAAAAAACCCCCCTAAATAAAAATATAAACCCCCAAAAAAAAAAAGTGTGGCGAGGGGCAGACTCGAACACGCGACCACGGACGTATATAGAAGTGCATGCCGCGACCTACTAATTTGCGGACGCGCCGCTTTACCTATTGAGCTATCAAGGCTTCTTAGACAGTCGATATAAAAAAATTATTATAAGAGGAAGAAGGGAAAGCACTCAAGTCAGTCGGACCAGATGACGTAGCTTCATGAAAGCAATTGTAAGAATCGCAACAGAACAGACTTAGGCTTTGTCACTTTGAGAAAAGTAAGGTGACTAAATATTGTTGAAACGCCCACGCACACCACGCCCACACGCACACGCAACACGCACACACACACACACAACACCACACAACACACACAAAACACGACACGTAATCATTGCTTGCGCGGTTTCCTGTCAAGTTCATGAGTGCAGATGCGTTGTTCTCCGCTTAATCAACTTTCAAACAAAGTATGGTTAAGGGGGGGGGACCAAAACACCAAACTTCCCGAACGTAGATGAACTATTGTTAAAAACAAAAAGCACTACTCGCCTCCCTCTTCTCCTTCATAGCCACCCCTCCCCCTCCCCATCTCCCTTCATTTAACCAAAGCAACCATAGCAGTTTCTAGGTGCAGTGAGTTAGGCCTAGCCTCAGCTTTTTGTTATCACACG
>CM065680.1:54591321-54621912 GCA_017654935.2 Phymorhynchus buccinoides
AAGACATAAAACCTAAGAACTAAACTCTCTACTCAACTAACGTCAATTGTTTTAAACAGTGTTTTTTTTAATCATTGGAACGTACCTAATCTGTAATACTCAGCACATATATGCTATTTACTGTGAATCTGTTGCATGAATGGTTTTTGTTTTTTTTTTTTTATAAGGAATAGCGGTATTCTATGCCAAATCCATCATGTAAAGGTGAACAAGTCCTAGGACTCCCTTGTGTATATAGGAGAGGAGAGACACACTGAGACACTGGACCCTTTTAATGTCATTAACACTGGGATTCTCCAGGGTGGACCATGGGGGAAGCATCATTTTCATTTGCCAAAACACTTGAGAACAAACTAAGGGATGAGAAACATTTGAAAATAAAGGGAACTAAAAAAAAAAACATATTTGCAAATGAATTTCAAATTTAAGTTAGTGAATTCAAAGTTAAGTAATCTAGTATTTATTTCTCTCTCTCTCTCTCTCTCTCTCTCTCTCTCTCTCCTTCTCGTCTCTCCTCTCTCTTCTCCTCTCTCTCCTCTCTCTCTCTTCTACAACACACACACACACACACACACACACACACACAACATACCACACACACACTACACACACACAAATACACACACGCGTGCGCACGCACAGCACACGCACACACACAACACACACACATACACACACACACACACCACACACCACACAACACACCCCACCAACACACACCACACACACCAAACACACACACCACAACACACACACACACACACACACACACACACACACACACACACACACACGATTCAAGGATTCAAAGACGTTTAATCCTTTGACCCCTTTTGGAGCATAGAGGATACAAAAAACAGTATATTTTTCCCAAAAAAAACAAAATATAAAACTCAACCAAAACCGCAAAACAATCAAAAGTACAGCAAAAAATGTCAGTTTTGGTGAGAAGTGAAAGAAACTTTTAAACTATCTTTCCAAATTTTAGAAATTTACTTAATTTAAGCACACACGCACACACACCACAACACACAAACCACTCACACACATATATTCTTGGCATTCAAATGTTAGATGTTTTGAAGAACTAGACTATTAAATATCCATTATTCACTATATATTTTGTAAGCATTTTTTGATCTTGCTTCAGCTATGAACTTTGCAATATATATTATATTAGCCTCATCGTCTGATGTGAACAGAGCCACACAATCTTTTCTAACAGCAAATTCTTTTTTTCTTTTTTAAAAACAATAGTTTATGTACATTCACATTTGAGAGTTATTCCGCTTCTTTCAGACGCACCCTCTGTGCCTCAGCTATGAATTTAGCCACAGATTTTAATAATTCTTCGTCATTAGACGTTAAGAGGGAAGCAACATCCTTTCTCTCAACTATTTGGAAAACTAGAAAACTTACATTTCACTCGTACATCATGCATAGGTGTGACAGTAAAAAAGAAAATGACATTCATTATCAACACCTGAGTTTGCAATAAAGGACATAGCGCTATTACACTCGTAATGTGGTTCGAATCATCTTTTATTAGACATAAATCCAAGTGTACGTAACCTAAACCTAATAAAGCTTTACCCTATTCCAATTGTCTGTAATGATTTCAAGATATTCTTCTGGCTGAAATACACTTTTAAATGAGAAAGAACCATTTATATTTTTCCTTACGATTACATATCAGCATGCCAGTTCTGCTTGAAACAACAAATGAGCCTGTCTTTAAATTCTTTTATAAAATGTTGATCATTTCCGACTCCCTGGGACAGCCATACTATACCAAATCCACGTTCTGACAAGACCTTTTTAACTCTATAGGCCAAATTCTCTTTATTTAATTCTAATTGCAGAAGCAACATGTCATAGGCTTGTCTACATACACGTGACTGAGGTAATCTTAGTAACTTCAACCAATATCTTATAGATTTTACAAATGTTCTTATATATAAAGGATACCTTCCTGTTTCTCCGTATAACATTGTGTTTGATGAATGAATTGGTGCATGTAAAAACCGTTTGATAGCGTATGTATGTACTCTTTCTATTTGAACACTTATATTCAGTCCCCAGATTTCTGAAGCGTACGTAAGCAGCGGCTGTATTTGGATATCAAATAACTTCCAAAATAAACGGCAATCTATATTTTTAATTTTTTTCAATGACTTCATAATTTCAATCACTCCTTTCTTCCCTTTTCTAGCAAACTCATCCCAAGTATAATTTAAACTTAATTTTGTTGAAAATATCATTCCTAAATATTTTTATGTATTAACTACTTTTATCTCTTCATTACCATAAAACCATTTCTCATGTGCTGATAGGTGCCCACCCATTCTGAAAACCACAATATTTGTTTTATTTAAGTTAACAGTTAATCCTAATCGATCAGATTCTTTTTTCAAGTTATTTAGTTGGTTTTGTAATCCTATGACTGTTCCAGATAAAAGAATGACATCGTCCTCAGGCCATAAAAAAAGAAGGAAAGAAAACATTAAAATATGAAGAAGAAATGGCAAACAAACATAGCATTACCTTTTACATACAATACCAAATTGACACAACTAAGCATCATGTAAAGTGAAACAACGAGAGCGTTTGTGACGCTAGATCACCAGCCGCGTGGCAGCGTTTTCGGCCGCAGTGCTTCACCTCACGGCTAGTAACTTTAGAAGGACTTCTAAGACATCATGATGATAAGTCTCGTATTATCTCAATGTGAATACAGGCCCAGGCGCTCGGCAGCATTTTCGGCTCACAGTGACCTTGACCTTTGACCAGTGATACTTCATTTTCGAACTTGAAATTAGATATCCTAAGAACTTATTCGCATGCACAATTTGAGCGTCCTAGGTCCCTCCGTTCAAACGTTATCATGCCAGGTGCTCAGCAGCAATTTTGGGCTCCAGTGACTTTGACCTTTGACCTATGATCTTCATTTTCGAACCTGGAATTAGACATCCTAAGAACTTATTCGCATGCACAATTTGAGCGTCCTAGGTCCCTCCGTTCAAACGTTATCATGCCAGGTGCTTGGCAGCAATTTTGGCCCCAGTGACCTTGACCTTTGATCTATGATCTTCATTTTCGAACGTGGTCTAGATATCCTTAGTACCTATCCGCATGCAAAATTTGAGCCTCCTAGGTCTTTCCGTTCAAACGTTATCGTGTTAACATAGTCAGATAGTCAGATTGACTGTTGATTGAGGAGCGTATATCCATTCACAATGTAGCCAAACAGACTAATGATCCAAATGACTGGAAAACTTTTCGTCAGTTCCGAAATTATGTAACGTCTAAAGAAAGGCAAAGACAACAAGACTATATAAGTGAACTGGATAATAAGGTTTCTAATTCCACTAACTTTGGTAACAAGGAATGGTGGAAACTTGTTAAATCCTTTTTAAACAAAAAAGGAATTGAGTCAAATGAGATCCCACCCATTCTTCATGAGGGTACAGTACACTATAGTAGTAAAGAAAAAGCCAATGTTTTCAATGCATTCTTCATAGCCCAATCCACATTAGAAAATAGTAATGACGACGTTCCAGATGTTCCTTACCTTATTCCTGAAATTTCCTTAACATTTACTGATGTGAAGAATGTTATTGAGAATCTTAACACAAACAAGGCAGTTGGGCCTGATTTGATTCATAATAGATTATTAATCGCAGCTCTCCCTGTAATACTTTATCCTTTGACTTTCATTTTTAATAGGAGCTTGGCCGAAGGTAAATTTCCTGGTGCCTGGAAATTAGCTCACGTAAGCCCCTTACATAAAAAAAATCTAAACATATTTGCAATAATTATCGACCAATTTCATTGTTGTGTTGGAAAAGCACTGGAGAGATGCATCCATAAATATGTTTACAATTTTCTTATGTCAAATAATATCATCTCTCTCTCACAATCTGGGTTTATTACTGGTGACTCCACTGTCAATCAATTGTTGTGTATTTATAATGATTTGTGTTCTTCATTTGACAGAGGTGTTACAACTCAAGCAGTGTATTTTGACATTTCTAAAGCCTTTGACCGTGTTTGGCATAAAGGCCTCATCTATAAACTTAATGGAATTGGTATTCGTGGGAAATTACTAGCTTGGTTTACCGATTATCTATCAAACCGTTATCAGGCAGTAGTAATCAAGGGTGAAAAATCTGATTACTTAAAGATCCCAGCAGGGGTTCCACAAGGTTCTGTTCTCGGACCACTCTTGTTTCTTATTTATATAAATGATATAGTTAATGGCATAGCATCTAACGTTAATCTTTTCGCTGACGACACCAGCATGTCCCTATCACTCAATAACCATGTTACTCGTACAGAAATGATTAATGCTGACTTATTAAAGATCAACAGTTGGGCCATGCATTGGAAAGTTAAATTTAGTGAAGAAAAAACTGAACTGCTTAATTTTGTACGCGGAAATAATGTCGTTCTTCCCCTTACTTTTGGAACTGTTCAATTGCACGATACTGACAAACATAAACACTTAGGACTTGTGCTCCAAAATAACTGTAAATGGGACGAGCATATACGCAGTATCGTTAACAAAGTCACCATGCTTCTCTCTTGCATGAAAAGTTATAAGTATAGAATTAGCCGAAAAGCTTTAGAAAGAATGTATAAATCTTTTGTACTACCTTACTTTGATTATGCTGATGTCGTCTGGGATAACTGTACTGAAACACAATCAAATTCACTTGAAGAATTACACTTAGAAGCCATAAGAACAATTGTTGGAGCAGTTCGTGGAACAAGTCATCAAAAGTTACATGAAGAATCTGGATTTTGTTCATTAAAGAAAAGAAGAGAAAGACATAAAATTATTTTTTATTATAAAATTCTAAATGGTATGTGCTCTGATTATTTAACAAACATTCTACCTGGCCTTGTTGCAGACAGAAGCCCATACCATAGACGAATGTGCCTAGATGCAAAACAGAATTATATAAAAAGTCATTTGTCCCATCTACAACGCTCCTGTGGAACTCTTTGCCAAACGATATTAAAACATGCAACTCTTTAAGTACAATTAAGCGTTACTCGTCGGCAGATGATCCTGTTGTACCGCCTCATTTCTATCTTGGCAAGAGGGAACAGCAGGTGATGCACTGCCGTCTCCGTCTTGGCATGAGCGACTTAAAGAATGATAAGTTTAATCGACATCTAGTCGATGGCCCATTTTGTGCTTGTGGTAACGGGGCGGAGACGGTGGAGCATTACTTGTTACATTGTATTCTCTTTAATGGAGCCCGTGCTCGTACAATTTCAACACTTCCAATAGAATATTGTATTGTCGAAACACTTCTCAAGAGTAACCCTACACTACACATTAATACAAACATTTTGATATTTGAAACTGTCCATGAATATATTTCCGAAACCAACAGGTTTTAAGTCATGTTTGTATTTATTTTATTTAACTATTTATTTATCTTATTTATTAGCACTAGTAGTATTGACATTTTTAAAAAGCAATATTGTCTGTATATCAGAAACGTGTACGAATTGTGTGTGCTTCTCCAATGCTATACTGGCTGATTCACAGTTCATGTATGGATAAATTATTGTTTTGTTACCCCTTGGTCTCTCCCAAATTTACAAATTTGTAAACTTATTGATTTTTTATTATATTATTATTATTATTATTATTATTATTACTTTTGTTTTGTTCACACTTAAAACTCTTGTTTGTATTCACAGTTTATATTGGTTTAAGCGCAGTCTCCATCTGTTCAATCAATTGTGCAATTATGACGTTAATTTAAGGAGCAGGGTATAGGCTTCGAGCTTGTTGTTGCTCTAATTGTCTTTTTGTTTGATCGTTTCCGAGTGAGTGAATAAAGATTTGTTTAAACCAGATAGTCAGATTGATAGTCAGGAACAGAATTCTCTAAAAACGCACGCGCGTGTGACACACACACACACACACACACACATACACACACATACACACTCTCTCTCTCTCTCTCTCTCTCTCTCTCTCTCTCTCTCTCTCTCTTTCTCACCACACCCCCCTCACACGCACACTCGCACCTACACACACAGATACACAAGCGCGCTCATACACATAATATTATCTTGCTCTTGCTCACAGTGAGAGAGACAGACAGAGACAGAGACAGACAGAGACAGAGAAGACGGGGAGAGAACTTGACGGAAACTTGATACCAAAGCTAAGTATTCTAAAATTTGCATTTGAAATCACGTTCCTCCTTATCTTCCTCAGCCCCTCCCCATTCCATCTCCATCCCCTACTACCCCTCTCCCTATTCCTGTTCCACAACATTCCATCGCTTCTGTCTTCCATCCTTACATCCTTCCATCCCTAACCTCTCACCTACCCACTCCTTACCCCCCTTCCGTTTCGTCTTGTCCAAATCTCAACTTTTCGTTTTAACGAGCAAGTGTGCCACAGTGAACAGAAGCAGGGTGGGTAAAGCCTGCTGTGCATTATCGTGACAATGAAGCGATGTAGGTCAGGCCTATTATCACAGCGCTCTCTCTCTCTCTCTCTCTCTCTCTCTCTCTCTCTCTCTCTCTCTCTCTCTCTCTCTCTCTCTCTCTCTCTCTCCCCCCCCCGGTTGCGTGTCATTTCTCCCCGCCTACCCCCCCACACACACACACTTCGGGTGAGTCACTCTGTCAGTTTGTTTACTTTTTACTTTTATAGCTAGGTACTTGACACGAGTGACAACAGACGCGCGAGTGTGGGCACCACACACGCGCTCACACGCGCCTGCCTGCACGGCGCATGTATATATCACGGGAAAATTTGGAATCCGGGAAAAATCGGAATTCTGATTTTTCCCTGGAAAATTCCGAATTTTCCCAAGGCTGGGAAGATTCCGAATCTTCCCAGGAAGATTCCGAATTTTCCCGGGACAATTCTGAATCTTCCCAGCCTTGGGGAAAATCGGAATTTTCCCAAGCAAGTAGCTGCATGCCATAGAAAACGATTCAGTTACAATTCAAAAGCATTTAAACATTAGGAATTCACAAACATACCTAAATATCAACGTTCATTGTGTGGGCTCTGTAATACCTACGTTCATTGTGTGGGCTCTGTAATACCTACGTTCATTGTGTGGGCTCTGCAATACCTACGTTCATTGTGTGGGCTCTGTAATACCTACGTTCATTGTGTGGGCTCTGCAATACCTACGTTCATTGTGTGGGCTCTGCAATACCTACGTTCATTGTGTGGGCTCTGTAATACCTACGTTCATTGTGTGGGCTCTGCAATACCTACGTTCATTGTGTGGGCTCGAAACGTTTTGCAGTAGGGCATTGCGCGCATACATGCATACGAATAAACCCCAGGACCGAATTGGATGCCTTGCCGTCAGTTAAGTGTGTGTGTGTGTGTGTGTGTGTGTGCGTGTGCGTGCGTGCGTGCGTGCGTGCGTGCGTGCGTGCGTTACGTGCGTGCGTGCGTGCGTACGTGCGTGCGTGCGTGCGTGCGTGCGTGCGTGTGTTGCTCTGGCGTTTATCTAGAAACCATCCTCACCAGCGAGTTGCTGTCTACATCTCCACCAACATCGACAGACCCCGTCACCACATCAGAGCCAGAGTCGTCAGGTAGGCTTCAATAAAACATCGGTAGCGTTACGTGTGTGTGCGTGCGTGCGTGCATGCGTGCCAGAATTTTGGAAGTGCCACGAATTGACAAGTGACTGCTTAACTTTTACTGTCGCTTCAGTGGCACTTCAAGATATAGCAACAACAAAAGGTAAAGGGGGGAGGGGGGGGGGATATTTAAGACTTTTTACCGAAAGTAATCGTAAGAGCTAGAAAACTGGCATTCTTTAATGATGATTATTATCACATTAGGTTTGAGAAGGTAGGACCATCTTACCCAAGTTTAATGCTGTATCTTATGCCAAGAATGTGTCAGTGGCCTATTATGTATATATATATATGCGTGTTTGTGTGTGCACATATGTGCAGGCATGCACGCATTAATAATGTGTGTATATGTGTGCGCTTACGTGAGTTTGTGTGTTTGTGCGGGCGTGTATTATTGTGTGCTATCATGTGTATTTGCCTCTGTGTGAGCGTGGCTAGTTTAAAGCTGCAAACGTGAAGCATATAAATGTGCAAAATAAAACATAGTACCTTGTAGTTTTGACGATGGCCATCAGAGTTTGGCGCCGGGGTCAACCAGTCGGTGGTCATTGGCTTCGGCATCGGCCTCTTCGCCCTCTGCGTCTACATCGCCTCTGTGGGGACCTATCTGCTGATACGACGGAGAAGGTCGGTCTGTCTGTCTGTCTGTCTGTCTGTCTGTCTGTCTCTCTCTCTCTCTCTCTCTCTCTCTCTCTCTCTCTCTCTCTCTCTCTCTCTCTCTCTCTCTCTCTCTCTCTCTCTCCCTCCCCCCACCCCCATTGTGTGCAGTAACTCTCACACTCTCTTATTTCCCAAATTAAATTGTTTGACTCTCTCTCTCTCTCTCTCTCTCTCTCTCTCTCTCTCTCTCTCTCTCTCTCTCTCTCTCTCTCTCCTCGTTCGTTTTTGTTGTTGTTGTTGTTGTTTACAGAATAAGCTACATGTAGTTTGGATATCAAACCTTAAATGTCAGTTCACTCAAAACTAGCCATAATTCGAGTTCTGTTGTCGGCGTATCTAGCCTAGACACACACACCCTACCCCTGCCTCCCGGCCTATTTTATTTCAGGGGTAATCTTTGTTTTAACTTAATACACATTATTAACTTATTATCCTTTTTTTTTATCATAAGCAACATCTCAAATTGTGCTAAAAGAAATCCACAATGCCCAAGCGTCTCGTGTAGTTGGGTTGTTGTTTGTTACATATTTTTGTATTTACTATTTCTTTTTTTTCGGTTTGTTTCTTACGGTGGATCAGGAGTCGAGCCCAAAACAAGATCATCACTTCCACCCGCTCCCTCGTTCCCTCCTCGAAGCAGTGGCATTGACCCTCACCCCGCCGCCCCCTCGGGCCTACTCCGCCCCGTCCCCAGGGCTACCAGGAAGGTCGATCCTCCTCCAGCCCGCCGCCACCACAACAACGGTATCAGCCCACAACACCACCACGGCAGCAGGGATTCACTTTGGCTGAACGAGTATCGTTAACTAGATGTTGAAAACTTCATCAAACAGTATAATGTAAAAGAAAAATAAAGTCAAAAACGAGTCGCTTTATCCCTGCTTCATTTACCCGGTAGGGGCGATTTTAGGTGGACGGGAGTCAAATAATCGATTTTCAGATTTTCAGTCATTCATTCCTGAAGAAGAAACCTTCCTGTTTTGAAAGCTTGTATCATGGTGTTTGTGTGGTTAACTTGAGAACACGATTTTCAGATTTTGACTTTTTATTAGACTATAGATCTTTCTCTGCCTCACACAGAAGTATGTAAGTGTAAAAACGATCCTTTCTGCCTTATAACTGTCTTTCATTAGAAATATGTGGATGCTAAGTATATTATAGGGCCCCTACATGTTTTGAAGCTTTTCGGTTGCGATTTCTCGTTTTGGCCATTCCTTGAGTATACGACTTCAAATCCTTGGAGGACAGAGTGTGGCTGCCCACGTGGTGGGGTAATCAAAAACGGTCACTCGCGTAATGTTTTCATCCATGGTTTGTGCATTTGTACCATAGTGTTCAAGTGATTCGGGATGATCCCTGGAGTCTTTTAGCCAGGGTATGATAATTCAACAATAACGACGACGACAAATCCACATAACTTTGTAACAAAATGGTCCTTTTTTTCAAAATGTTCGATTTGTTGATAAGCCTTTGCAATGCAGATTAATGATTCGTTGATAAGTAAACAAAATAACCCTGGTGCATTACGACTCGTTTTGTGTTGGAGAGTCACATATGTTAGACCATGTAGCTCCAACCTATGGACGCAACTAACTCAATGTTATTTGATTGGTTTAAAGACCCCCACAAGAAAATATGAAGCGCGTGAAGACACAAACGAACAAACAAACAATAAATGTATTATTTTAATTATAAAAGGAAGTAAATCAAATGAAACGGACAAAATTAATTGATGTCCATCTTCTATAGTTTTAGGCCCTGAATGTGACTGAATCCACATCCATTCATTTTATTTTCAAACCTACTTAATTCCGTCAACAGGTGAACTTGCAAATAAACAAATAACAAAAACGTGGACTCCTTGGCGGAGCTAATGTTATGGTAATGATAAATAGAGTAAAGGCATAACAACCGATCCACAGAATCAGTTGAGTGTGCGCTCCTGCTCAATGTCAATTAGGGTGAGATTAACGTCCTATTACTTGTAGTATAAGCTCCTAAGGACACGCTGTCCGAAGACTATGTCCTCGTGGGGTGAGGATGAGGGATGATAAGATGAGGATGAAGCTCCCGCTTCCAGGAAGGAACTCGCGTACGTGCTTGAACAATAACGTGGACCACCCCAGCTGGTCTGCAAGGTTCTATGCTCTATGCTGGTCTGCAAGGTTCTATGCTCTATGCTGGTCTACAAGGTTCTATGCTCTATGCTGGTCTACAAGGTTCTATGCTCTATGCTGGTCTGCAAAGTTATATGCTCTATGCCGGTCTACAAGGTTCTATGCTCTATGCTGGTCTGCAAAGCTATATGCTCTATGCTGGTCTGCAACGTTCTATGCTCTATCCTGGTCTGCAAAGTTCTATACTCTATGCTGGTCTGCAAAGTTATATGCTCTATGCTGGTCTGCAAAGTTCTATACTCTATGCTGGTCTGCAAAGTTCTATACTCTATGCTGGTCTGCAAAGTTCTATACTCTATGCTGGTCTGCAAAGTTCTATACTCTATGCTGGTCTGCAAAGTTATATGCTCTATGCTGGTCTGCAAAGTTCTATACTCTATGCTGGTCTGCAAAGTTATATGCTCTATGCTGGTCTGCAAAGTTCTATACTCTATGCTGGTCTGCTGGTCTGCAAAGTTCTATACCTACTTGGGCTAACTGCGACGTTGATAATTCAAAAACCGTCTGGAAAGATGTGATGCTGGGGCCTTCAACACACAAACGTATATACTGTACTAAGAGATTTGTGACCTCTTTTTCTACGTCATGTGTTTTATAGTAATTCACGCTTTTTTTGACACTTTAGTTTTTATACTATTTTCAATATGTTTGTTATGTTCAATGGAAACGCAGCTTTTTTCACACGATCTGTTTGATCCCGCCTCTTTATCTGCGTTTAGACAGTGCTGAATGGGTCTTTGCAGATACTCGCAGATAACATCAAAACAATGTACTAGACTACAATAGCATACTTTTTTTTAGCTGCACTGTTTATTTTTAAATTATAATATTTGAAATACTCATTATTTGGAATTTATACTTTGAAACTTGCCGGAAGCATTGGATTTATTAAATCAAAAGTTACCAATTTATTTTGATATATGTTTGTTCATTTGTTAAAACATTTTTAGAGAAACACATGATCTAAGCTAAAATACTCAATGGTATATTTTTAGCCCAGGAGTTTAATAGCTAGCGATCAAGAACAATCATTATCCAAACTGCCTGACATTTCATAGAAATCCCTCATTTCAGTATTTGGCAATTTTGGCATTTATTGTCAATTTCTTGTCAATTTTTAGGGGGAAAAAGTTACTTCAGGAACTAGTTGGTGTACTATGTGTACTTGGTGTACTTTGGGGTTGTCAACAACTGTTGCGGACTTATGCAGATCATGTACCTTAATTTTGTCTTGATTCCATCTGATTTCTAAAGTTTATGAAGGCTGTAAAATGTTTTGGTTTGAGTATTGTTTGTTTGAATGGGTTTATGTACTCTGTGTAATATACACGCTGTGGGTTTTATCTATGCCATGGTTTATAATTAAAAGCATATTTTGCTATGTACCAATAACATGTTTGCACATGCTTTCTGTGAGCTGATTTGTCTGGATCTGGATTTGTTAACAGAAAAAAGAACACACACACACACACACACACACACACACACACACACACACACACACACACACAACAACAACAACAACAACAAACGTGTTGAATGACCTCTGAGCACCAACTCATTAAGGTATTAGGTACATTATAGTCACAATAGGCATCTCTGTGAAATATTCGGGTTGCTCCCACCTAATGGAGAGCGCGTCGCAGCCAGAGGCGCTTTAATGACGGGGGAACACTGTTTTTTTTGCATTGCGAGAGTTTGTGTGACTGATGAGGGAAGTTTGTTCCAGGAGGTCGGTGGGAGACAAAAAGTTGACCAAATGACAACCTTTTCGTTGCCACTGGGTTTTAACGTATGCTAAGTGCATGGGCACACGGGACCTCGGTTTATCGTCTCATCCGACAGACTGAATGAAGAGTGGGGTGGGGGAGTGGGGTGAAGTCAGACCAACGGTAAACACATTTTGGACAAATGTGCATAAAACAACAATCAATCAGCACAGTAATTCTGATCGCTTCTCGGCCTTTTGGCTAAAACAGTGATTCAGGAACATAAATTTTTGTTTATACCCTGGTTGGTTTGTTCAGCCCGTCGTACATGGCGAAAGCCGATACGCGACGTTAAACTGAACTTCCCACAGTTATACTAACAGTATTTCTTTAAAAAATAAAATGAAAACAAAACAAAATGATTGCCATAACTGACAAATGAATGCATGGCTAAAATGAAACTAATATGTTGTTAAATGCAGAAACAGATACATGCCTATTGTTATTTCAGCAAGTCTGTCAAAGGAAACTATTGTACATTTTGCTTCTTCAATCTATTCATCGAATAAGAACTGTAGGCTATCTAAAAAGATTGTCTTTGATCAGCAAAAGATATTTCGAGTAGAATATGACTATGTGATGGTTTATTAACACAACCATTAAGAAACTTTTCTCTCCACCAAAAAGCGAGCCCATTTTAAAAATAATATTTACATAAAGGGCATGGTTTGTTTTGTCTTCGATCTGTATATCTGTGTCAATTGTTCCCGGGTGGTAGAAATAAGTGAAACTGATCTTTTAAAAAAACAAGCAAAAAAGAAACCTACACATAAAAACAAAGAAACAAACAACAGCAACAACAACAAAGCAGAAACAAAAGCACATTAGAAAGAAAGAAATAGCACGAAAACAATGTTTTCAGAGCAAAAAACAAACAAACCTCGTGCTTTTGTTGTTACTCGCGAATAACGTCAAAACATTTAGATCTACACCCTTCATGGTTTTCTTTAACCACAATCGTCACCATCTTATAACGCACACAACCAACCTCTCTAAGTGGGAGCAACCCAAATTTCATAGAGATGTGTCTGTGGCTAGAAACAATACATTTTTTTAAATACAAAAATGCGTGAGAGAGGCTATGAATACAAACTTTTTATTGAGGGTAATTGGATAAGCTGAGAACTTTTTTACACCATGCCCTCAGGCAAAACAAGACAATGAGAGAGAGAGAGAGAGAGAGAGAGAGAGAGAGAGAGAGAGAGAGAGAGAGAGAGAGAGAGAGAGAGAGAGAGAGAGAGAGAGAGAGAGAGAGAGACAGACCGAGGCTAAGCTAAGGATGATAAAAAAAAAAGTTATAGGCCTGTATTAAATATCAAAGAAAAAATGCATTACATTGATACATAACATGAACATAATAATGAAAACATGATATCACATTGTGACAAAACAATTGTATCTGTACACAACTGGGAAGACATTAAGAAGGGAGAAAAATGTGTGTAAAAGAAAAATAGTGACTAAAGATGTTAAAGAACAAGCTAGTTATGATTATTGAATTATACTACTAGTAATTACATAACCAACACAACACGTAATCCATTAGTGCAGAATATGTGCAATGTGACACTGATGTGAAACCTTTCCATTCAAATTATGATACAGTGAGAACCATTTTGTAGATAAGAGTCTACAGTAAAGTACATTCTTCGTACAGCTTAGTCTCGTGTGAATAATAATGACCCAAAATCAAACCTTCGTGAATACCGACTTCAAAATTCACCAAAACGCCCTGTGCTCCTTTCTATATACACTAGCCAAGATACAGACACTTCCCGCGAAGGACAGTACTGCAACCAGCAACACCCCTCACTGAAGGGGAAAAACGCCTGCCGAAGGCCTGTTTGACAAAAGGCTGATGAGACAGCCTACCTCAGAGTCGCCTCTGGATAACGAGAAAGGTACGACCAGTCTCGGAGCTCTGACAAAACTAACTCTATTCCTCCAAAATCCAACCGACCTGCAAATTAACAGCTCACCCAATTCACAACAAAAAGACATCGAATGATATTCACGGTCACACATACACACAAACATACTACAACAGCCACCCTCCTTTCACTCTCACTTACGTATGCACACACGCACACGCACACACGGAAACTTCATCAACAGAGCACGGGATTCTCGCGCTCCACAACACATAAAGATGAAATTGAGCGCGCAACCTTCCACACTCGCACACATGCGCACACGGACACACGCACACACTAAGTTTTACGAGTTGGAGAGGTAGAACCCAGCTTTGGCCCAGAAACAAGCTGTCCGTTTCCTAGGTCGTGGCGCTAGGCAGAAACAGTGGCAAGCGCCAACTCGTGACAAACGACATCACCGAACTCCCCGCTCACAATCGCTGCCCTTTGAAGTAATTTTGACACGTGTCACGCACAGCTGTAGGAATTTAGGCGTGTGCTCATGACGTAGTAATTAGTGCATGATGTACCGTCCTCTCTACTTGTCGACTGCTACTAACCAATCATAGGCCCCTATAGAAAAACTCAAATGAGTTGGAGGCAAACCGCCTAACATTCTCTTACTCACAAGACTACCAAAACCTGGCTGAGTCAACACTGTAGAATCAACCTCTCTGCTGTTACCTGCCAGTCTTACTATTACTAGTATTATTAGCTCAACTCGTGAGTACTATTAAATGTGGCAGTTGTGTAAAATACTTGATTGAGACTTGTTTTTGTTTGATTCTATTTTTGATCTAGATCCTATGTTCCATGTTGAATAAGTAGTAGAAGTGTCAGTGAAAAGAATTGGTAAACATGCTTTGGTGCTTGAATTTTACTTTAACTCTTTTGGTACCAGAACCGGATTGTGTGCCTATTTTCATGCCTTCATTTTGCTGGGTTTTCTACATTCATGTGTGTGTGTCAGACTTGCAGCTTTTGTACATCCCTTTCCAAGTGTTGGATTGAGAGTGATGTTGGCTTGATCATAGATTTTGATCTAGCCGGTTACTGAATCATACCAGTTGATTCCAGTACCCCTTTTATGTTTTAGTTTGTTAGTGCTATTGTACAAGGGCAGCCTTCTAGCCAGTTGGGATCCACTAATTCCCTGCCGACTGAAGCCCCTATCTCTAATCCATAGAGATCTACACCCATGTTTTCCTGTGATTATCAGCAGGGCATCGTGGTCAGGAAGTTCAAACCCTGACTCACAAAGACGCCACCGCACCCAGAATCCATGAGGAGACCACGCCTGTACCATGCCATCCCGCGACGCCACAACCGGAACGACTGGGAGCTACTCTACACCGAAGAGCAAGCCTAGTCATCCCAGCACTCGCTGATCCTACGGAGGAACTTTCCCACAGCTAAGTCCCTAAGACAGTGCAAAGAACAATAGCGGAACCAGGACACTTAAGAATAGTAGTGACCCTTCCGGCTTGGGGCTAAGCTTTTAGTCTTGTATAATCCTTTCGGATTTCCTTGTTTTTCATTCATATTTTGTTTTGGCGCCATTGAGCTGCTTTTCTTATTGCTGCATACTTTGTTATGCAGATTTGTGAGTAAATAAAATACAAGTGTACAAATAATTCTGAACCCTTTGGTGAGACTGATGAGAGTGAAAGTTTTGTAACGTTCATGTAAAAACCTACTTCACTCTGTCTGTCATTTAGAGCAAATATACCACTTGTATTTCATTCAATCATACGAGCCAGAACCCGGGCACAAATATAAATTTATTAGATGAAAAGGGGCCGGGAAAGTTGCTCACCTCCCACACCCTAGAGAAGTGGGCTAAAGGAAACTTTTCTACTTGAAAATTTAACACACTAAAAGTCTTTCCCTAGAGACTTCGCCTTTAGCTCATTCCCTCGTCACAAACAAGAAAAGCTTCGACCACAATGAGAGTCCTCCACCCACCCCATCCAAAATGGCTTCTCTCTTCAGCATCTCCGCCAACTAAGGAGGAATCGCCGTTTTGACGGCTTGATTTCTCGGAAACCAGAGCAAAGTGAGTGTTCTGATCGTTGAAAAGTCTGTCTTTCTGGTGATCTCGATGTTTTTCTTGCAAAAACTCATCCGTCAGGATCAGGGTCCACCTTTACGTCCTCTATTTTGTTGGTTCTTAGACAGATGTAAATGCCATGTACAGTAGCTACGTCATCCGTACTTCAAACACTACACGGGCATTACCTCCACGCTTGACCGACTATAAATCCCACTCGAGCGATGAGTACAGTGGCCACAGATGGATTTTTGGGGTGCTAAACACGAAAGCATTCACAAAATGTAACAGTGTTTTTTTTAATTCATTGACGTACCTAATCTGTAATACTCAGCAATATATGTTATTTACTGTGAATCTGTGAAATGGTTTTTTTTATAAGAATAGCGGTATTCTATGCCATAATCCATCATGTAAAGGTGAACAAGTCCTAGACTTTCCTTGTGTATATAGGAGAGAGAGACACACTGGACACTGGACCCTTTAATGTCATTAACACTGGGTTCTCAGGACATGGGGGAAGCATCATTTTCATTGCAAAACACTTGAGAACAAAAATAATGATAGAACATTTGAAATAAAGGGAACTAAAAAAAAAACATATTTGCAAATGAATTTCAAATTTAAGTTATGTGAATCAAATTAAGTAATCTAGTATTTAACGTTCTCTCTCTCTCTCTCTCTCTCTCTCTCTCTCTCTCTCTCTCTCTCTCTCTCTCTCTCTCTCTCTCTCTCTCTCTCTCTCTCTCACACACACACACACACACACACACACACACACACACACACACATACACACACACACACACACACACACACACATACACACACGCGTGCGCACGCACACGCACACGCACACACACACACACACACACACACACACACACACACACACACACACACACACACACACACACACACACACACACACACACACACACACACACACACACACACACACACACACACACACACACACACACACACACACACACACACACACACACGATTCAAGATTCAAGACGTTTAATCCTTTGACCCCTTTTGGAGCATAGAGGATACAAAAACAGTATATCACAAAAATAAAACTCAACCAAAACCGCAAACAATTCAAAAGTACAGCAAAATGTCAGTTTTTGGTGAGCAGTGAAAGAAACTTTTAAATTATCTTTCCAAATTTTAGAAATTTACTTAAATTTAAGCACACACGCACACACACACAAACACACAAACACTCACACACATATATTCTGGCCATTCAAATGTTAGATGTTTTGAAGAACTAGACTATTAAATATCCATTATTCACTATATATTTTGTAAGCATTTTTTGATCTTGCTTCAGCTATGAACTTTGCAATATATATTATATTAGCCTCATCGTCTGATGTGAACAGAGCCACACAATCTTTTCTAACAGCAAATTCTTTTTTTCTTTTTTTAAAAACAGTAGTTTATGTACATTCACATTTGAGAGTTATTCCGCTTCTTTCAGACGCACCCTCTGCGCCTCAGCTATGAATTTAGCCACAGATTTTAATAATTCCTCGTCATTAGACGTTAAGAGGGAAGCAACATCCTTTCTCTCAACTATTTGAAAACTAGAAAACTTACATTTCACTCGTACATCATTATATGTTTTAGAAAACGACATTCATTATCCACACCTGATTTGCATAAAGGACATAGCGTTATTTCACTCGTATGTGGTTCGAACCATCTTTTATTAGCCTTAAATCCAAGTGTACGTAACCTAAACCTAATAAAGCTTACCCTATGCCAATTGTCTGTAATGATTGCAAGATATTTTTCTGGCTGAAATACACTTTTAAATGAGAAGAACCATTTATATTTTTCTTTCGATTCCATATTAGCATGCCAGTTCTGCTTGAAACAACAAATGAGCCTGTCTTTAAATTATTTTATAAAATGTTGATCCTTTCCGACTCCCTGGGACAGCCATACTATACCAAATCCATGTTCTGACAAAACCTTTTTAACTCTATAGGCCCCATTCTCTTTATTTAATTCTAATTGCAGAAGCAACATGTCATAGGCTTGTCTACATACACGTGACTGAGGTAATCTTAGTAACTTCAACCAATATCTTATAGATTTTACAAATGTTCTTATATATAAAGGATACCTTCCTGTTTCTCCGTATAACATTGTGTTTGATGAATGAATTGGTGCATGTAAAAACAGTTTGATAGCGTATGTATGTACTCTTTCTATTTGAACACTTATATTCAGTCCCCAGATTTCTGAAGCGTACGTAAGCAGCGGCTGTATTTGGATATCAAATAACTTCCAAAATAAACGGCAATCTATATTTTTAATTTTTTTCAATGACTTCATAATTTCAATCACTCCTTTCTTCCCTTTTCTAGCAAACTCATCCCAAGTATAATTTAAACTTAATTTTGTTGAAAATATCATTCCTAAATATTTTTATGTATTAACTACTTTTATCTCTTCATTACCATAAAACCATTTCTCATGTGCTGATAGGTGCCCACCCATTCTGAAAACCACAATATTTGTTTTATTTAAGTTAACAGTTAATCCTAATCGATCAGATTCTTTTTTCAAGTTATTTAGTTGGTTTTGTAATCCTATGACTGTTCCAGATAAAAGAATGACATCGTCCTCAGGCCATAAAAAAAGAAGGAAAGAAAACATTAAAATATGAAGAAGAAATGGCAAACAAACATAGCATTACCTTTTACATACAATACCAAATTGACACAACTAAGCATCATGTAAAGTGAAACAACGAGAGCGTTGTGACGCTAGATCACCAGCCGCGTGGCAGCGTTTTCGGCCGCAGTGCTTCACCTCACGGCTAGTAACTTTAGAAGGACTTCTAAAACATCATGATGATAAGTCTTATAATAATTCAATGTGAATACAGGCCCAGGCGCTCGGCAGCATTTTCGGCTCCAGTGACCTTGACCTTTGACCAGTGATCTTCATTTTCGAACCTGAAATTAGACATCCTAAGAACTTATTCGCATGCACAATTTGAGCGTCCTAGGTCCCTCCGTTCAAACGTTATCATGCCAGGTGCTTGGCAGCAATTTTGGCTCCAGTGACTTTGACCTTTGACCTATGATCTTCATTTTCGAACCTGGAATTAGACATCCTAAGAACTTATTCGCATGCACAATTTGAGCGTCCTAGGTCCCTCCGTTCAAACGTTATCATGCCAGGTGCTTGGCAGCATTTTCGGCCCCAGTGACCTTGACCTTTGATCTATGATCTTCATTTTCGAACGTGGTCTAGATATCCTTAGTACCTATCCGCATGCAGAATGTGAGCCTCCTAGGTCTTTCCGTTCAAACGTTATCGTGTTAACATAGTCAGATAGTCAGATTGACTGTTGATTGAGGAGCGTATATCCATTCACAATGTAGCCAAACAGACTAATGATCCAAATGACTGGAAAACTTTTCGTCAGTTCCGAAATTATGTAACGTCTAAAGAAAGGCAAAGACAACAAGACTATATAAGTGAACTGGATAATAAGGTTTCTAATTCCACTAACTTTGGTAACAAGGAATGGTGGAAACTTGTTAAATCCTTTTTAAACAAAAAAGGAATTGAGTCAAATGAGATCCCACCCATTCTTCATGAGGGTACAGTACACTATAGTAGTAAAGAAAAAGCCAATGTTTTCAATGCATTCTTCATAGCCCAATCCACATTAGAAAATAGTAATGACGACGTTCCAGATGTTCCTTACCTTATTCCTGAAATTTCCTTAACATTTACTGATGTGAAGAATGTTATTGAGAATCTTAACACAAACAAGGCAGTTGGGCCTGATTTGATTCATAATAGATTATTAATCGCAGCTCTCCCTGTAATACTTTATCCTTTGACTTTCATTTTTAATAGGAGCTTGGCCGAAGGTAAATTTCCTGGTGCCTGGAAATTAGCTCACGTAAGCCCCTTACATAAAAAAAATCTAAACATATTTGCAATAATTATCGACCAATTTCATTGTTGTGTTGGAAAAGCACTGGAGAGATGCATCCATAAATATGTTTACAATTTTCTTATGTCAAATAATATCATCTCTCTCTCACAATCTGGGTTTATTACTGGTGACTCCACTGTCAATCAATTGTTGTGTATTTATAATGATTTGTGTTCTTCATTTGACAGAGGTGTTACAACTCAAGCAGTGTATTTTGACATTTCTAAAGCCTTTGACCGTGTTTGGCATAAAGGCCTCATCTATAAACTTAATGGAATTGGTATTCGTGGGAAATTACTAGCTTGGTTTACCGATTATCTATCAAACCGTTATCAGGCAGTAGTAATCAAGGGTGAAAAATCTGATTACTTAAAGATCCCAGCAGGGGTTCCACAAGGTTCCGTTCTCGAACCACTCTTGTTTCTTATTTATATAAATGATATAGTTAATGGCATAGCATCTAACGTTAATCTTTTCGCTGACGACACCAGCATGTCCCTATCACTCAATAACCATGTTACTCGTACAGAAATGATTAATGCTGACTTATTAAAGATCAACAGTTGGGCCATGCATTGGAAAGTTAAATTTAGTGAAGAAAAAACTGAACTGCTCAATTTTGTACGCGGAAATAATGTCGTTCTTCCCCTTACTTTTGGAACTGTTCAATTGCACGATACTGACAAACATAAACACTTAGGACTTGTGCTCCAAAATAACTGTAAATGGGACGAGCATATACGCAGTATCGTTAACAAAGTCACCATGCTTCTCTCTTGCATGAAAAGTTATAAGTATAGAATTAGCCGAAAAGCTTTAGAAAGAATGTATAAATCTTTTGTACTACCTTACTTTGATTATGCTGATGTCGTCTGGGATAACTGTACTGAAACACAATCAAATTCACTTGAAGAATTACACTTAGAAGCCATAAGAACAATTGTTGGAGCAGTTCGTGGAACAAGTCATCAAAAGTTACATGAAGAATCTGGATTTTGTTCATTAAAGAAAAGAAGAGAAAGACATAAAATTATTTTTTATTATAAAATTCTAAATGGTATGTGCTCTGATTATTTAACAAACATTCTACCTGGCCTTGTTGCAGACAGAAGCCCATACCATAGACGAATGTGCCTAGATGCAAAACAGAATTATATAAAAAGTCATTTGTCCCATCTACAACGCTCCTGTGGAACTCTTTGCCAAACGATATTAAAACATGCAACTCTTTAAGTACAATTAAGCGTTACTCGTCGGCAGATGATCCTGTTGTACCGCCTCATTTCTATCTTGGCAAGAGGGAACAGCAGGTGATGCACTGCCGTCTCCGTCTTGGCATGAGCGACTTAAAGAATGATAAGTTTAATCGACATCTAGTCGATGGCCCATTTTGTGCTTGTGGTAACGGGGCGGAGACGGTGGAGCATTACTTGTTACATTGTATTCTCTTTAATGGAGCCCGTGCTCGTACAATTTCAACACTTCCAATAGAATATTGTATTGTCGAAACACTTCTCAAGGGTAACCCTACACTACACATTAATACAAACATTTTGATATTTGAAACTGTCCATGAATATATTTCCGAAACCAACAGGTTTTAAGTCATGTTTGTATTTATTTTATTTAACTATTTATTTATCTTATTTATTAGCACTAGTAGTATTGACATTTTTAAAAAGCAATATTGTCTGTATATCAGAAACGTGTACGAATTGTGTGTGCTTCTCCAATGCTATACTGGCTGATTCACAGTTCATGTATGGATAAATTATTGTTTTGTTTCCCCTTGGTCTCTCCCAAATTTACAAATTTGTAAACTTATTGATTTATTATTATATTATTATTATTATTATTATTATTATTACTTTTGTTTTTGTTCACACTTAAAACTCTTGTTTGTATTCACAGTTTATATTGGTTTAAACGCAGTCTCCATCTGTTCAATCAATTGTGCAATTATGACGTTAATTTAAGGAGCACGGTATAAGCTTCGAGCTTGTTGTTGCTCTAATTGTCTTTTTGTTTGATCGTTTCCGAGTGAGTGAATAAAGATTTGTTTAAACCAGATAGTCAGATTGATAGTCAGGAACAGAATTCTCTAAAAACGCACGCGCGTGTGACACACACACACACACACACACACACACACACACATACACACTCTCTCTCTCTCTCTCTCTCTCTCTCTCTCTCTCTCTCTCTTTCTCACCACACCCCCCTCACACGCACACTCGCACCTACACACACAGATACACAAGCGCGCTCATACACATAATATTATCTTGCTCTTGCTCACAGTGAGAGAGACAGACAGAGACAGAGACAGACAGAGACAGAGAAGACGGGGAGAGAACTTGACGGAAACTTGATACCAAAGCTAAGTATTCTAAAATTTGCATTTGAAATCACGTTCCTCCTTATCTTCCTCAGCCCCTCCCCATTCCATCTCCATCCCCTACTACCCCTCTCCCTATTCCTGTTCCACAACATTCCATCGCTTCTGTCTTCCATCCTTACATCCTTCCATCCCTAACCTCTCACCTACCCACTCCTTACCCCCCTTCCGTTTCGTCTTGTCCAAATCTCAACTTTTCGTTTTAACGAGCAAGTGTGCCACAGTGAACAGAAGCAGGGTGGGTAAAGCCTGCTGTGCATTATCGTGACAATGAAGCGATGTAGGTCAGGCCTATTATCACAGCGCTCTCTCTCTCTCTCTCTCTCTCTCTCTCTCTCTCTCTCTCTCTCTCTCTCTCTCTCTCTCTCTCTCTCTCTCTCCCCCCGGTTGCGTGTCATTTCTCCCCGCCTACCCCCCCACACACACACACTTCGGGTGAGTCACTCTGTCAGTTTGTTTACTTTTTACTTTTATAGCTAGGTACTTGACACGAGTGACAACAGACGCGCGAGTGTGGGCACCACACACGCGCTCACACGCGCCTGCCTGCACGGCGCATGTATATATCACGGGAAAATTTGGAATCCGGGAAAATCGGAATTCTGATTTTTCCTAGCAAATTCCGAATTTTCCCAAGGCTGGGAAGAATCCGAATCTTCCCAGGAAGATTCCGAATTTTCCCGGGACAATTCTGAATCTTCCCAGCCTTGGGGAAAATCGGAATTTTCCCAAGCAAGTAGCTGCATGCCATAGAAAACGATTCAGTTACAATTCAAAAGCATTTAAACATTAGGAATTCACAAACATACCTAAATATCAACGTTCATTGTGTGGGCTCTGTAATACCTACGTTCATTGTGTGGGCTCTGTAATACCTACGTTCATTGTGTGGGCTCTGCAATACCTACGTTCATTGTGTGGGCTCTGTAATACCTACGTTCATTGTGTGGGCTCTGCAATACCTACGTTCATTGTGTGGGCTCTGCAATACCTACGTTCATTGTGTGGGCTCTGTAATACCTACGTTCATTGTGTGGGCTCTGCAATACCTACGTTCATTGTGTGGGCTCGAAACGTTTTGCAGTAGGGCATTGCGCGCATACATGCATACGAATAAACCCCAGGACCGAATTGGATGCCTTGCCGTCAGTTAAGTGTGTGTGTGTGTGTGTGTGTGTGTGCGTGTGCGTGCGTGCGTGCGTGCGTGCGTGCGTGCGTGCGTGCGTGCGTGCGTGCGTACGTGCGTGCGTGCGTGCGTGCGTGCGTGTGTTGCTCTGGCGTTTATCTAGAAACCATCCTCACCAGCGAGTTGCTGTCTACATCTCCACCAACATCGACAGACCCCGTCACCACATCAGAGCCAGAGTCGTCAGGTAGGCTTCAATAAAACATCGGTAGCGTTACGTGTGTGTGCGTGCGTGCGTGCATGCGTGCCAGAATTTTGGAAGTGCCACGAATTGACAAGTGACTGCTTAACTTTTACTGTCGCTTCAGTGGCACTTCAAGATATAGCAACAACAAAAGGTAAAGGGGGGAGGGGGGGGGGATATTTAAGACTTTTTACCGAAAGTAATCGTAAGAGCTAGAAAACTGGCATTCTTTAATGATGATTATTATCACATTAGGTTTGAGAAGGTAGGACCATCTTACCCAAGTTTAATGCTGTATCTTATGCCAAGAATGTGTCAGTGGCCTATTATGTATATATATATATGCGTGTTTGTGTGTGCACATATGTGCAGGCATGCACGCATTAATAATGTGTGTATATGTGTGCGCTTACGTGAGTTTGTGTGTTTGTGCGGGCGTGTATTATTGTGTGCTATCATGTGTATTTGCCTCTGTGTGAGCGTGGCTAGTTTAAAGCTGCAAACGTGAAGCATATAAATGTGCAAAATAAAACATAGTACCTTGTAGTTTTGACGATGGCCATCAGAGTTTGGCGCCGGGGTCAACCAGTCGGTGGTCATTGGCTTCGGCATCGGCCTCTTCGCCCTCTGCGTCTACATCGCCTCTGTGGGGACCTATCTGCTGATACGACGGAGAAGGTCGGTCTGTCTGTCTGTCTGTCTGTCTGTCTGTCTGTCTCTCTCTCTCTCTCTCTCTCTCTCTCTCTCTCTCTCTCTCTCTCTCTCTCTCTCTCTCTCTCTCTCTCTCCCTCCCCCCACCCCCATTGTGTGCAGTAACTCTCACACTCTCTTATTTCCCAAATTAAATTGTTTGACTCTCTCTCTCTCTCTCTCTCTCTCTCTCTCTCTCTCTCTCTCTCTCTCTCTCCCTCGTTTCGTTTTTGTTGTTGTTGTTGTTGTTTTTACAGAATAAGCTACATGTAGTTTGGATATCAAACCTTAAATGTCAGTTCACTCAAAACTAGCCATAATTCGAGTTCTGTTGTCGGCGTATCTAGCCTAGACACACACACCCTACCCCTGCCTCCCGGCCTATTTTATTTCAGGGGTAATCTTTGTTTTAACTTAATACACATTATTAACTTATTATCCTTTTTTTTTATCATAAGCAACATCTCAAATTGTGCTAAAAGAAATCCACAATGCCCAAGCGTCTCGTGTAGTTGGGTTGTTGTTTGTTACATATTTTTGTATTTACTATTTCTTTTTTTTCGGTTTGTTTCTTACGGTGGATCAGGAGTCGAGCCCAAAACAAGATCATCACTTCCACCCGCTCCCTCGTTCCCTCCTCGAAGCAGTGGCATTGACCCTCACCCCGCCGCCCCCTCGGGCCTACTCCGCCCCGTCCCCAGGGCTACCAGGAAGGTCGATCCTCCTCCAGCCCGCCGCCACCACAACAACGGTATCAGCCCACAACACCACCACGGCAGCAGGGATTCACTTTGGCTGAACGAGTATCGTTAACTAGATGTTGAAAACTTCATCAAACAGTATAATGTAAAAGAAAAATAAAGTCAAAAACGAGTCGCTTTATCCCTGCTTCATTTACCCGGTAGGGGCGATTTTAGGTGGACGGGAGTCAAATAATCGATTTTCAGATTTTCAGTCATTCATTCCTGAAGAAGAAACCTTCCTGTTTTGAAAGCTTGTATCATGGTGTTTGTGTGGTTAACTTGAGAACACGATTTTCAGATTTTGACTTTTTATTAGACTATAGATCTTTCTCTGCCTCACACAGAAGTATGTAAGTGTAAAAACGATCCTTTCTGCCTTATAACTGTCTTTCATTAGAAATATGTGGATGCTAAGTATATTATAGGGCCCCTACATGTTTTGAAGCTTTTCGGTTGCGATTTCTCGTTTTGGCCATTCCTTGAGTATACGACTTCAAATCCTTGGAGGACAGAGTGTGGCTGCCCACGTGGTGGGGTAATCAAAAACGGTCACTCGCGTAATGTTCTCATCCATGGTTGGTGCATTTGTACCATAGTGTTCAAGTGATTCGGCTTTCGGGATGATCCCTGGAGTCTTTTAGCCAGGGTATGATAATTCAACAATAACGACGACGACAAATCCACATAACTTTGTAACAAAATGGTCCTTTTTTTCAAAATGTTCGATTTGTTGATAAGCCTTTGCAATGCAGATTAATGATTCGTTGATAAGTAAACAAAATAACCCTGGTGCATTACGACTCGTTTTGTGTTGGAGAGTCACATATGTTAGACCATGTAGCTCCAACCTATGGACGCAACTAACTCAATGTTATTTGATTGGTTTAAAGACCCCCACAAGAAAATATGAAGCGCGTGAAGACACAAACGAACAAACAAACAATAAATGTATTATTTTAATTATAAAAGGAAGTAAATCAAATGAAACGGACAAAATTAATTGATGTCCATCTTCTATAGTTTTAGGCCCTGAATGTGACTGAATCCACATCCATTCATTTTATTTTCAAACCTACTTAATTCCGTCAACAGGTGAACTTGCAAATAAACAAATAACAAAAACGTGGACTCCTTGGCGGAGCTAATGTTATAGTAATGATAAATAGAGTAAAGGCATAACAACCGATCCACAGAATCAGTTGAGTGTGCGCTCCTGCTCAATGTCAATTAGGGTGAGATTAACGTCCTATTACTTGTAGTATAAGCTCCTAAGGACACGCTGTCCGAAGACTATGTCCTCGTGGGGTGAGGATGAGGAATGATATGAGGATGAAGCTCCCGCTTCCAGGAAGGAACTCGCGTACGTGCTTGAACAATAACGTGGATCACCCCAGCTGGTCTGCAAGGTTCTATGCTCTATGCTGGTCTATAAGGTTCTATGCTCTATGCTGGTCTACAAGGTTCTATGCTCTATGCTGGTCTGCAAAGTTCTATGCTCTATGCTGGTCTGCAAAGTTATATACTCTATGCTGGTCTGCAAAGTTCTATGCTCTATGCTGGTCTACAAGGTTATATGCTCTATGCTGGTCTGCAAAGTTCTATGCTCTATGCTGGTCTACAAGGTTCTATGCTCTATGCTGGTCTGCAAAGTTCTATACTCTATGCTGGTCTGCAAACTTCTATACTCTATGCTGGTCTGCAAACTTATATACTCTATGCTGGTCTGCAAAGTTCTATACTCTATGCTGGTCTGCAAACTTCTATACTCTATGCTGGTCTGCAAACGTATATACTCTATGCTGGTCTGCAAAGTTATATGCTCTATACTGGTCTGCAACGTTCTATCCTCTATCCTAGTCTGCAAAGTTCTATACTCTATGCTGGTCTGCAAAGTTCTATACCTACTTGGGCTAACTGCGACGTTGATAATTCAAAAACCGTCTGGAAAGATGTGATGCTGGGGCCTTCAACACACAAACGTATATACTGTACTAAGAGATTTGTGACTTCTCTTTTTCTACGTCATGTGTTTTATAGTAGCTTGTGTTTTTCTATGTCATAGCATTTTCAGATGCTATGTGAATGCCAGATCTCCAGGGAGCGAAGAACGGTCTTAACGATTTGCTAACTTGGCCAGGCTTCCTTTCTAGTTTGGCTGAATTCAATCAAATTCCTTGTTCACAAACAATCTTCCGAATTCATGTAACATGACAATCTTTCAAGCGTTAAATAGAAGTCACACACACACATACACACACCCACACACACACACACACACACACACACACACACACACACACACACACACACACCACCACCACCACCACCACCACCATCAACATTACCACACCACCACCAAGACATAAACTATGAGGGCATCTTTTGTAAACGAAATATACAGACCAATTAGAAATCAAATCGATTGGCATAAACTAATGCTTTCATTTTGAATGATTGTGTTTCTAATATTTCGTGTGTGTGATATGCATAATTCACGCTTTTTTTTACACTTTACATTGTTTATACTATTTTCAATATTTTTGTTATGTTCAATGGAAACGCAGCTTTTTTCACACGATCTGTTTGATCCCGCCTCTTTATCTGCGTTTAGACAGTGCTGAATGGATCTTTGCAGATACTCGCAGATAACATCAAAACAATGCAGTAGACTATAATAGTAGACTTTTTTTTAGCTGCACTGTTTATTTTTAAATTAGAATATGTGAAATACTCATTATTTGGAATTTATGCTTTGAAACTTGCCGGAAGCATTGGATTTATTAAATCAAAAGTTACCAATTTATTTTGATATATGTTTGTTCATTTGTTAAAACATTTTTTAGAGAAACACATGATCTAAGCTAAAATACTCAATGGTATATTTTTAGCCCAGGAGTTTAATAGCTAGCGATCAAGAACAATCATTATCCAAACTGCCCGACATTTCATAGAAATCCCTCATTTCAGTATTTGGCAATTTTGGCATTTATTGTCAATTTCTTGTCAATTTTTAGGGGGAAAAAGTTACTTCAGGAACTAGTTGGTGTACTATGTGTATGTGGTGTACTTTGGGGTTGTCAACAACTGTTGCGGACTTATGCAGATCATGTACCTTAATTTTGTCTTGATTCCATCTGATTCCTAAAGTTTATGAAGGCTGTAAAATGTTTTGGTTTGAGTATTGTTTGTTTGAATGGGTTTATGTACTCTGTGTAATATACACGCTGTGGGCTTTATCTATGCCATGGTTTATCATTAAAAGCATATTTTGCTATGTACCAATAACATGTTTGCACATGCTTTCTGTGAGCTGATTTGTCTGGATCTGGATTTGTTAACAGAAAAAAGAACACACACACCACACACACACACACACACACACACACACACACACACACACACACACACACACAACAACAACAACAACAACAACATACAGTATTTATACGGCGCTGAATCTTGATAGAAATCAAATCAAAGCGCACACACACGTTAGCATTCAAAGCGCATTCAAACACAAACGCAATACAAAGCGAACACACAGGGATGACATAAATGGAATATAGCAGAAACAGACCTAATGGCAAGAGAGAGAAGAGAAAGAGAGAGGAGCTTTAATGACGGGGGGAACAGGTGGGTTTTGAGGTTAGCTTTGAAAGCAGAGAGGGTCGGTCGCTGACGGAAGGAGAGCGGAAGTTTGTTCCAGGAGGTCGGTCCTGAGACAGCAAAAGAACGCCGACCAACAGTTGAAAGCTTATACACACACACACACACACACACACACGTGTTGAATTACCTCTGAGCACCAACTCAAGGTATTAGGTATTAGGTACTTTATAGTCACAGAGGCATCTCTGTGAAATTCGGGTTGCTCCCACCTGGAGAGCGCGTCGCAGCTAGAGGCGCGCTACCCACATTTTTTTTTTTTTGTGCATGCGATTTTTGAAATGATTGTGTGACTGATGAGGGAGGGTGGAGTAAATTTTGACCAAATGACAACTTTTTCGTTGCCACTGGGTTAACGTATGCTAAGTGCATGGGCACACGGGACCTCGGTTTATCGTCTCACCCGAAAGACTGAATGAAGAGTGGGGTGGGGGAGTGGGGTGAAGTCAGACCTTCAACGGTAAACACATTTTGGACAAATGTGCCATAAAACAACAATCAATCAGCACAGTTATACTGACAACAGTATTTCTTTAAAAAATAAAATGAAAACAAAACAAAATGATTGCCATAACTGACAAATGAATGCATGGCTAAAATGAAACTAATATGTTGTTAAATGCAGAAACATAGATACATGCCTATTGTTATTTCAGCAAGTCTGTCAAAGGAAACTATTGTATATTTTGCTTCTTCAATCTATTCATCGAATAAGAACTGTAGGCTATCTAAAAAGATTGTCTTTGATCAGCAAAAGATATTTCGAGTAGAATATGACTATGTGATGGTTTATTAACACAACCATTAAGAAACTTTTCTCTCCACCAAAAAGCGAGCCCATTTTAAAAATAATATTTACATAAAGGGCATGGTTTGTTTTGTCTTCGATCTGTATATCTGTGTCAATTGTTCCCAGGTGGTAGAAATAAGTGAAACTGATCTTTTAAAAAAACAAGCAAAAAAGAAACGTACACATAAAAACAAAGAAACAAACAACAGCAACAACAACAAAGCAGAAACAAAAGCACAACCATGCCCTCAGGCAAAACAAGACAATGAGAGAGAGAGAGAGAGAGAGGAGAGAGAGAGAGAGAGAGAGAGAGAGAGAGAGAGAGAGGAGAGAGAGATGAGAGAGAGAGAGAGAGAGAGAGAGAGACAGACCGAGGCTAAGCTAAGGATGATAAAAAAAAAAGTTATAGGCCTGTATTAAATATCAAAGAAAAAATGCATTACATTGATACATAACATGAACATAATAATGAAAACATGATATCACATTGTGACAAAACAATTGTATCTGTACACAACTGGGAAGACATTAAGAAGGGAGAAAAATGTGTGTAAAAGAAAAATAGTGACTAAAGATGTTAAAGAACAAGCTAGTTATGATTATTGAATTATACTACTAGTAATTACATAACCAACACAACACGTAATCCATTAGTGCAGAATATGTGCAATGTGACACTGATGTGAAACCTTTCCATTCAAATTATGATACAGTGAGAACCATTTTGTAGATAAGAGTC
>CM065680.1:54622412-54637412 GCA_017654935.2 Phymorhynchus buccinoides
AGAGCCAGAAGTCGTCAGTAGGCTTCAATAAAACATGTAGCGTTACGTGTGGTGTGCGTGCGTGCGTGCATGCGTGCCAGAATTTTGGAAGTGCCACGAATTGACAAGTGACTGCTTAACTTTTACTGTCGCTTCAGTGGCACTTCAAGATATAGCAACAACAAAAGGTAAAGGGGGGAGGGGGGGGGGATATTTAAGACTTTTTACCGAAAGTAATCGTAAGAGCTAGAAAACTGGCATTCTTTAATGATGATTATTATCACATTAGGTTTGAGAAGGTAGGACCATCTTACCCAAGTTTAATGCTGTATCTTATGCCAAGAATGTGTCAGTGGCCTATTATGTATATATATATATGCGTGTTTGTGTGTGCACATATGTGCAGGCATGCACGCATTAATAATGTGTGTATATGTGTGCGCTTACGTGAGTTTGTGTGTTTGTGCGGGCGTGTATTATTGTGTGCTATCATGTGTATTTGCCTCTGTGTGAGCGTGGCTAGTTTAAAGCTGCAAACGTGAAGCATATAAATGTGCAAAATAAAACATAGTACCTTGTAGTTTTGACGATGGCCATCAGAGTTTGGCGCCGGGGTCAACCAGTCGGTGGTCATTGGCTTCGGCATCGGCCTCTTCGCCCTCTGCGTCTACAATCGCCTCTGTGGGGACCTATCTGCTGATACGAACGGAGAAGGTCCCCCCCCCCCGGTCTGTCTGGCTGTCTGTCTGCTCGTCTGTCTGTCTCTCTCTCTATCTTCATCTCATCTCCTTCTCTCTCTCTCTCTCATCTCTCTCTTCTCTCTCTCTCTCTCTCCTCCCCCCACCCCCATTGTGTGCAGTTAGTAAACTCACACACTCTATTATTTCCCACAATTAAAATTGTTTGAACTCTCTCTCTCTCTCTCTCTCTCATCTCTCTCTCTCATATCTCTCTCTCTCTCTCGTTTTCGTTTTTGTGTTGTTGTTGTTGCTTTACCAGAATAAGCTACATGTAGTTCTAGCGATATCAAACTTTAAATGTCAGTTCACTCAAAACTAGCCATAATTCGAGTTCTGTTGTCGGCGTATCTAGCCTAGACACACACACCCTACCCCTGCCTCCCGGCCTATTTTATTTCAGGGGTAATCTTTGTTTTAACTTAATACACATTATTAACTTATTATCCTTTTTTTTTATCATAAGCAACATCTCAAATTGTGCTAAAAGAAATCCACAATGCCCAAGCGTCTCGTGTAGTTGGGTTGTTGTTTGTTACATATTTTTGTATTTACTATTTCTTTTTTTTCGGTTTGTTTCTTACGGTGGATCAGGAGTCGAGCCCAAAACAAGATCATCACTTCCACCCGCTCCCTCGTTCCCTCCTCGAAGCAGTGGCATTGACCCTCACCCCGCCGCCCCCTCGGGCCTACTCCGCCCCGTCCCCAGGGCTACCAGGAAGGTCGATCCTCCTCCAGCCCGCCGCCACCACAACAACGGTATCAGCCCACAACACCACCACGGCAGCAGGGATTCACTTTGGCTGAACGAGTATCGTTAACTAGATGTTGAAAACTTCATCAAACAGTATAATGTAAAAGAAAAATAAAGTCAAAAACGAGTCGCTTTATCCCTGCTTCATTTACCCGGTAGGGGCGATTTTAGGTGGACGGGAGTCAAATAATCGATTTTCAGATTTTCAGTCATTCATTCCTGAAGAAGAAACCTTCCTGTTTTGAAAGCTTGTATCATGGTGTTTGTGTGGTTAACTTGAGAACACGATTTTCAGATTTTGACTTTTTATTAGACTATAGATCTTTCTCTGCCTCACACAGAAGTATTGAAGAGTAAAAACAATCCTTTCTGCCTTATAACTGTCTTTCATTAGAAATATGTGAATGCTAAGTATATTATAGGGCCCCTACATGTTTTGAAGCTTTTTTCGGTTGCGATTTCTCGTTTTGGCCATTCCTTGAGTATACGACTTCAAATCCTTGGAGGACAGTCGTGTGGCTGCCCATTGTGGTGGGGTCCCTATCAAAAACGGTCACTCGCGTAATGTTTTCATCCATGGTTTGTGCATTTGTACCATAGTGTTCAAGTGATTCGGGATGATCCCTGGAGTCTTTTAGCCATGGGATGTATGATAATTCAACAATAACGACGACGACAAATCCACATAACTTTGTAACAAAATGGTCCTTTTTTTCAAAATGTTCGATTTGTTGATAAGCCTTTGCAATGCAGATTAATGATTCGTTGATAAGTAAACAAAATAACCCTGGTGCATTACGACTCGTTTTGTGTTGGAGAGTCACATATGTTAGACCATGTAGCTCCAACCTATGGACGCAACTAACTCAATGTTATTTGATTGGTTTAAAGACCCCCACAAGAAAATATGAAGCGCGTGAAGACACAAACGAACAAACAAACAATAAATGTATTATTTTAATTATAAAAGGAAGTAAATCAAATGAAACGGACAAAATTAATTGATGTCCATCTTCTATAGTTTTAGGCCCTGAATGTGACTGAATCCACATCCATTCATTTTATTTTCAAACCTACTTAATTCCGTCAACAGGTGAACTTGCAAATAAACAAATAACAAAAACGTGGACTCCTTGGCGGAGCTAATGTTATAGTAATGATAAATAGAGTAAAGGCATAACAACCGATCCACAGAATCAGTTGAGTGTGCGCTCCTGCTCAATGTCAATTAGGGTGAGATTAACGTCCTATTACTTGTAGTATAAGCTCCTAAGGACACGCTGTCCGAAGACTATGTCCTCGTGGGGTGAGGATGAGGAATGATATGAGGATGAAGCTCCCGCTTCCAGGAAGGAACTCGCGTACGTGCTTGAACAATAACGTGGATCACCCCAGCTGGTCTGCAAGGTTCTATGCTCTATGCTGGTCTATAAGGTTCTATGCTCTATGCTGGTCTACAAGGTTCTATGCTCTATGCTGGTCTGCAAAGTTATATGCTCTATGCTGGTCTGCAAAGTTATATACTCTATGCTGGTCTGCAAAGTTCTATGCTCTATGCTGGTCTACAAGGTTATATGCTCTATGCTGGTCTGCAAAGTTCTATGCTCTATGCTGGTCTACAAGGTTCTATGCTCTATGCTGGTCTGCAAAGTTCTATACTCTATGCTGGTCTGCAAACTTCTATACTCTATGCTGGTCTGCAAACTTATATACTCTATGCTGGTCTGCAAAGTTCTATACTCTGTGCTGGTCTGCAAACTTCTATACTCTATGCTGGTCTGCAAACGTATATACTCTATGCTGGTCTGCAAAGTTATATGCTCTATGCTGGTCTGCAACGTTCTATCCTCTATGCTGGTCTGCAAAGTTCTATACTCTATGCTGGTCTGCAAAGTTCTATACCTACTTGGGCTAACTGCGACGTTGATAATTCAAAAACCGTCTGGAAAGATGTGATGCTGGGGCCTTCAACACACAAACGTATATACTGTACTAAGAGATTTGTGACTTCTCTTTTTCTACGTCATGTGTTTTATAGTAGCTTGTGTTTTTCTATGTCATAGCATTTTCAGATGCTATGTGAATGCCAGATCTCCAGGGAGCGAAGAACGGTCTTAACGATTTGCTAACTTGGCCAGGCTTCCTTTCTAGTTTGGCTGAATTCAATCAAATTCCTTGTTCACAAACAATCTTCCGAATTCATGTAACATGACAATCTTTCAAGCGTTAAATAGAAGTCACACACACACATACACACACACACACACACACACACACACACACACACACACACACACACACACACACACACACACACACACCACACACACACACACCACACCACCACCACCACCACCATCACCATTACCATTACCACCACCAAGACATAAACTAGATGAGGGCATCTTTTGTAAACGAAATATACAGACCAATTAGAAATCAAATCGATTGGCATAAACTAATGCTTTCATTTTGAATGATTGTGTTTCTAATATTTCGTGTGTGTGATATGCATAATTCACGCTTTTTTTTACACTTTACATTGTTTATACTATTTTCAATATTTTTGTTATGTTCAATGGAAACGCAGCTTTTTTCACACGATCTGTTTGATCCCGCCTCTTTATCTGCGTTTAGACAGTGCTGAATGGATCTTTGCAGATACTCGCAGATAACATCAAAACAATGCAGTAGACTATAATAGTAGACTTTTTTTTAGCTGCACTGTTTATTTTTAAATTAGAATATGTGAAATACTCATTATTTGGAATTTATGCTTTGAAACTTGCCGGAAGCATTGGATTTATTAAATCAAAAGTTACCAATTTATTTTGATATATGTTTGTTCATTTGTTAAAACATTTTTTAGAGAAACACATGATCTAAGCTAAAATACTCAATGGTATATTTTTAGCCCAGGAGTTTAATAGCTAGCGATCAAGAACAATCATTATCCAAACTGCCCGACATTTCATAGAAATCCCTCATTTCAGTATTTGGCAATTTTGGCATTTATTGTCAATTTCTTGTCAATTTTTAGGGGGAAAAAGTTACTTCAGGAACTAGTTGGTGTACTATGTGTATGTGGTGTACTTTGGGGTTGTCAACAACTGTTGCGGACTTATGCAGATCATGTACCTTAATTTTGTCTTGATTCCATCTGATTTCTAAAGTTTATGAAGGCTGTAAAATGTTTTGGTTTGAGTATTGTTTGTTTGAATGGGTTTATGTACTCTGTGTAATATACACGCTGTGGGCTTTATCTATGCCATGGTTTATCATTAAAAGCATATTTTGCTATGTACCAATAACATGTTTGCACATGCTTTCTGTGAGCTGATTTGTCTGGATCTGGATTTGTTAACAGAAAAAAGAACACACACACACACACACACACACACACACACACACACACACACACACACACACACACACACACACACAACAACAACAACAACAACAACATACAGTATTTATACGGCGCTGAATCTTGATATAAATCAAATCAAAGCGCACACACACGTTAGCATTCAAAGCGCATTCAAACACAAACGCAATACAACGCGAACACACACAGATAACATAAATGGAATATAGCAGAAACAGACCTAATGGCAAAGAGAGAGAGAAAGAGAAAGAGAGAGGAGCTTTCAATGACGGGGGAACAGGTGGGTTTTGAGGTTAGCTTTGAAAGCAGAGAGAGTCGGTCGCTGACGGAGGGAGAGCGGAAGTTTGTTCCAGGAGGTCGGTCCTGAGACAGCAAAAGAACGCCGACCAACAGTTGAAAGCTTATACACACACACACACACACACACACACACACGTGTTGAATTACCTCTGAGCACCAACTCAAGGTATTAGGTATTAGGTACTTTATAGTCACAGAGGCATCTCTGTGAAATTCGGGTTGCTCCCACCTGGAGAGCGCGTCGCAGCCAGAGGCGCGCTACCCACTTTTTTTTTTTGCATGCGATTTTTGTGTGACTGATGAGGGGTCGACTGTGTGTGTGGGTAAATTTTGACCAAATGACAACCTTTTCGTTGCCACTGGGTTTAACGTATGCTAAGTGCATGGGCACACGGGACCTCGGTTTATCGTCTCATCCGACAGACTGAATGAAGAGTGGGGTGGGGGAGTGGGGTGAAGTCAGACCTTCAACGGTAAACACATTTTGGACAAATGTGCCATAAAACAACAATCAATCAGCACAGTTATACTGACAACAGTATTTCTTTAAAAAATAAAATGAAAACAAAACAAAATGATTGCCATAACTGACAAATGAATGCATGGCTAAAATGAAACTAATATGTTGTTAAATGCAGAAACATAGATACATGCCTATTGTTATTTCAGCAAGTCTGTCAAAGGAAACTATTGTATATTTTGCTTCTTCAATCTATTCATCGAATAAGAACTGTAGGCTATCTAAAAAGATTGTCTTTGATCAGCAAAAGATATTTCGAGTAGAATATGACTATGTGATGGTTTATTAACACAACCATTAAGAAACTTTTCTCTCCACCAAAAAGCGAGCCCATTTTAAAAATAATATTTACATAAAGGGCATGGTTTGTTTTGTCTTCGATCTGTATATCTGTGTCAATTGTTCCCAGGTGGTAGAAATAAGTGAAACTGATCTTTTAAAAAAACAAGCAAAAAAGAAACGTACACATAAAAACAAAGAAACAAACAACAGCAACAACAACAAAGCAGAAACAAAAGCACATTAGAAAAATGGATGGGAGATGAGCAACTTTCCCGGCCCCTTTTCATCTAATAAATTTATATTTGTGCCCGGGTTCTGGCTCGTATGGTTGTAAGAAATACAAGTGGTTGATTTGCTCTTAATGGCAGACAGAGAGAAGTAGGGTTTTACATGAAATTACAAGACTCCCACTCTCATCAGTCTGACCAAAGGGTTCAGGATTATTTGACACTTGTATTTTATTTACTCACAAAATCTGCATAAGATTATGCAACATAATAATAAAGCAGCTCAATGGCGCCAAAACAAAATATGAATGAAAAAACAATGAAATCCGAAAGGATTTACAAGACTTTTGTCTTTCTAGAAGGTTAGCCCCAAACGGGAAGGGTCACTAATCATCTTCATTGTCCGGAGTAAAGTTCAAATGATTGGACTTAGCTGTTGTCAAGTTCCTCCGTAGTGATCGGCGAGTGCTGGGGTGGCTGGGCTTGCTCGTCAGGTGAGAGTAGCTCCCAGTCGTTCCGGTTACGGCGTCGCGGGATGGCACGGTTCAGGCGTGGTCTCCTCGCGGATTCTGGGTGCGGGGCGTCTTGGCAGCGTTCCCGTCTTGGTGCTTGTGAGTCAGGGATGATCTTCCTGCCCATGATGCCCTGCTGATAATCACAGGAGAAGGTGGATGTAGGTCTCTATGGCTTAGAGACAAGGGGCTTCAGTCGGCAGGGAATTAGTGGATCCCAACCGGCTAGAAGGCTGCCCTTGTACAATAGCACTAAGAACACATAATCTGAATTTCAGTTAACAAACTGAGATCAGTAAAACATAAAAGGTGTACATGAATCAACTGATATTATTCAGTACCCGGATAGATCAAAGTCTATGATCAAGCCAACATCACTCTCCATCCAACACCTGGAAAGGAATGGTATCATAAAGTGCAAGATTGCAACCCACAGGCTTCCTACTAAAAATATACAAAAGGGTTAGTAGGCATAAAATCCGGTTCTGGTACCAAAAGAGTTAAAGTCAAAAACACACACACACAAATAATCAGTGCACATAAATAGAACAGAATGTTTACCACTTCTTTTCAATAACATATCTACTCCTTATTCATCATTGAACATAGGATCTAGATCAAAAATATGATCAAACAAACAACAAATCTCAATCACCAGCCATCAATAATACTCACTAGTTGGGCTATTATGACTGGCTGGGAGAGAGGTTGAGTCTGCAATGTTGCTCCAGCCAGGTTTCAGCGTCTTGTGTGAAAGTATGTGTAGGCTAACTTTTTCTCACTACTCAAATTATAGCCCTGCCATTTTCAAACAATGAAAGCCTGTGATTGGTTTATAGCAGTCGACACGTCACAAGATGATGTCCTAGTAGTGCAGAACAATCACGCGCCGGTTACATCATTATCACATGCCGACATTCCTATCCTTCTCGTGATCAGAAAGGAAGGGTTGTCTTCAAAGGGCGCCGACTGTGGGTGTCACTTTCTCGTGCTGGGAAGGTAGATCGGGGAGTAAAGGGAGACCGCCAGTGTAGGTGTTACATGCTGAAAGGGGAGGTAAACCGGGCTTCAAAGAGATAAATGCCTTAATCGGCATCTGTTAGATGTTGACTGGCAATTAAAGTGGCGGCCCGAGAAAAGAAAGGGGAGGGGGGGGTGTAGATAAGAAACGGAGAAAGCGGGGCGTGCGGGTCAATTACGTCACACTGTCATAGGCAATAACAGAAACCACCAGTGTGCAAATGACTGCGACAAAGTCACCCAGTAAAGAGAACACAGAATAGGAGAGTGGAAAATTCCATTCTCTCCGCACTACACAGAACACCAGTCAGTAAACCAGGCCCTCGGCCTAGCCCGCACAGAGGGTGGCGATGCCACAGCAGCTATGAATCATACGTCTTATCTGGTCGGTTGTCCAGTGCAAAACTGGTTGGCCTGGATGCAATATCTCCTGTACAGTATAGTTCCAGTTATGCTGCTGAGCAAGAATAAAAATTAAATGATGTGGGTGGGAGTCAAAGGGTGGATAATATACTATAACATTAGTCTTGACAGGTCCTGAAAAACAACGTTTACAATCTTTGTTGTAGGAACGTGTGTGTCGACTTTCTGTCTGTTTCTATGTTTTTAGTCTGTTTTTTATTTTTTTATTGCAGTTACTATGTACTGTGTACTTTGTAACACCAGGGGCAGATCTGAGGGTTTTTTCCAGGGTTTCCGACCCACCCCCACCCCCCTTTGCCCCAAGTATGTACCTTATACCAGGGTAAAAGGTAAGACAATGGCTCAAGTGTTCCTTTACTTACTTACTGTAGAGTAGAGTGGGGCTAAAAGCCTACCTTAAGCAAGAAATGCTCTCTGTCTTCTTAAAGACGCTCTAGAGAACCACAAATAGGTGCAATAGCTTGGGGTGTAGTTAGGCTATGTACTCACAAACACTCTCTGTGATAACGATAAACAAACGAACACAGTAGGTAAAACAAAAAAATATTTATTTGGCCTTTTTGCCCCAGCTAGAAAACGCCACTGAGGGTGGGGCTAAATGCCCAGGTTGGGCGTTTTACCCCACTGTTGCACGTTTTACCCCCCTGAACAGATAAGCAAGAAAACAAATAAAACAGAAACTAACTGTCGACATATGAACCAAAAATGCACTTTTACTTGCGTAAGAAATTTAAATTGAGACTTTATATGATATGAACCTAAAAGGGCATTACTGCATTTGTAAACATTTTAAAATGAAATGTTAATCATTACATGAACATAAAGCTGCATTTCTGCTTTTGTCAGTTTACAATGAAACTTCAATCATGCAATGAACTAAAAAGTATATTACTCCTTTTGTCAAAAGATTGAAATAGAACTTTAATTATCATATGAATCCAAACAAGTGCATAACTGCTTTTGCAATAAGATTTAAATGAAGCTTTCAGCATGAAATGAACCCCAAAAGTGCACTACTGATTTTGTAATGAAACTGAAATGAAACTTTAAGCCTGATACGAAACCAAAAATGTAATTACTGCTCTTGGAAGAAGATTGAATAAGCTTTAGACACGATATGAACAAAACAAATGTTACTTTTTATCTAAGAAGTTTGAACTTTAATTATGCTATTAAATAAAATGTGAATTGGTATTTATTTAAGATAAATGAAATTTGAAAAAAAGCGCACAAGCAATGCAATCCACTTTCAAACCATACCCAAGCGTGAATACACACACACAAGCGTGAATACACACACACACACACACACACACACACACACACACACACACACACACACACACACACACACACACATACACACACACACACACACACACACACACACACACACACACACACACACACACACACACACACACTCACACACACACACACACACACACACACACACACACACACACACACACACACAAAACCTGATGTACCAGACAAAAGAAAATAAGGATGAACATTTGACCATTTGACAAACTAAGTTATTAAATGGTAACCAAATGGGCATCTGTGGGTGTTTCTTTTTCATGAAGGAAAGAAAATCTAATAAGCTTTTGCATGAAAGTAAATCTGCCAGAAACTTTTCTAGGCATTGTCTTGTACATGGTTTTTGGGGAGGGGGGGAGGGGGGGGAGGGGGGGGCGAGTGTCATCGTGGGTCTGTCTTTTCAGTCTCTGCTACAGATTAACAGTGGGGAAGGGAGTGGGTGGAGGGAGGAGTGTCATTGTGAGTCTGTCTATTCTGTCTCTGCTTCAGATTCACAGTGGGAAAGGGGGGGGGGGGGTGCCATTGTGGGTATGTCTATTCTGTCCCTGTCTCGTCCATGTTCCACAACCTTGCTGGGGGGTATGTTTTTGCAGCCAACCTTTCTTTGTAAAGGCCAAAAAAATGCTGGACTTGGGGTTTGTTGAATCCAGAAAAACGCGCAATGCTTGTGGAGCCACAGAGTAAGGTCATGACGGGCAATACAGTTTCTGACCCAGTCCTTTCCTGCCATCTTGGTATCTTTGTTGAAGGGGTGGCTAATTTTAGCCTTCTCACAAACATCAAAAGACAGATGTTGCAGAGCCCGCATACGAAGACCATAGAATCGTCTCTGCATGTTGAGTACATGTTCTTTTAGGTCCTTTTCAACTTGAGATGGCAGAAATGATTTGCAACGCCCAAAATTCTGCACACCCGGTTCAGCAACTTTTTTGTCCCTGTGTCTTCTCAGAGTCCTTTGAGAAACACCAAAGTCTTTGCTTGCACGATTAATGGAAAGTCCATCGCTAACAGCTTTCAAAGCATCAGATAAGTTTCCTTCACCATAGCTGCCCCTTTTTGTCTTCCTTTTGTATTCCCGCACCATTATCTGTTGACAAGAGCAAACAGAAATTCACAAACGTTCATTATTATGCCATACAAAAGGAAAGAGAGAAGTCAATAAAGCACTTTATCAAGTGATGGGGCTAAAAGCCCTTAAGTGGGGCTAAACGCCTAGAGCAGGCGTTTTGCCCCATTAGTATGGTGGCGTTTTGCCCCATTCGCCCCATTTTACATGAAAAGCAACGGAAATCACTAGGTCAAACCAATATCATTGCTCACACAATAGATCCATGCAACACAAAATGCAAGTATTGTTTTGATTTGTCTGTGCTTTGCCCACTGGCACTGAAGAAATTGCAACCGCAGATTTACATTTAAGAGGCTAAAATCAAAGAAAGGCGAACTGTTTACTTACCACGTGCGTGACCGAGCCACAACTTCTTGTGCAAATGGAGGCCACCCGTCTCGTTACTGGCAAAGCACTCTGGGATGCATTGCGTCATCAATGTACTGTAAAACAGGGGTGGGTGTCTTCGCCGACCTCGCCTTTTAGCCCCACCCTACTATGCTTAGCCCCATTAGTCAAGTGGGGCTGAAGGGGCACCACTGATGATCTGACAACCCTTCTCCATCCGACCCTGTCCTCAGCTAGCCTCATAGTTCTGGCAAAAGGCAGACCCGTCCAATCCCTGATGTTGTCCTCCCAGCGCTTCCTTCTTCTCCCACCTGCAAATTTTCCTCCAGTGCCTTGAAATGAAGTTTTCCTTCAATGATCACTAAATTGCAATTTTTTTCCGGGGGCTTCGCCACTACACCTTAACCCAGGACCTACGCGGCTAGCTCCATGGACTCCCCGCGGCCCCCCCCCCCCCCCCCCCCCCTTACGAATCATTTGGTCCGCCCATGAACACCACTTCCAAGATGGGGTCTGTGGCATAGTATAAAATTTCGTACTGTTGTCAAGAATTTTGCATCCGTATTCGTGTGGGGTTTTGTTTGTTTTTTGTTTCTGTCGGGTTTCTTTTTATTTTCGGTCGGTTTCTATTATACGCGCGCGCACGCGCACTCACTCACACGCACGCACACGCACACGCACACGCACACACACGCACACGCACACGCACACACACACACGCACGCACACTCTCTCTCTCTCTCTCTCTCTCTCTCTCTCTCTCTCTCTCTCTCTCTCTCTGTCTCTCGCCCTCATCCTACCCTTGAATTCATCCAGTACTTCATTCCTGTCTCCACACGTCATCGATATCATTGACACTGACAGTCCTACCATTCTACCACCAGTTCAGTGAAGACATTTCTATGCCTTTAAAACCATGATCGGAAGAACCTCCTACTGAGTAAGTAAAGCTGTAAGAAGGGGGAGCTGGAAGAGAGGGAAGAAGAGTTGAGCAAAGGAGAGAGAGGAGGGCAAGATTTACAAACTGTGAAGCCATGTGTGAGCGCTGTCATACATACATACACACTGTGAATCAACCCTGGTAGGAAATTTCAAGAGCTTGTTCAAATAGAAGCGTGATCCTTCAAAACATTCAGCCTGGCACACGAGCCACGAGACATAATAATAACGAGTAAAGAAAAGGGGACCAAAAAAGGCAAGTCACTCGTGCGTTATTAGTTACGGTTATGACAGCTCAATCGTGTTGAAAGCCAAATATATTGAATATATCTTAGTTCTAGTAATTTCACCAATACAAAATTAATACCAAGAGTTCTGATTAAAGACAGCCTCAACATCTGACAACAAGCATCTGATGTCAATGGAGCCAGTTTCACCTTTACTGAATCTGAGAAAGGACACACCAAGAGGCTTACCTGACCTGACCTGTACTTACATTTGCTGTGAACTGTTTCAGGGATCAGTCTTTGGATTTGGGCTCTCCACATACTAGTTTTGCCATTCCTTAGCGATCTACCTGAGAGGTTAACGTCACCAGCCTGCCTTATGGCACTGCAATGTACAGAGCTGTTGGAGTTCTTCACTACCCTTCCTTTCATTCATTCCTATAACCACAGTCACTTGCTGATCGCTTGCTGATTATTAGGTCACTATTTTAGTGACATTACATCTCCTTTGCGTCTCCTCTTTATTTCATTCATTCTATCCGTATCCATACCCCCATATCGCTCCTCCTCCCTTACCTCTTCCAATACCTACGCGTTAAATTTGAGCCACAAAGAACGCTTAACTGAAACCGACACTATTTTTTTTTCTTTTTTGCTGCGAACATTCTTAAGGGGGACTGCAGACTATAGTTTTTGTATCTTATGAAGGAGCGCTATTATCATGTTCTGTACAACATCGTCCAACTAGCAGGCGTTGTGGTTCTAAAACAAGCCCCTCCCCGTAATAATGTCTTCGCCGTTGCTCAAAACGCCTCGTCTCGTATTGTTTTACCTACCTATGTTGAAGATGAGTTCACGACAGTTAAAATGTACCTATGATTTATTATTAAAGTTCATTTGCAATGAGAAGTTTTGTTGCTTGACTTTTAGTGAGGAGTATATATCCTCGAGCTGAATCAGTTACCTGTGTCAGGATCTGCCTATCTACTACGCAAGCAAGCTTGGTCGGACTCAGTCTATCCTAACTGACAAACAATCAGCGAGTTCACGGCGCGCACAACACGCACAACATAAGACCAACCACCAGGGGAATTGGCTCACTTCACTCAGCTGTGTTGGTGTATGGAAGGGCTCGCGAAAAGTGTTTCAATGTTTTTTTTAGAAATGGTTGAAAGTTGTTTTTTTCTGTTGGCAGCCATTGTCAAAACAATAACTGAAACTACAGAAAGTGCAAAGGATAGTTTTGAATCTGGGTTAAGAGATTTTGTTGTTGTTGTTCAATCGGTGTTGAAGAGAACTTTAATATCGTTTGAAATGTGAGCCAACAATTAGTTCCTGCCATTGTGACGCCCTTATTACTACTGTTTGCATTGTGTTTTAATTCACCACTAAATAAACCCGTGCTCCGCACGGCAGCATGAAGCATCTGCGTTCATAATTGATAGGAACCTGTCTGAGCGATCGAAGAGGAAAAAGAAGAAGAAGAAGAAGAACTGGTTAGATGTAAATAATGAAGAAAAGAGACCACAAAATATGTGGTGGTGCCCCCTCCCTTCCGCCCACTCCCCTCTCCTTTAAAAAAGATGATGACCCCCCTAAAAAAAAAAAAAAAAAAAAAAAAAAAAAAATGTGGCGAGGGGCTGACTCGAACTCGCGACCACGGACGTATGTAGAGGTGCGTGCCGCGACCTACTGATTTGCGGACGCGCCGCTTTACCTATTGAGCTATCAAGGCTTCTTAGACAATCGATGTAAAAAACTTATTATAAGAGGAAGAAGGGAAAGCAGTCAAGTCGGACAACTGACCCAGCTTCATGAAAGCAATTGCAAGCCTCGCACAGAACAGACTTAGGTTTTGTCACTTTGAGAAAAGTAGGTGCCTAAATATTGTGAAAACGCCCACGCACACACGCACACACGCACACGCACACGCACACACACACACACACACACACACACACACAGAGCACACACTTAATCATTGCTTGCTCGGTTTCCTGTCAATTCATGAGCGCAGATGCGTTGTTCTCCGCTATGCACCTTTCAAAACAAATATGGTTAGACCAAACACCAAACTTCCAGAACGTAGAGGAACTATTTGTAAAAAAAAAAGCACTACTCGCCTCCCTCTTCTCCTTCCTAGCCACCCCTCCCCCTCCCCCTCTCCCTTCTAACCAAAGCAACCATAGAAGTTTCTAGGTGCAGTGAGTTAGGCCTAGCCTCAGCTTTTTGTTATCACACGCACAGTCTAAAAATGAACCGTTTTTAGCAGACGACACATTCTGCTACTCAGCAGCATCGTGTTTGCCCCCCCTCGGTATGTACGAAGGGGCCCGATTAAGGATTAATCCACTATTGTAAAGGTCATACAGGGATCACGGCTGTTCCCTCAAGCACAAAAAATCTAAGTTTCGCGTAAAGGATATGACGTCACGGCTATTCCACTGTCACGGCTATTCCGTGAAACTGTCTTTCTTCAAAATCACTCCCTCGTTAAGCAAATTTTATATGAAATCCCGGCTTTAAACGACGACTTGGCGAATTTCACTTGGAAGAACTGTTAAGCACCTACACGTGCCCCTATATTTCACAGTTGAAGGCAAAAATCGCCGCGACTTAGGAGAAAATAGAGATTAAAAATTCTTATCGGCTTGCATATTATAATATAGATGGTTTGGGCAAATTGATGCCTGTATTAAGTTATGTTGTCTTTGTGTTATGCCTTTTACATACAAAAGACAAATAATATTGAAAAATAATGGTAACCAATGAAAACATGTGAAGTGCACAGAACAGTGTCCCGGTGAACCGAATAGGAACTCGCATAGCAATAGTTAACAATAATCGTGGGTAATAATGATAAGCCTAAAGATTGATTGATGACAATGATGGTGTCGATGATCTGACGCTGCG
>CM065680.1:54644912-54662460 GCA_017654935.2 Phymorhynchus buccinoides
TGTGTGTGTGTGTGTGTTCGGACGTGTGCACGTCTGTTCAGTTATTCTCCACACGCACTTATTTAAAACGACCCTGAACGATCCTGCCCTTCAAAAAGGGTCATTAACACTATAATCTGTTAATACATTCCTGCGAGTCAAATTACGCCACATTACATCTACAGAGCAGAACTTTTCACCTAGACAGGCTAGCACTCATGGGTTATTATATTTCTATATAATTGCTTCTTTTCTTGTTTTATTGTGTCGGGGAATCCCAGTTTATTTTGCTAAGGATCATTACTCTTGCTTGATTCCTCGGATTGTTGAAAGTAAAAGGTGAGACAGTATAAGTAGGCCTACTCGGAGTAAGAAACAGAAGGGTAGAAAAAGGAAATAATTTATGGTGTAAAATGGGGTAGGCCCGAGACCTCAGGTTGGGGTGGGGTAGGGTATTAGTTAACCAGTAAAATATTATCCGAGTTTGATTATAAGCGCACGCAAACATGGTATGGGTGCACGTATGTCAAGCTACTATCTGATGAAAACCTTACTAATACTACCACCCCAACCTGAGGTCTCGGGCCTACCCCATTTTACACCATAAATTATTTCCTTTTTCTACCCTTCTGTTTCTTACTCCGAGTAGTAATACTAAGGTTTTCATCATATAGTAGCTTGGCTTTACGACTATCTAGTGAAATGATTCCTGTGGGAAATTATGTCCTCTCTCTCATCTCTCTCTCTCTCTCTCTCTCTCTCTCTCTCTCTCTCTCTCTCTCTCCCTCCCTCTCTCCCTCTCTCTCTCTCTCTCTCCCCTCTCTCTCTCTCTCTCCCCCCCCCTCTCTCTCTCTGTCTAACCTCTGACACTGGTCACTTTGGCCTAATTTTACCGTTTGAATGCTAATTAGTGTATTAGGAGCTCATTTGAACAATTGTTGATGTGGTTGACCAGTGGTCAGTGTCACTGACCAGTGGTCACTTTGGCCTATTTTCACTGTTTGACTGCAAATTAGTGCATTAGGAGTTCAAATGAACAAATTTTGATGTGGTTGACCAGTGGTCAGTGTCACTGACCAGTGGTCACTTTGGCCTATTTTCACTGTTTGACTGCAAATTAGTGTATTAGGAGTTCAAATTAACACATTTTGATGTGGTTGACCAGTGGTCATTTTGGCCTATTTTCACTGTTTGACTGCAAATTAGTGTATTAGGAGTTCAAATGAACAAGGTTTGATGTGGTTGACCAGTGGTCAGTGTCACTGACCAGTGGTCAACCACCTTCAAAAATTGTTCATTTGAACTCCTAACACACTAATTTGCTGTCAAACAGTAAAAATAGGCCAAAGTGACCACTGGTCAGTGACACTGACCACTGGTCAACCACATCAAAATGTGTTAATTTGAACTCCTAATACACTAATTTGCAGTCAAACAGTGAAAATAGGCCAAAAGTGACCACTGGTCAGTGACACTGACCACTGGCCAACCACATCAAACTTTGTTCATTTGAACTCCTAATGCACTAATTTGCAGTCAAACAGTGAAAATAGGCCAAAATGACCACTGGTCAGTGACACTGACCACTGGTCAGCCACATCAAAAATTGTTCATTTGAACTCCTAATACACTAATTTGCAGTCAAACAGTGAAAATAGGCCAAAGTGACCACTGGTCAGTGACACTGACCACTGGTCAACCACATCAACAATTGTTCAAATGAGCTCCTAATACACTAATTAGCATTCGAACGGTAAAAGTTAGGCCAAAGTAACCAGTGTCAGAGGTTAGAGAGAGAGAGAGAGAGAGAGAGAGAGAGAGAGAGAGAGAGAGAGAGAGAGAGAGAGAGAGAGAGAGAGAGAGAGAGAGAGAGGGGGGGAGAGAGAGAGAGAGGGTGGAGAGAGAGAGAGAGGGAGGGAGAGAGAGAGAGAGAGAGAGAGAGAGAGAGAGAGGAGAGAGAGAGAGAGAGAGAGAGAGAGAGAGAGAGAGAGGACATCATTTCCCACAGGAATCATTTCACTAGATAGTCGTAAAGCCAAGCTACTATATGATGAAAACCTTACTAATACTACTAACCCATGAAAAGACTACTATTATTTTCAGCAGTTAGTTAGTAGTATTACTACTAACTGCTGAAAATAATAGTAGTCTTTTCATGGGTTAGTAGTATTAGTAAGGTTTTCAGCAGATAGTAGCTTGACACACGTACGCATTAACAACGTAAGCGATAAACGAACGCGCGCGAGCGCAGATGATTGGGAGGAAAGAGCACGAGTCTCTCTCGGTCTCTCTGTCTCTGTCTCTCTCTCTCTCTCTCTCTCTCTCTCTCTCCTCTCTCTCTCTCTCTCTCTCTCTCTCTCTCTCTCTCTCTCTCTCCCTCTCTCTCTCTCTCTCTCTCTCTCTCTCTCTCTCTCTCTCTCTCTCTCTCTCTCTCTCTCTCTCTCTCTCTCTCTCTCTTTCAAATAAAGTATTGTTGTTCACATGTGCTATATGTTCGTATTACACAGAGACGCCTCTGTGACTATAAAATACCAAATATTTCATTCATCTCCATGTAACCCCGTCAGTGCGATAATGGGTACTCCCTTTTATTTGATAAAATACAAAGTACTCCCCTTTAACGAAGGTCAAGGGCGATACATGTAGTCTTAAAAATGTATTTCATTGGTTGATAGCATAAAGTGTTTTGTTTCCAATCCTTTGATTGGATAGCATTTTTTGTTGACGGTTGTGAGACCAACGACTGCTAAAGTTTTATCTAGAACTCCTATTCCACAAATGGTTGGGTAAATAATGTGTTGCAGGGTTTTCTTCTACTCTTGGGTTCAGCTTCTCCGGACTTTAATTCACAGGAAGAACTCATATAAAAACGATGGAGATGAAGATTGATTGTCAGATTGATGAGGTGTGAAGAATATGAAGACAGGTAGAAGTAGAGAAGCAGAGGAAAAAGTAGAAGCAAACCCTGCAACACACACAACCAAACACAATCCTTAATCATAATGTCCCAATAAAACCAAAAATTAAAGATGATGGTGTAAATCCCCCTTCTCACCTACCCTGGTTGGTAGCTCAAAAACAGAAAAGGGGTCGGGTTCGGGGAAGATAGGCTAGAGAATGTAGAGAAACACCCGACTATTGACTGTGGTAAAAGACGAGAAAGTAAAGGATGAAATTTCACAGAGCACACAATTTTGGTTGCACAAACAGGAAAAGTCAAAAGGTTCCTTTTTAGTAATTTTAATTTCTCCTTTGGAAAGAAAAGTTTCGGAAATGAAGGAAAAAAGGGAAACAAAAAAGGGAACAAAAAACAAAGACTAAAAAAAAAAAAGGGACTCTAGTAACAAAGCGATCTGTAACAAAAGACATAGCACATCATAAGTCAACAGGCTAGCAGTTACTAGAATTGTGAAATAACGATACAATAACATCCTCATAAAGCAAGCACAATCCCTAACCGGGTATGCAATGGAGACTTCTCATGGACATAACTGAGGAAATATTTTAGCCCTTTTGTCTTAGATTTGCGCAGAGGTTACTTACACTGGTAACCAATCTAGAACAACGGCTAATTGAGGTGGTGAATTCCCACCCCATAGTACATTGATCCAACTTCCTATCTGAACTAGTTGAACCAAGCTGAAATCATTACCATCTCTAGGCCAGATTTGATTTCATAACATTCACCAAAGTTTCCTCATGTCCTTGCCTATCAAGCTCCACTTGGCAAACGTCACCAATAGCCTAGGTAATAACTATCTCACAATCAGGACATCATACCCTGTGGCTTTGATATATATAGCAAGGGCAACAACATTATCAACCCTAGTATGTGTGGTCCATTCCCCCTATTCGGGCGAATTAGCTCAACAGAAGGTGTGGCTGGCCACCAACCTCTAGTTTTTATCCCTTCAAGTTATTCCCCAAATTCAGGGCAAAACATAAACATGCAGCAAAACAATCAACCCGTAAGAAGAAAAAAAAAAAAAAAAAAAAAAATGGATGGCTAAACGATATTCGTGACAAACACAAAACAATTTCCGTCACAACTATCAACTTCTTAAACAGAACCGTCCTTAGCATCACAACAAACAATCTACAGACAATGTAGTCAAGCAATAAAAGGTCCCGCCTTTACCCTATTCAGCCATGCTTTATTTTTCCTAGCAAAACAGCCATAGAAAATAAACATTGCCTTCTCTTCACAACAACAAAAATATAACAATTACTGGAATAAAACTTGTTTAATTTAATCAATGAAAAATTAGTTTAATTAATATAAGTTATGACAGAGAGAGAGGAAAGAGAGAGACAGACAGACATAGAGTGAGAGAGACAGACAGATAAAGAGAGAGAGAAAAGAGAGAGACAGAGGAAGGCAGAGAGAGAGAGAGAGAGATGACAGACAGACAAATAGAGAGACATAAATGTAATTGGAAGGAAGGGAAAAGAACGAAAAAAGGAGAAGAAAAAACACTGTACTCGCTAAGGTGTACACTGGTAAAGCAATCTTGTGTCATAAGTGTGTGTGCTGTACGCTTGCTGTGTGAGTGATGTGTGTGCATGCATAAATGTGTTAACCGTCACAAACTGTAAGCCCATAAATATAATGATCCCCTTACAATATTTACCCCACTATAACACTTATTAACCACCTCCATGCATGCAAGTATCTCACTAAAATCAATAATACTCCTTCAATTATACTAAGCAGCAACAGCAGCAATAACACAAAACAAAACAATGACAACCACAAACTGTAGCTCACGCCCACAACGTCACCCAAGGTAAAAACAATTAATTGCTGCCAAACAATGACTAAAATAAAAAGAATCTGCACTCAATCAAGCAAATGACTAGTACAAACTTAGTTTACTAACCTAAAGTAGGTTAGTCAAACCTATAAAAGCATAACTTAACCTATTTGTGGAATAGGGGTTCTAGATAAAACTTTAGCAGTCGTTGGTCTCACAACCGTCAACAAAAAATGCTATCCAATCAAAGGATTGGAAACAAAACACTTTATGCTATCAACCAATGAAATACATTTTTAAGACTATCGCCCTTGACCTTCGTTAAAGGGGAGTACTTTGTATTTTATCAAATAAAAGGGAGTACCCATTATCGCACTGACGGGGTTACATCCATGCTATGCACAGTCTTTGAACAGGATTAAAAGTTGTCAAGTGTCAGGAAACTCACTCTCTCTCTCTCTCTCTCTCTTCTCTCTCTCTCTCTCTCTCTCGCTCTCTCTCTCTCTCTCTCTCTCTCTCCTCTCTCTCCTCTAATCTCTCTCTCTTCTCTCTCTCAAATTGAAGTAGTTAACAGTCGTAAGTATCCTTATATAACAACACTAGAAGACTACACAAGAACAGCAAAATACAAAGTTTCAGAAATTATGAAAACAATGTGGAGTTTAGGAAGCATGGATTTAACCTTTTTTCCCAACTATTAGACTCTCAAGTAAAACAAATGGTTTTGTATGCTACAAAATTCTGGGGTATTACACGATACAAAACTATAGAAGCAGTCCAGTTGATCGCCTGTAAATAAAATGGTTAAACGTTATCCCTAAAACACCGAATACAATGGTTTTAGAGTTTCAAGTTTGGTTTATTCCAAACCTGATGGCACATGGAAATAAATATAAGTAACAAAAATGCTATAAACAACAATTATTTAATTAAGTCAAAAGCTGAAAGGAAACAAAAATGCACATAAAGCAGCTAAACACGGTACATAGAGCAGGGGAGTCAAAACACAAATCACGTCAAAATCGATCAACCATTAGGTACCAGAAGAATTAACAATGATACAGACTTGCTTGTATTGCTCCTAAACTTATATTCAATCTCATTAGCAACAGCCCCATTCATACATATCATAATCTTCAAGAACGACGTTCTCACAAAAAGTACCTGTGCTATAAGAAAAAACAAAATAAAATAATCATACTGCAGAAAATGCCTTCAGCCAGTTTTAGAAAGCGCACGCACACACACACACGCACACGCGCACGCACGCACGCACGCACACGCACGCACACGCACACACACACACACACACACACACACACACACACACACACACACAGGTTGCACACACACAGGTGCACACACACACGCACACACACACCCCCCCTCCCCCTACACACACACATTTGCGTGCGCACAAGCACTCATACACGAATACAATCTAACAGGGAACTTGTCAAATTCTATTTTCGCCTGGCCTAACACTACAAGCATAAGTAGGCCTAATCCTACCACAACTGTCCAGCATAACATGAATAGGGGTTGATTAACTGGGTATGATGAATGATTCTGCATAATAACTTTAACAAATTTTGCTAAATTCTGTTGATTCCCCACTTGTAAACAAATCGTGGAATTTAATGGTATTAGGGTGTCTACGGAAATAGGGTTTTAGGAAGTCATTTCTATAATTACTAAAATACTGGCAATTAAAAATGAAATGAAATTCATCTCCTAAACTATTAGTATGGTCCATGGGGAGAGGGGCCGATACAATCTTTACTGATCGTACTCTTAGTAAGGACACTTTGTTATTGGTTCTCTCTTCAAAAAATAAACAGTAGAATTCCCAAGCAAGCTTTTGTTGCTTTAACAAACAAAGTAATGAACACCACTGATAACAGAATGGTTAAAAGACATTGGCGTATGGCATACACAGTTGTTTAGATCAGTATGGGCTTTCCGAGGTTTGGTTAGCAGGTGGTGTAGCTAATGTAAAAGGATTCACAAATAACTTTAGACAAAGAATGATCGATTGTTATCAACAAGACTGGATGAGTAAGCTGAATTAACCCTATCGTTCTTTCAAAACGTTGTTGCAATCTGAACCCCACCTGACACACCTGTCAATAAACAATTCAGAATGCATTTTGTGATATTCCGGCTAGGCATAAACGACTTACAAATCAACATTTGGTACAAGGGAAGTGTACAAACACGCCCTTCATGTAATCAATTTGAATGAACCGTAGTGTTTTACGTCCTCTCGACCCGGCAGGGCACATATGTGACATTGTAATCAACTTGAAGATGTTTCACTTTCTGTTGAGAGACGTATGCATCTCTCAAATAAAACATATATTAAAGAACATAGTTTTCCTATATGAATTATATAGAACTTAAACCATTTCCAGCCAATTTATTATGCTTTGCAGAAAAGAGAAGAGCTAATTAAGGCCTAGAATAATGATGGTGTTGTTTATATTGAAATGTTCTTAACTTTAATCCAACATAATTATTCATGTTCTTTTCGCTTATTTTCTACACATTGTGTGCACTGCACCTCCTATGTTATAGCCTGGGGACCTGAAACATTAACATTGTGTTCAATTGTGTTCTCTCTCTTCTCTCTCTCTCTCTCTCTCATCTCTCTCTCTCCTCTCTCTCTCTCTCTCTCTCTCTCTCTCTCTCTCTCTCTCTCTCTCTCTCTCTCTCTTGTATCGACCCTAACTATGTCCAACTTCTTGCGAAGCATGATTTATTATTCATTTTTCCTTAGTTTTGTTTCCATTTTTAATGCATGCAAACGTGTTTCCTTGCTTGTATTGTGCTTGTACGAGACCACACTGTAATTTCACCTAACGTGATAATAAAGTATTTTTGACTTTTGACTTCTTTTTTTTTAAACTGTTCATGGGGTAGTTTACAAAAATATGGAGGATATTCACATTAACATTCTTGAAAGGATCGTTGGCAAATTAATGTGCAAACATGTTAGGGGTCTTCAGACATATTCATAGCTTCATGGAAGCCAGTCAGAAATCACGTGACTGTTCAATGTGGCGGTTTAGCCTCGCTTTAGTGATGCAAGACGTAACTGCTTCTGCCTAAGGAACTGCCCTTCAAATATACGTGAATATTTTTTTTTAGCGATTGAGTATACTTATGGTGACAATGATGTCTTTCATTACATTTCTAATTTCTGTGACGTCATCATTGGCCTCTGAGAGGCCAGAGGGCTAATTGCGCGTTTTTGTCTAAGTCTTTGGATTTCTTTTACGAGCAAATGACAAGGGTGAGAAAAACAATTAACTCATTGACTGCCACCAACGTATCACGTACTGACTTGATGACATCACTGATGACGTCATCAGATGAAGAGGAATAACTCTGATATGCTGGTTTTTGCTCTAACTCAGTCAAGGGAGTTATATCCCCAGACCATTTTGCCAGATTGGCTCTATCAGTTGTCTTTTTCATGGCATGATTTGTACCAATGATTTTTTCTTTAATTTTCTCTGGCAGTCAAGGTGCTAAGTTGCAGATTATTCATTTGTGATGTGTGAACACTGCTATGCTTTAAATGTTATCGGCACGGTGTGCAAATTCATACCATTTGGTTCATTTAAGGTACCGTCTTAAACGGTCTACAATCGGCGCATTAATAATGTTGTGCAGGGTATTTTTACATTGCATAAGAGTTCGGACCTTGGGCTATAATATTACAGCATCAGAAAGTGTACAAAATGTCAGTTTAAGCACTCAAAACGGTGTCTGAAATTTTCACAGGAAGTGGTACTTAACTTTTGTTGAGTAGTATATTATTCGAATGAGGAAGAAGCTCCTCTGACAGACACTCAGTGCAGATGAAAGGGATAGAGTATGACAGGTTGCTAAATAAAATAACATGTTAATAATTAGTTGTGTAGTGTGTTTGTGTGTATGCGTATGTGAGTACGTGCGCGTGCGTGTGCCATGATGATGCGCGCCAGTACACGCGTATGTGTGTATGTTCTATTGTGTGATATAAATGCAGTTTCAAAAAGAAAACGTAGGCTTATGCGACACAGCAGGCTACAAATTGCTCGCAGGCAAACACTTCAAAGAGGTATGTATATGTGTGTTTGTGTTTGTGTTATGTTATTACCCGACAGCTTCAATCTGTAGCCTACACTCACACACACACACACACACACACACACACACACACGTTCGCGGACGAGAGAGAGAGAGAGGGGGGGGGGGGTATAGAACGAGAGTGTCATAAACGAGATGTCAGACAGTTAAGCGATAGAGGCCCTGATTACCAACCGCGATCGTAGAGAGCGGATTGGTAATGTTTTACCAACCGCGATCGTAGAGAGCGGATTGGTAATGTTTTCACTCGTGTCTGAGGCGGACTATGTATGTATCCTCTCTAGCGTTTGAACGGATGGACTTAGGATGCTCAAATTTTGCATGCGGGTATGTAATGGAGAGATCTAGCCCAAGTTCGATAATGAAGGTCATGGGTCAAAGGTCAAGGTCACTGGAGCCGAATAACGCTGCCACGCGGTTGGTGATTTAGCGTCTTAACGCTCTAGTGTTAATCCGACGTATGGCACTTGCGTGATGATAGCCTGAAATATCGTTTAATTGCCCCACCCCCTGCCCCACATATAAATACACTCCCCACTGTGACGTAAGTGTCCCGCGCGACCCCTCTTTCTTATCTAACCCCCCCCCCCCTCTCTCCCCTTTTCATTTCTTCTCTCCAGCCGCCACTTTAATTGCCCGTCACCATCAAACGGACGCTGATTAAGGCATTTGTCTCTTTGAAGCCCTATCTACCTCCCCATCTATCCAGGCTAAAGGGGAAACTCAGGTAAGAGGTGTTTGCTATCCTGCAATCAACCTTGGGACAACTCAACACAGGATTGCCGCAACAACCTCAGTCGGAATCCATTCCACTGATCTCCAACCCACCTGCTCCTTTGAACTCTGTGTTGCGACCAGACGTTCCACCATTCCAGCCGACCCAGTCTCACCACTAATTTGTCCCTGTCACCCAAGTCGAAAGTGGAGTCGGCGTTCCACAGGAAGATTCCGGTACCAGAATCTTTTCTTCGGGGGGCCTCTGTGACGTAAGTGTCCCGCGCGACCCTTTCTTTCTTTCTTATCTACACCCCCCCCCCTTCTCTCCCCTTTTCATTTCTCTCTCCAGCCGCCACTTTAATTGCCCGTCACCATCAAACGGACGCCGATTAAGGCATTTGTCTCTTTGAAGCCCGATCATACCTCCCCATCATGAGAAAGTGACAACCACGGTCGGCTCCCTTTGAACCCTTCCTTTCCGAGCACGAGAAAGATAGGAATGTCGGCACGTGATAACAATGTAACCGGCGCGTGATTGTTCGGTACTAGTATGCATAAAATTATAGCATCATCTTGTGACGTGTCAACTGCTATAAACCAATCACAGGCTTTCATTGTTTGAAAGTGAAGGCTATAATTGGAGTAGTGAGAAAAAGGTTTTCACACAAGACGCTGAAACCTAGCTAGAGCAACATTGCAGACTCAACCTCTCCCAGCCAGTCATAATAAGCCCAACTAGTGAGTATTATTGATGGCTGGTGATTGAGATTTGGTTTGTTTGATCCTATTTTTGATCTAGATCCTATGTTCAATGATGAATAAGGAGTAGATAGATATGTTATTGAAAAGAAGTGGTAAACATTCTGTTCTATTTATGTGCACTGATTATTTGTGTGTGTGTGTTTTTGACTTTAACACTTTTGGTACCAGAACCGGATTTTATGCCTACTAACCCTTTTGTCTATTTTTAGTAGGAAACCTGTGGGTTGCAATCTTGCACTTTATGATACCATTCCTTTCCAGGTGTTGGATGGAGAGTGATGTTGGCTTGATCACCTTTTATGTTTTACTGATCTCAGTTTGTTAACTGAAATTCAGATTATGTGTTCTTAGTGCTATTGTACAAGGGCAGCCTTCTAGCCGGTTGGGATCCACTAATTCCCTGCCGACTGAAGCCCCTTGTCTCTAAGCCATAGAGATCTACATCCACCTTCTCCTGTGATTATCAGCAGGGCATCGTGGGCCGGACGATCATCCCGGACTCACAAGCACCAAGACGGGTCCGCCGCCAAGACGACCCGCACCCAGAATCCGCGAGGAGACCACGCCTGAACCGTGCCATCCCGCGAAGCCATAACCGGAACGACTGGGAGCTACTCTCACCTGACGAGCAAGCCCAGCCAACCCAGCACTCGCCGATCCCTACGGAGGAACTTGACAACAGCTAAGTCCCCCGGACCTGCGCCAATCATTTGAACTTTCCTCCGGACACTGAAGACACTAAGTGACCCTTCTCGCTTGGGGCTAACCTTCTAGAAAGACAAAAGTCTTGTAAATCCTTTCGGATTTCATTGTTTTTTTCATTCATATTTTGTTTTGGCGCCATTGAGCTGCTTTATTATTATTGTTGCATAATCTTATGCAGATTTTGTGAGTAAATAAAATACAAGTGTCAAATAATCCTGAACCCTTTGGTCAGACTGATGAGAGTGGGAGTCTTGTAATTTCATGTAAAACCCTACTTCTCTCTGTCTGCCATTTAGAGCAATTCAACCACTTGTATTTCTTACAACCATACGAGCCAGAACCCGGGCACAAATATAAATTTATTAGATGAAAAGGGGCCGGGAAAGTTGCTCATCTCCCATACCCTAGAGAAGTGGGCTAAAGGCAAATTTTCTACTTGAAAATTTAACACACTAAAAGTCTTCCCTAGAGGCTTAGCCTTTTAACCCATTACCTCGTCACATCTAATTGGGGGCTCGCGTCCGGGATATTTTTTTTCATAAAGTCTAACAAATTTCAATTCAAACGGTAGTTCCTTTTCAAAACTTATCTTGTGTCCACTGGGAAAGTTATTGTGATTTGGTTCACTGTGTTTTGATTTGATTTGTTTGAATGCTATTTATGACTTCATTTTGATGTGCATGCTATTTCTGTTTATGTTGAAATAGTTAAGTGTTGTTTGATGCATTCAACTCAGCAGCTTTGTTTTGATTTTGAATAGTTGTATTTACAACCATGGCTGAGATTGTTAAACTTAGGAGGGAGCTTAAAGAATGGGGAGAGTCTCTAGGATTGTCAGGCCAAGAGTTAGCTAATTTTGTCATATCTGAATATGACAAAGAGAAAGCTCGCGAGGAGGCTGAGAAAGACAAACAGAGAGAGCTCATGAGGCTCAAGAGGCTGATAAAGCTCGGGAGGAAGCTGAGAAAGACAAACAGAGAGCTCATGAGGCGCAAGAGGCTGATAAAGCTCGCGACACTCAGGAGCAAGAGAACATCCGTACTCATGAGTTAAGGCAGAGGCAACTAGTGCAGGATGCCAAAAATAAAGAACTCGAACTTGAGGCCACTGAGCGGGAAAAAGCGCGAGACCATGAGCTAGCTATGAAGCAGCTAGAAAACTCAGCAGACTCTGAGACTGCTACCCCTCAAAATTTTCACCCTCCCAGTCAGACCCCAGCCATGACCTTCACATTGGAGGCATTCAATGAGGCAACCGAGTCTATCGATGCATTCCTCGATAGATTTGAAAGACTGGCCCAGGAATTTGAGCTTGCTCCGGAAAAGTACAACCTCAAGCTTGCCCAAAGTCTCAGGGGTGTGGCTTATGAGGTGTACAGCAAACTTCCGTCAAGCCAAATTACCGACTACCCAGCTTTGAAAGAAGCCCTGCTCAACAGATACCAGTTGACAGCTGACGCCTACCGGAAAAAGTTCCGGTCAACCAGAAAAGGTAGGGGAGAGTCCTATGCCCAATTTTCAGATAGACTGGGAAACTATCTGACAAAATGGGTGTCCCTTTCTGCCAAATCAGAGTCCTATGAGGATCTCCGGGAACTGATGGTTGGCGAGCAACTGCGTGAAACCATGTCCCCAGAGTTACGCACCTTTACTGCCGAACAAGGTGCCACAACTCTGGCTGACCTCATCCAGCTAAGTGACCGATACACTCTAGCCCATGATGAACCTAGTGCCCCTAAAAGGCCAAAACTACAGCAAGTTGTTGGCTCCACTGTTTCACAGCAGAGCAGGGGTAACCCCAACTCCAACAGTGGGTCAAACAGTTCTACCCATGAACGACAACCACTGGGACAACCCTTATACTGCTCATACTGCAAGTCGAACACCCACAATCGGGATGACTGCAGGAAACTTACTTACAAGCGGCAAAATGTTGCAACTATGCAAGTCGTCTCGACTTCGCAGAATTGCACAAACCCCTCCCCGATCCAGTGTCCAGGCACACCGTCAGTCGTTGGACAGGCGACTGTCAACAACATCCCTGTTCAGTGTCTCTATGACACTGGACTGTCATGCGACGCCATCGTCTGCGGATCCTTAGTCCCCGCGTCAGCATACACGGGAGACTTCATCTCTCTGCAGGGCCCTGATGCTGCAATCCCCCCATCCACTTTGCCAGTCGCCATAATCAATGTCGACACCAGATATGTTAAGGGACCCATCAAGGCAGTGCTCATGGACAGTCCTGTCTATGACCTCATACTGGGATCACAGTATGTGTTTTTAGGGCACCCCTCTCAACCTGCCATAGTTTCAGCAGCATTCCCTTCTCCCCAATCCACAAACCAACTCCCTCCCTCCTTCCCAAAGAGCAAAACTCCCTCAGAGGGGAAGAAACCACTCAACGCGGCAAACCAAATTGCCGCGCGAGCCAATCCAGATTGTCCCAAGTCCCCAAGTCCGCCACAACTTGGAAAATCCTTCCCAAGGAATGTCCGCCTAACGACCCAAGACCACTCGCCACCGGTACCTCAGGTGAAAGGCAGCACTGTACCCGCAAACACCCACCGAAGGTACTATCGGGACAGGCCGCCGCACATACAGCCGTCACCTACCCCTCCCTTTCAGCGAGTGGCAGTCGACTTGGTCGGGCCTCTACCTCAACGGAAGAAGAAATTCCGGTACATAGTCACCGTGGTCGACATATGTACCATGCAGTGCGATGCCGCCCCAATCTCCTCACTTGATGCTAGCCAGGTAGCCGCGGCACTCAAAGCCATTTTCGCCCGAATCGGCCTACCAAACCACATCATCAGCAATGATGAATCCAGGCTAAAGGGGAAACTCAGGCAAGAGGTGTTTGCTATCCTGCAATCAACCGTGGGACAACTCAACACAGGATTGCCGCAACAACCTCAGTCGGAATCCATTCCACTGATCTCCAACCCACCTGCTCCTTTGAACTCTGTGTTGCGACCAGATGTTCCACCATTCCAGCCGACCCAGTCTCACCACTAATTTGTCCCTGTCGCCCAAGTCGAAAGTGGAGTCGGCGTTCCACAGGAAGATTCCGGTACCAGAATCTTTTCTTCGGGGGGCCTCTGTGACGTAAGTGTCCCGCGCGACCCCTCTTTCTTATCTACACCCCCCCCCCCCTCTCTCCCCTTTTCATTTCTTCTCTCCAGCCGCCACTTTAATTGCCCGTCACCATCAAACGGACGCCGATTAAGGCATTTGTCTCTTTGAAGCCCGATCTACCTCCCCATCACGAGAAAGTGACAACCACGGTCGGCTCCCTTTGAACCCTTCCTTTCCGAGCACGAGAAAGATAGGAATGTCGGCACGTGATAACAATGTAACCGGCGCGTGATTGTTCGGTACTAGTATGCATAAAATTATAGCATCATCTTGTGACGTGTCAATTGCTATAAACCAACCACAGGCTTTCATTGTTTGAAAGTGAAGGCTATAATTAGAGTAGTGAGAAAAAGTTTTCACACAAGACGCTGAAACCTAGCTACAGCAACATTGCAGACTCAACCCTCTCCCAGCCAGTCATAATAAGCCCAACTAGTGAGTATTATTGATGGCTGGTGATTGAGATTTGGTTTGTTTGATCCGAGTTGTGATCTAGATCCTATGTTCAATGATGAATAAGGAGTAGATAGATATGTTATTGAAAAGAAGTGGTAAACATTCTATTCTATTTATGTGCACTGATTATTTGTGTGTGTGTGTTTTTGACTTTAACTCTTTTGGTACCAGAACCGGATTTTATGCCTACTAACCCTTTTGTCTATTTTTAGTAGGAAACCTATGGGTTGCAATCTTGCACTTTATGATACCATTCCTTTCCAGGTGTTGGATGGAGAGTGATGTTGGCTTGATCACCTTTTATGTTTTACTGATCTCAGTTTGTTAACTGAAATTCAGATTATGTGTTCTTAGTGCTATTGTACAAGGGCAGCCTTCTAGCCGGTTGGGATCCACTAATTCCCTGCCGACTGAAGCCCCTTGTCTCTAAGCCATAGAGACCTACATCCACCTTCTCCTGTGATTATCAGCAGGGCATCGTGGGCCGGACGATCATCCCTGACTCACAAGCACCAAGACGGGAACGCCGCCAAGACGACCCGCACCCAGAATCCGCGAGGAGACCACGCCTGAACCGTGCCATCCCGCGAAGCCGTAACCGGAACGACTGGGAGCTACTCTCACCTGATGAGCAAGCCCAGCCAACCCAGCACTCGCCGATCCCTACGGAGGAACTTGACAACAGCTAAGTCCACCGGACCGCGCCAATCATTTGAACTTTCCCCCTGGCACTGAAGACACTAAGTGACCCTTCTCGCTTGGGGCTAACCTTCTAGAAAGACAAAAGTCTTGTAAATCCTTTCGGATTTCATTGTCATTGTTTTTTTTCATTCATATTTTGTTTTGGCGCCATTGAGCTGCTTTATTATTATTGTTGCATAATCTTATGCAGATTTTGTGAGTAAATAAAATACAAGTGTCAAATAATCCTGAACCCTTTGGTCAGACTGATGAGAGTGGGAGTCTTGTAATTTCATGTAAAACCCTACTTCTCTCTGTCTGCCATTTAGAGCAATTCAACCACTTGTATTTTTTACAACCATACGAGCCAGAACCCGGGCACAAATATAAATTTATTAGATGAAAAGGGGCCGGGAAAGTTGCTCTTTTAACCCATTACCTCGTCACACCCACCCCACTCCCAAAACCCCCACATAAACTCGTCACTCCCAAAAGCAAATCACTTGCTGCGGATATTGTTGAAAATATGGTGTGTATGTGTGTGTGTGTGTGTGTGTGTATATATATGTGTGTGCGCGCACGCGTGTGTGTGTGTGTGTGTGTGTGTGTGTGTGTGTGTGTGTGTGTGTGTGTGTGTGTGTGTGTGTGTGCGTGCGCGCGCGCGCGCGTGCGTGCGTGTGTGTGTGTGTGTGTGTGTGTGTGTGTGTGTGTGTGTGTGCGTGCGTGCGTGCGTGTGTGTGTTATTCTTCCTCTTTCTTTTAGAAGGTAAGTCGCCACATATAATTGTACGAGCATAAGCTTAAACTAGAAACACTTGGGCACACATATTAACATAAGCATTGATAGAGTGGTGTGTGGGGGGGGGGGGGGGTGTTGGAGCGTGAGTGATTTTTATTAAGTATAAGTGCTTTTTTCATCACGTTTTCAACAACAAAACATAATAATGCGTATCAACGTCAACAACAAAAGCAACAATGAAACGAACTGATTTTTTTTTTTTTTAAGCAAGCAAATTATGAGAGAAAGAGAGAGAGAGAGAGGGGGGGGTGAGAGGGAGAGAGGGGGTGGGGGGGGGTGGGGGGGGGGGGGGATGGGAGAGAGAGAGAGAGAGAGAGATGAGAGAGAGAGAGAGAGAGAGAGAGGAGAGATAGAGAGAGAGAGAGAGAGAGAGAGAGACAGACAGAGAGACAGACAGACAGAGACAGAGAGATAATCAGCTTTCCATATAATTATATCGTATGCCTTTACACACGTAGTCGGGCGGACCGGAAAATATAGTATATATATGTCGATTACCCACGTGTTACTCTTTCAGTGACATGACAAACAACCTTTTCCATAGTCGAATCTCTACACTGAGAAAAAGAAAACTCCGAACTCCGAAATGTTTTGTATGATTTAGGCCCACAGCCCCTATCATGACATGGCAAGAATAACATGACAAATAATCAAGTGAATAAACAACCAAGTGAATGCATAATTAAATAAATAAGTGCTACTTCAAGACATACACATTAACAAAAATACACAACATTCATGCGGAACACACTACAACGCATAAACTCTCACACTTGACAACAAACATGCACACGGCACAGTCCTTCCCACACCCTCACACATACTACTCACAAAAACACTCACTCACACACAGGCGCGCGCGCGCGCATGCATGCAACGCACACGCACACGCAACGCACACACACACACACACAAGCACACGCACACACATACACACACACAATCACACACACACACACTCATAACACATAGAGAGAGATTGGGGGGAGGAAATGGGGGAGGGGAAGGGGACAGACAGCTTTTAACAATCCGTCACTCATCGCCCACTGCTATACAGACAGAACTCTTGTTGGGGACAATTGAAAGACGTGTGCTTTGAAAACCCTCCATTTAGAGAACACCATAGGGTGTACACTCAACAGTGTTTGAGATTGGGGAGGGGGGGGTGGGGGGTGGTGGATTCCTTTTCCTCTATGAATTATAGTGTAGGAATAAAACTGTGCAAGGTATGCTTACGGCGTAAACTATTTGCTTTTAAAGCTATTTCAATTGTTTTGAATTTTCGTAAGCATACTTAACAATCCTAGAATGTTTTAACCAAAATTAAATGGGGGGAAACAGAGTAATTCGCTAATTAAAGTAAGCACTATTTTTTTTTGCGCATTTAGCTCCTTTCGATATGTACGCTTACAGTGATGTGCG
>CM065680.1:54662960-54684491 GCA_017654935.2 Phymorhynchus buccinoides
TTATCCATAAATGAATGTAATACCTTACTAAAAGAAAGCACTTATACTAATTGGAAAGCCGAACTTGAACAATAGGCTAATGACCATCTCTGGGATCTTAAACTAGTTAAAAAAGGCCTCTTTTTACAAGTTCCATATCATCTCTCATCACTAATATTCCGCCTACGTACAAGTTCGTACTATTGTAAATACAAAGCCCACCTATGTGAATGTAATCAAGTTCTAGTTTTGGAGCACTTGTTCTCGGAGTGTCCTTACATTCAGCATGAACTATACGATCTGATAGAAAAAATATCTAAAGAAAACAAAATCTTTAACTACCACACATTAATTAATCAAAGCGACGATAATTGGACCTTACTGGTCTTGTTCGCACAAAATCTACAAAAAGCCTCCTTTGGATACCTATTTTAATCAAATATAATATATCACTGTAACTATCAGAGAGTAACCATATAAAATATGATTGTAGAATACATACGTATATTTGTTTTCATATGGAAATCATACATATAATCTATTACAGAGATATATATACAATAAATTCACATTCGTTTGCTCAACGGAATTGATTCTGGGCTTGCATATTGGTCCTGATAGTCTTCCAAAAATCGTAAAAATATCACTTTTGACAAACCGAATCCCCTGTACATACTGTATGAAAAGGCTAGTGTGATTAGTGTAGCAGTGTGGGGACACAGCTACTATTGCCCTCTAAGCTTACTCGTAGCAGACGCCTATTTTTGCTAGTTTGGAGTTATCTGCCCGAGTTAACTCCCTTGAGATTTATTTGTAATTAAATTGTATTTTATCATATTCTTGCTTAAATTAAAGTTTGTATTGATATAAGATGCATATGGTTGGAACCAGAAAAAATCATAGATTTTATCCCATACATTTGTATTAACTGAAATGCTCGCATAGCCTGACAATTTAAGATTTTGTGATTGGTAAAATTAACACTCGGATCAAAATATTCCAGGTCGTTTCGCATGTTTTCTATTCTTATTCAAAATTTAGTCAAATGTTTGAATTTATAATTATACGACCTAAATCTATAATCTATCCCCTTTCATTTCATATATGGCATGCTATGGACCTTTTCCGCATAAACTTGTAGTATTGCAAAATGAATACAGTCCATTCATTGTAGCTATTCACGAACCTCCAGAGTTCTTTGTACGGTAGGCTAGGCCTATACCACGTGTGAATGCCGATTGACTGTCTTTCGAATCGAAATACTAATTTTCTAAACCAAGCAATTTTATTTTGATTCGCCCTTTTGTTTTCGTTCTAATAGCTAACAAAACTAGCTTTGTATATTCAAAATGATCTTGGACCTTATAGATTTATAATATTTTATGATTTAAGATTTGCTTCAAACCACAAGCATGAAGCCTAGATCAATAGAAATTCGACTTGTGTTTTCTATCGAATTTCGGGACACAAATTATAAACTTTATAGATTGAATTGGGACTTGAAATTTATACAAATGAAAGTTTGTGTATGTTGTTTTTTTATTATTAGTTTGTTATTCTGATTTGTGAAGCAGTTATTTAGTTATTTTATAAAATATGGGTTGGGCTTGTTAAAAGGTGGGATCACTTTGCACCTTAATTGCAAGTATTTCTTTTTAAAGAGAAACTCCTGACTATTGATGAATGTCATATTATTCTGTGTTTTTCAAGCTTTCCAACCATATGCAACATGTGTTGTTATGTATGACGACCGTAGAGACAACACACTTAAAAGGTGTAGTAACAAACACAACTTTGGCGGCCATTAGCTCTGCGGGAGCAGATTTCGTGAAAGGTAAAGTTGTTGTCTTTGCGGTCCGGGTTTTGTCGATATATCTAGCCACAGGTAAAAATTTAGGGGAGACTATGAGAGACTTATTTGTAGACTGTAGGAGACAGTAGACAGTAGACTTACCTGAGACTTACCTGAGACTCTACCTGAGATGGAGAGAGAGAAGCAATAAAGAGAGAGAGAGAGAGACCTGTGTCAGCCTTGACTGCCTGTTGCTGTTTGCTGCTTGCTGATTGTTTCCTGCCTACTATTCCTGCACTCCTGTCTGTCCCTGCACCCTTCACCCTTCCACTCCAGACCATCACATTAGGCTAGTGGAAGAATTAAAGGGGGAAGAAAAAAAATATATATATATAAATCCCCATCCCTATCCCTCACAAAATCAAAGAAAAGATAATAAATGTCCCACATGACCCTTTCGCTGGTTGAGAGGAAGATAACGCAAAATGTCAGTCAGAGGGTTGATGTGAAGTTTGCTTTTATTATGGATTTTGGTGGGGATATGTAAGGGTGAAGTAAAGTTCTAGTTTGACCTGCGTTCCGAGTGTTTCTTGTTTGCTTGGGTAAAAGATTTGTCTTTATAAACTTTATAGGGTTTTGAAATTGAGTAAGGTATATAATAGTGTTTAAAATGAGTTTGTTTTTAAAACTGTGGTTAATAAAATAGTTTACAATAAGATTTATTTGGGGTGGTCAGCTGCCAGTCCACGCGGGTAGGTGGAATTAGTTTTAGGTCCGAGGCGAGATCCTTCCGCGGGAGGCATATTGAGTTGTAAATGTGGTGATATAGAGAGTAGATAGAGCGTGGTAGAAAGAAGTTTTTAGCCCATAGAAAAAGGGGGGGGGGGGCTGGGACTGGCCCCCGTTGAGGGGACGATAGGAGGAAAGTGGGGGGGGGGTCCCCAAAAGTGTTGGGGACCTGTGATCCCCTGCGATGTGACGGACCTCTCCTCCGGACCTCGAGGGGGGGGGGGGGAACGGACTATGGCTGGGGACCGGTCCAGGGAGATGCCGCTCGTTCCGGGGGGGGGATCCGCCGGGGGGCGCCGGCCGGGGCATACAGATTTGGCGTACAGTTCCGGAAGGCAAACCCCGGCGACTCACTTGCCCCCAGAAACAAGGACCAGCTGGAGTGTTGGGGATGAGAGGGGCCAGAGTGACACCCCCCAAGAGGCGGGCCGCCAGCCGGGAGACGACGTTAGGAAGTCTCCACATTCACACTCTAATTCTTTAAATTTGCAGTATGTGGCCTTGGTTCTGAGTCTGTAAATCAAGGATGAAACAGACCGAGGGACAGGGGGGGGGGGGGGGGGGGGGGGAAGAGTCCCCCCGTCACAATTTGGTGGTCCCAGGAGTGGGCCTTGCACCGGGCTTCAAGTTCCCGAGCCCACCCCTGGAAAGAGGTTTTCTTAAGTGCTGATTTCATTTCTGGGATTGAAAATTTAATATTTATTTTGGTACCGGACCGACCAAGGGCCGCCTGTTTGGCGGCCCAGTCGGCCCGGTCATTGCCGTGTAGGCCACAGTGGGAAGGGATCCAACCTAGTGATATGTCAGTTCCCTTGATTGTGATCTGATGTATGAGGAAGTTGATTTATTGTATGACAGAGCGTCTATTTTTAGTGTCCCCCACTTGAGCTTGAATAGATGAAAGTGAGTCTGATGCGCTCCGTGGGGGATCTGGGAAGTTATTGATGTAGGAGCATGCTTCTAGTATAGCCCAAAGTTCGGCACTGAAAATTGAGATGTTATTATTTAGTTGAATGTTGTCAATGGCTTCTCAATACAAAACAGCTCAAAGAAGCCCTAAGACAACATCAAAACCAAAGTGACCTGCAATGTTGTCTTAGGGCTTCTTTGAGCTGTTTTGTATTGAGATTTTTCTTTGTTAGGGTCCAAGTTGCTATGTTATCTGCGTACATACTGAGTTTGTTGTTCTTGATGTTTGTTTTAGTTATGTCTGATAGCATAATATTAAAAAGTATTGGGGCAACTATGCTACCCTGGGGCACCCCCATATCCAGCGAGTGACTGTCAGAGAGGGACTGGCCCACCCTTACTCTCATGGTACGATTATCTAGGAAAGATTTTATAAAGTTGAAAAGGTTTCCTTCAACGCCGAGCCTGCTAATTTTTTGGAGCAGTCTCCCATGCCAGACAGTGTCGTAAGCACCCTTTATGTCGAAGCAGGTGACGAGCATGCTCCTTCGACAGGCGAAGGCTTTTCTGGCTTTTGCTCGGTACAGCTTCTGTGTTTTCTGAATCCTGCCTGTACTTGGGGGAGTATATTATCCTTTTGTAAATGGTATTCTAATCGTGATCGCACGATTCTTTCGTACACTTTAGCCAGGTGACGGGTGAGGGAGATGGGGCGGTAGCTCTTGGGATCCTGCCTTGGTTTCCCGTTTTTTCAGGATCCCGACTACTTGTGCACATTTCCATGCCTGGGGCACTTCCCCACTCTCCCAACACCTAGAGTAAAAGCGATGAAGGATGGACAAGAATGAGGGGGGTAGTTGTTTTAGTAGTTTGTAGGAGATAGGGTCATCTCCTGTAGCTTTATTTACTTTTTTAATGTTTTGGAGGGCCGTAGCAAGCTCGGCGAGATTGAGGGGGGCATTGATACAGTCAGTATTATTATTAGATTAGGGGGGGGGGGGGGGATTGTGTTTCGTTTTTGTTGTTCGGTGGGGGAGAGGTGTTTTATTTGGCTGGCTTTGGCGAATGTCCCGGCCAGGACGTTGGCTGTTTCCAAATTGGATTTAGTAGTTTGGTTAGTTGTAGGACTGAGAATACGTGGTGTTTTTGGTTTACCTCCCGCTTTTATCCTATGCAGTCGCTTCCATGCTTTATTGATATCTCTAAAAGAGAGAATTTGTTCGTTGGTAAAATATTCGAGTTTTGCCTTGGCGACCATCTTTTTGCTGTGTTTTTCTGCTATGCGTTTATTTTGGTGGTTGGGGTGGGAAGGTCGTTTGTTGAAGGTGTTACATGCAGAGTGTTTTAGTTAGACGGCCTCTGCACATTCATTGTTCCACCAAGGGTTATTTCTAATTTGGTAATTCATTTTGGGGGATGATTTTGGGATGGTGGTATCTGCTGCAGTAGTAATAGCTGTTCTAATATTATCATAGTGGCTTTCTAGGTTGGTGTTTTGTAGGCTTTCGTAAGTATGTGAACTGAGGAGTTTTGAATTGTTGCCAATTGGCTTTTTCATAGTTGTATTGGGGAGGGGGCGGGGGATCTTTAGAAAGCTCAATTTCTGCTGTAAGAGATATGGTGATGGGTTTGTGGTTGGATCCTAGGGGGTCTACGTGGGGGGTCCATGAAAATTCAGTTAGGAGTTGGGGGCTAGCCAAAGTTAAGTCGATGGCTGTGAGTCTGTCTGTCGGTTTGTCTGGGTAACGAGTAGGGGAGCCGTCGTTTAAAAGAGTTAAATTAGAATTTAGGATGTCAGTGAAGAGTTTCTGACCTCCCTGTGAGTGGCGGGTCGCAGACTTTTCCCAGGAGGGGTGGTGGGCATTAAAATCGCCCACCACCACCCATGAGTCAGAGGGGGAAAGGGAGGTAATCCAGTCTTCAGTGGGCATTTGGTCGTATCCTCGGGGAAAATAAGTATTGATAATTTTAGTGGGTTTATTATTTAGTGTGGTTTGAATAGTATTAGAGTAGACAGTTGGGTGGAGATTTTGTATGGGGGAGGGGGTGCACTGGTACTGAATGTTTTGGTGGACATAAGTGGCTGTTTGTATGTCCCCTTGGAAGTTGCTGACCCCTGGTGGATAATAGAAGCCATCTATTTTCGGTAATTTAGAGTATGGTATTTAAGTGATTGTAAACAGATAATTTGGAAGTGGGTGGTGTTTGTTGCTAAGAAGTTGAGAAGAAAAGGGAGGTTAGGTGTTATGGCACGGCAGTTCCATTGAAGCAAATTAAGGGACTTAAGCGCAGTAACAGAGGGAGAATTTATTTGTGGTGTGTGACTGTTGTGATTCTGTGGGCTGCCCTCAGCAGCGAAGTGCGGGATGGGGGAGAACTAATCTGTTCTTGGTCTGGGAGGACTGTCTGCGCCTTTTGACCTCTGTTTGTTCCTGGTCGGGGCGGCAGATTAATTGGGCGATTCTCATGCAGTTCGAAGAAGGGGATGTGTCAAGAGTCTTAGAGAACATGGAATGTGGTAAGAGGGACCTGAGTCCCTCTACAAGAGTTTGTGGTTTAGTGGAAGTTCGGGCTTTAGCTATTTCTGTTAACATTTGGGTCATAAATTGTTCACCTGGGGATTTGTCCCTAACATCCAAACATCCAGGTTGCTGAGGTCAAGTTCGATGATAGGGGCGGGGGGTGGGGGGGGGGGGGGGAGGGGGCGGGGGGTGGGGGGGGGGGGAAGGTGGGGGAAGGTGGTTTGGGAAGGGGTTTGTCGGAAGGTGGTTTGTCGGAAGGTGGTTTGTCGGAAGGTGGTTTGTCGGAAGGTGGTTTGTCAGCTTGTCTGTCAGTGCTGTTACAAGTCGTGTCAGGTGGTCATCTAGTTGTTTCATCATTATTTTAGTTTGTTTGGTTATTTGATCTTCAACTATCTGTGATTCTTTTTTCAGCTATGTTTTTAGTTCGGGCTTCCCTGAGGAGTTGAGCTTTGAGTCGGTAGTGATTGGCCTGATGGGAAAGGAGTCTTTGCCAAAAGCTGGTTAATCTACCCTTGGTGAGGTTGTAGCTTTTTGGGGGGGCTGGTGGGTTTTTTTGTAGGATGGTTGGTTTGGGTTGAGCTAAACTATGGCGAGGATTGGTCTAGAGGGGAAGTTGGCTCTGGCCACGCCAGCGTAGCTGTTTGGCGCCGAACGCCGATGGGCGTTCCCAGTCCTCCAAGACGGATCAACGGTGGGGATGGAAGAGGAGGGGGGTGCTGCTTTGTTTTTGTTTGTGTTTATTGTCTTGCTCGATGGCCGCCTTGGCTCTCCTTATCGCTTCTGCATGGGGAAGGAAGGTCTCGCCTCGGAGCTTGTTGGCTTCATGTCGGAGTTTGTATTCCGGACACCCAGCGTACGCCGCCGAGTGCCCTCCGGAGCAGTTAATGCATTTACGCTCGTTGGCCTGACACTCGGAGGCAAGGTGGCCTGTCTGGGCGCACCAGGTGCAAGTTTTTTTGGTGGCGAGGCATTGCGTGGATGTGTGGCCGAGTCTGGCACAATTTTGACATTTACGGACAGGGGCTACGTAGGTATGCACCCTGTACTCAACAGCGTTGATTTTTACATAGTCAGGCAGATACGTGTACGTGAAAGGGATTTTGATGGCTCCTGAGTCTGAACCCTCGCGGTTTTTCAATCTAAATGCGTTTTTTGCTTCAGGAATGTGGGGGAGCATGTCGGTCACGCTCTCAGACAGGGGAATCCCCTTTATGACCCCTTCAGTAGTGGCGATTGGGATTGTGCATCTGATGTTGATGCCCACGACAACTTTCATATCGGCCAAGGTTTTTTGCTGTTTGGCCGACTGGCAGCCGACCAGCCAACAATTGTCAGATAGCGCGCGTTGGCTCTGGATGGGCCCTATGGTGTTCTGCCACATTTTGTATGATGTGGTGGGGCCGAGGCCTCAGAGAGTGGCCTGCCCGGAACGCAGGTCTTGCACTTTAACTGGGTATTTCAAAAATTCGGGCGGAAGTTTGTTGTCATTGTTATTACGCTTCCTGCTTGGCGGGCATTCAGGTTTTTCTTGGTTTTGAGTAGTGGGCCGGTGCCCACTGTCTGGGATCGGGATGGGGATTTGTTCTTGGGATTGGTGTATTGAGGGGAGGCCTGACTGGCTCCCCAGATCCCCAAAATATCGTCATCTTGGTTTGTCTCCATTTGATCGATCGTGATTGGCTCCTTCTCGATCCCACCGGGGGGAGAGCCATCGGCGGGAGCCGGGGTGGAGGAGCCTCTTGGAGATCGCGGGGGTGAGGTCGGTTTTAGGGTGTCTTTCTCGGTTAAGTCAAGACGCGTTCTGGCTTTGAGATTCTCTCTTTGGGGCTTCGGTGACTCAGTGGAGATCTGGTCATGTTCGAGTTCTGACCGCTTTTCTTTTTTCTTCGATTTTTTCCCATCGGGGTGGGTCTCTTCGTCTGTCGAGTGGGATCCTCGTTGGGATCGTGATCTTTTTCGGATCGGAATTAGTGTATCTTCTCGGTTTCCCACTGGGTAATAGTAGACGGTGGTGTTTCCTAATTCTCGCGGTTGGTTCTTTCTTGGGCTTTCGGAAAACACGGGAGACTCGGGAGACTCGATTGTCTCAGAGGACTCTATGTCCGAGCTCGAAGATGAATCAGTTGTGGGATGACTCGGGTCATCCCTTTTCTCTGGACTTGCACGCGACATGTTGGGTGAAAACAGTAGTCTAACTAATAACAACAATAATGACTAAGCTAGATTGACATGTAACAACAAATGCGAGCCTGGATATCACGTTAAATTATCAATACAAAGATGGAAAAAAAGAGAAAAGACTACATGATAACTGACTGGGCAAAAGGGAAAAAATGTAAGTTGAAATTGGTTTGAGGTGCCGGGCAGTGTCTCCGGATGTCAGCAGTGCCTCCTAGTTGTCCCTAGTTTTAGATAGGAGGAGACAGCAATGACTCACTAAGCAGACACCTATGAAGGCCACCAAGGAAGCCAAGATGACAGGGCCCCACCCAGGCGGAGTACTGTTGGTATAGGTGACCCCACCGCAAACAGGATTTGTCCCTGCAGCCCAGCGTAGTCGTAGTCGTATGGGGGGATGTCTCTCGTGTTGAAGGTGGTGGCGTTGGAGGCGTGGAAGAAGAGTTGAGGGCGCAGGTTGCGTTTTGAGGACGATTTCCTCTTCTTTGTGGCACTTGTCCTCTTTGTCTGTATTCACCACCCTCCCTCTCGCCGATTTCTCCTGTTGATCTTGGATCAAAAGTAGGCTAGTGGCTGGCTTCCTGTCGATCTGTGTTCAGTCAGCCGGCCCGTGGCAGCGTTGGGGAACGTGCAAAAGCGTGGAGCGTTGTGAATTCAAGTGTTGCCAGCTTGAAGTCAGCTCAGTGAATTATGTTGAATGTTTTTTTGGGAGTGGGGTGGGGAGTGTATTTATATGTAGGGCAGGGGGTGGGGCAATTAAACGATATTTCAGGCCATCATCACGCAAGTGTCATACGTCAGGTTAACACCAGGGGCTCTATCGCTTATCTGTCTGCCATCTATTTTATGACACTCTCGTTCTATACCCCCCCCCCCCCCCCCCCCCTCTCTCTCTCTCTCTCCCTCTCTCTCTGTGCATGTGTGTTATATGTGTATCGGTATGTGATGTGTGTGTGTGTGTGTGCGCCCGCGAACGTGTGTGTGTGTGTGTGTCTGTGTGTCTGTGTGTGTGTGTGTGTGTGTGTGTGTGAGTGTAGGCTACAGATTGAAGCTGTGGGGTAATAACATAACACAAACACAAACACACATATACATACCTCTTTGAAGTGTTTTCCTGCGAGCAATTTGTAGCCTGCTGTGTCGCATAAGCCTACGTTTTCTTTTTGAAACTGCTTTTATATCACATAATAGAACATACACACATACGCGTGCACTGGCGCGCATCATCATGGCACACGCACGCGCACGTACTCACATACGCATACACACAAACACACTACACAACTAATTATTAACATGTTATTTTATTTAGCAAACTGTCATACTCTATCCCTTTTCTTCTGCACTGAGTGTCTGTCAGAGGAGCTTCTTCCTCATTCGAATAATATACTACTCAACAAAAGTTAAGTACCACTTCCTGGGAAAATTTCAGACACATTTAGAGTGCTTAAACTGACATGTTTACACTTTCTTATGCTGTAATGTTATAGACCAAGGTCCGAACTCTTATGCAATGTAAAAATATCCTGCACAACATTACAAATGCGCCGATTGGAGACCGTTTAAGACGGTACCTTAAATGATCCAATGGGATGAATTTGCACACCGTGCCGATAAAATTTAAAGCATAGCAGTGTTCACACATCACAAATGAATAATCTGCAACTTAATTGTTCTTCTCACGCTTGTCATTTGCTCGTAAAAGAAATCCAAAGACTTAGACAAAAACGCGTAATTAGCCATTGGGCCTCTCAGTGGCCAATGCTGACGACACAGAGATTAGAAATGTAATGAAAGACATCATTGTCACTATAAGTATACTCAATCGCTAAAAACAAATTCACGTATATTTGAAGGGCAGTTCCTTAGGCAGAAGCAGTTACGTCTTGCATCACTAAAGCGAGGCTAAACCGCCACATTGAACAGTCACGTGATTTCTGACTGGCTTCCATGAAGCTATGAATATGTCTGAAGACTCCTCACATGTTTACACATTAATTTGCCAACGATCCTTTCAAGAATGTTACTCTGAATATCCTCCATATTTATTATTAATGTTAAAATTATTATAATTATGGAGGATATTCATAGTATGATTCTTGAAAGGATCGTTGGCAAATTAGCTGTGTAAACATTGTTAGGAGTCTTCAGAACATATTCATAGCTTCATGGAAGCCAGTCAGAAATCACGTGACTGTTCAATGTGGCGGTTTTAGACTCGCTTTAGTGATGCAAGACGTAACTGCTTCTGCCTAAGGAACTGCCCCACAAATATACCTGAAACTGCTTTTTAGCGATTGAGTATACTTATAGTGACAATAATGTCTTTCATTACATTTCTAATCTCTGTGTCGTCACCCCATTGGCCACTGAGAGGCCCAATGGCTAATTACGCGTTTTTGTCTAAGTCTTTGGATTTCTTTTACGAGCAAATGACAAGCGTGAGAAGAACAATTAAGTTGCAGATTATTCATTTGTGATGTGTGAACACTGCTATGCTTTAAATGTTATCGGCACGGTGTGCAAATTCATCCCATTTGGTTCATTTAAGGTACCGTCTTAAACGGTCTCCCATCGGCGCATTTGTAATGTTATGCAGGGTATTTTTACATTGCATAAGAGTTCGGACCTTGGTCTATAACATTACAGCATAAGAAAGTGTAAACATGTCAGTTTAAGCACTCTAAATGTGTCTGAAATTTTCCCAGGAAGTGGTACTTAACTTTTGTTGAGTAGTATAATTAATTCGAATGAGGAAGAAGCTCCTCTGACAGACACTCAGTGCAGAAGAAAAGGGATAGAGTATGACAGTTTGCTAAATAAAATAACATGTTAATAATTAGTTGTGTAGTGTGTTTGTGTGTATGCGTATGTGAGTACGTGCGCGTGCGTGTGCCATGATGATGCGCGCCAGTGCACGCGTATGTGTGTATGTTCTATTATGTGATATAAAAGCAGTTTCAAAAAGAAAACGTAGGCTTATGCGACACAGCAGGCTACAAATTGCTCGCAGGAAAACACTTCAAAGAGGTATGTATATGTGTGTTTGTGTTTGTGTTATGTTATTACCCCACAGCTTCAATCTGTAGCCTACACTCACACACACACACACACACCACAAAACACAGAAACACCGACACACACACACCACAACTACGTTCGCGGGGCGCACAGCACACCACACATCATATTTGTTTTACATACCGATACACATATACACACACATGCCACAGAGAGAAGAGGGATGACGAGAGAGAGAGAGAGGGTGGGGGGGGGTAATAGAACGAGGAGTGTCATAAAATAGATGGCAGACAGATAAGCGATAGAGCCCCTGGTGTTAACCTGACGTATGACACTTGCGTGATGATGGCCTGAAATATCGTTTAATTGCCCCACCCCCTGCCCTACATATAAATACACTCCCCACCCCACTCCCAAAAAAACATTCAACATAATTCACTGAGCTGACTTCAAGCTGGCAACACTTGAATTCACAACGCTCCACGCTTTTGCACGTTCCCCAACGCTGCCACGGGCCGGCTGACTGAACACAGATCGACAGGAAGCCAGCCACTAGCCTACTTTTGATCCAAGATCAACAGGAGAAATCGGCGAGAGGGAGGGTGGTGAATACAGACAAAGAGGACAAGTGCCACAAAGAAGAGGAAATCGTCCTCAAAACGCAACCTGCGCCCTCAACTCTTCTTCCACGCCTCCAACGCCACCACCTTCAACACGAGAGACATCCCCCCATACGACTACGACTACGCTGGGCTGCAGGGACAAATCCTGTTTGCGGTGGGGTCACCTATACCAACAGTACTCCGCCTGGGTGGGGCCCTGTCATCTTGGCTTCCTTGGTGGCCTTCATAGGTGTCTGCTTAGTGAGTCATTGCTGTCTCCTCCTATCTAAAACTAGGGACAACTAGGAGGCACTGCTGACATCCGGAGACACTGCCCGGCACCTCAAACCAATTTCAACTTACATTTTTTCCCTTTTGCCCAGTCAGTTATCATGTAGTCTTTTCTCTTTTTTTCCATCTTTGTATTGATAATTTAACGTGATATCCAGGCTCGCATTTGTTGTTACATGTCAATCTAGCTTAGTCATTATTGTTGTTATTAGTTAGACTACTGTTTTCACCCAACATGTCGCGTGCAAGTCCAGAGAAAAGGGATGACCCGAGTCATCCCACAACTGATTCATCTTCGAGCTCGGACATAGAGTCCTCTGAGACAATCGAGTCTCCCGAGTCTCCCGTGTTTTCCGAAAGCCCAAGAAAGAACCAACCGCGAGAATTAGGAAACACCACCGTCTACTATTACCCAGTGGGAAACCGAGAAGATACACTAACTCCGATCCGAAAAAGATCACGATCCCAACGAGGATCCCAATCGCACAGACGGGGGGGGGAAGAGACCCACCCCGATGGAAAAATCCCCCCCCCCCCCCCCCCCCTAAGAAAAAAAGAAAAGCGGTCAGAACTCGAACATGACCAGATCTCCACTGAGTCACCGAAGCCCCAAAGAGAGAATCTCAAAGCCAGAACGCGTCTTGACTTAACCGAGAAAGACACCCTAAAACCGACCTCACCCCCGCGATCTCCAAGAGGCTCCTCCACCCCGGCTCCCGCCGATGGCTCTCCCCCCGGTGGGATCGAGAAGGAGCCAATCACGATCGATCAAATGGAGACAAACCAAGATGACGATATTTTGGGGATCTGGGGAGCCAGTCAGGCCTCCCCTCAATACACCAATCCCAAGAACAAATCCCCATCCCGATCCCAGACAGTGGGCACCGGCCCACTACTCAAAACCAAGAAAAACCTGAATGCCCGCCAAGCAGGAAGCGTAATAACAATGACAACAAACTTCCGCCCGAATTTTTGAAATACCCAGTTAAAGTGCAAGACCTGCGTTCCGGGCAGGCCACTCTCTGAGGCCTCGGCCCCACCACATCATACAAAATGTGGCAGAACACCATAGGGCCCATCCAGAGCCAACGCGCGCTATCTGACAATTGTTGGCTGGTCGGCTGCCAGTCGGCCAAACAGCAAAAAACCTTGGCCGATATGAAAGTTGTCGTGGGCATCAACATCAGATGCACAATCCCAATCGCCACTACTGAAGGGGTCATAAAGGGGATTCCCCTGTCTGAGAGCGTGACCGACATGCTCCCCCACATTCCTGAAGCAAAAAACGCATTTAGATTGAAAAACCGCGAGGGTTCAGACTCAGGAGCCATCAAAATCCCTTTCACGTACACGTATCTGCCTGACTATGTAAAAATCAACGCTGTTGAGTACAGGGTGCATACCTACGTAGCCCCTGTCCGTAAATGTCAAAATTGTGCCAGACTCGGCCACACATCCACGCAATGCCTCGCCACCAAAAAAACTTGCACCTGGTGCGCCCAGACAGGCCACCTTGCCTCCGAGTGTCAGGCCAACGAGCGTAAATGCATTAACTGCTCCGGAGGGCACTCGGCGGCGTACGCTGGGTGTCCGGAATACAAACTCCGACATGAAGCCAACAAGCTCCGAGGCGAGACCTTCCTTCCCCATGCAGAAGCGATAAGGAGAGCCAAGGCGGCCATCGAGCAAGACAATAAACACAAACAAAAACAAAGCAGCACCCCCCTCCTCTTCCATCCCCACCGTTGATCCGTCTTGGAGGACTGGGAACGCCCATCGGCGTTCGGCGCCAAACAGCTACGCTGGCGTGGCCAGAGCCAACTTCCCCTCTAGACCAATCCTCGCCATAGTTTAGCTCAACCCAAACCAACCATCCTACAAAAAAACCCACCAGCCCCCCCAAAAAGCTACAACCTCACCAAGGGTAGATTAACCAGCTTTTGGCAAAGACTCCTTTCCCATCAGGCCAATCACTACCGACTCAAAGCTCAACTCCTCAGGGAAGCCCGAACTAAAAACATAGCTGAAAAAAGAATCACAGATAGTTGAAGATCAAATAACCAAACAAACTAAAATAATGATGAAACAACTAGATGACCACCTGACACGACTTGTAACAGCACTGACAGACAAGCTGACAAACCACCTTCCGACAAACCACCTTCCGACAAACCACCTTCCGACAAACCCCCCACAACCCCCCCCTACCCTCCCCCACCCCCCCCCCCCCCACCACCCGCCCCTATCATCGAACTTGACCTCAGCAACCTGGATTGGGGGGTTTTTTTGGATGTTAGGGACAAATCCCCAGGTGAACAATTTATGACCCAAATGTTAACAGAAATAGCTAAAGCCCGAACTTCCACTAAACCACAAACTCTTGTAGAGGGACTCAGGTCCCTCTTGCCACAATCCATGTTCTCTAAGCCTCTTGACACATCCCCCTCTTCGAACTGCATGAGAATCGCCCTATTAATCTGCCGCCCCGACCAGGAACAAACAGAGGTCAAAAGGCGCAGACAGTCCTCCCAGACCAAGAACAGATTAGTTCTCCCCCATCCCGCACTTCGCTGCTGAGGGCAGCCCACAGAATCACAACAGTCACACACCACAAATAAATTTTCCCTCTGTTACTGCGCTTAAGTCCCTTAACTTGCTTCAATGGAACTGCCGCGCCATAACACCTAACCTCCCTTTTCTTCTCAACTTCTTAGCAACAAACACCACCCATTTTCAAATTATCTGTTTACAATCACTTAAATACCATACTCTAAATTACCGAAAATAGATGGCTTCTATTATCCACCAGGGGTCAGCAACTTCCAAGGGGACATACAAACAGCCACTTATGTCCACCAAAACATCCAATATCAGTATACCCCCTCCCCTATACAAAACCTCCACCCAACTGTCTATTCTAATACTATTCAAATTACACTAAATAATAAACCCACTAAAATTATCAATACTTATTTTCCCCGAGGATACGACCAAATGCCCACTGAAGACTGGATTACCTCCCTTTCCCCCACTGAATCATGGGTGGTGGTCGGAGATTTTAACGCCCACCACCCTTCCTGGGAAAAAACCGCGACCCACCACTCACAAGGGGGCCAGAAACTCTTTACCGACATCTTAAATTCTAACTTAACCCTTTTAAATGATGGTTCCCCCACTCGTTACCCCGACAAATCCACAGACAGACTTACAGCCATTGACTTGACCTTAGCCAGCCCTCAACTCCTAACTGAATTCTCATGGACTCCCCAAGTAGATCCCCTAGGATCCGACCACAAACCCATCATTATATCCCTCACAGCAACAATTGAGATCTCCATAGACCCCCCGCCCCCCCCTCAATATAACTTTGATAAAGCCAATTGGCAACAATTCAAAATTCTCCTCAGTTCACATACTTACGAAAGCCTACAAAACACCAACCTAGAAAGCCACTATGATAATATTAGAACAGCTATTACTACTGCAGCAGATACCACCATCCCAAAATCATCCCCCAAAATGAATTACCAAATTAGAAATAACCCTTGGTGGAACAATGAATGTGCAGAGGCCGTCCAACAAAAAAAAACAACAAAACACCACCTCTGGGGCCCGTAACAAACACTTTTCACAAACAAACAAAACACCATCAACAAACAACCCTCTCATCCTAACCACCAAAATAAACGCAAAGCAGAAAAATACAGTAAAAAGATGGTCGCCAAGGCAAAACTCGAATATTTTACCAATGAAAAAATCCTCTCTTTTAGAGACCTTAATAACGCCTGGAAGCGTCTGCGTAGGATCAAAGCGGGAGGCAAACCAAAAACACCAAGAATTAGCAGTCCTACAACTAACCAAATTACTAAATCCCATCAGAAACAACCAGCCAACGTCCCCTGGCCGGCGGACAAATCGCCAAAGCCAGCCAAATAAAACCCTTTTCCCCTTTTCCCCCATGCCGAACACAACACGAAACACAATCCCCCCCCCACACCAAATCTAATAATAATACCGACTGCATTAACGCCCCCCTCAAACTCGCCGAGCTTGCTACGGCCCTTCGAAACATTAAAAAAGTCAACAAAGCAACAGGAGATGACCCTATCTCCTATAGAATACTTAAACAACTACCCCCATCATTTATGTCCATTCTTAGTCGCTTTTATTCTAGGTGTTGGGAGAGTGGGGAAGTGGCCCAGGCTTGGAAATGTGCACAGGTAGTCGGGATCCTGAAAAATGGGAAACCAAGGCAGGATCCCAAGAGCTACCGCCCCATCTCCCTCACCCCACACCTGGGTAAAGTGTACGAGAGAATCGTGCGATCACGATTAGAATACCATTTACAAAAGGATAATATACTCCCCCAAGTACAGGCAGGATTCAGAAAACACAGAAGCTGTACCGAGCAAAAGCCAGAAAAGCCTTCGCCTGTCGAAGGAGCATGCTCGTCACCTGCTTCGACATAAAGGGTGCTTACGACACTGTCTGGCATGGGAGACTGCTCCAAAAAATTAGCAGGCTCGGCGTTGAAGGAAACCTTTTCAACTTTATAAAATCTTTCCTAGATAATCGTACCATGAGAGTAAGGGTGGGCCAGTCCCTCTCTGACAGTCACTCGCTGGATATGGGGGTGCCCCAGGGTAGCATAGTTGCCCCAATACTTTTTAATATTATGCTATCAGACATAACTAAAACAAACATCAAGAACAACAAACTCAGTATGTACGCAGATAACATAGCAACTTGGACCCTAACAAAGAAAAATCTCAATACAAAACAGCTCAAAGAAGCCCTAAGACAACATTGCAGGTCACTTTGGTTTTGATGTTGTCTTAGGGCTTCTTTGAGCTGTTTTGTATTGAGAAGCCATTGACAACATTCAACTAAATAATAACATCTCAATTTTCAGTGCCGAACTTTGGGCTATACTAGAAGCATGCTCCTACATCAATAACTTCCCAGATCCCCCACGGAGCGCAGACTCACATTCATCTATTCAAGCTCAAGTGGGGGACACTAAAAATAGACGCTCTGTCATACAAAAAATCAACTTCCTCATACATCAGATTACAATCAAGGGAACTGACATATCAATAGGTTGGATCCCTTCCCACTGTGGCCTACACGGCAACGACCAGGCCGACGGGGCCGCCAAACCAAAAGGCGGCCCTTGGTCGGTCCGGAACCAAAACTAATATTAAACTTTCAACCTCTGAAATTAAATCAGCACTAAAGAAAACCTCTTTCCAGGGGTGGGCTCGGGAACTTGAAGCCCGGTGCAAGGCCCACTCCTGGGACCACCAAATTGTGACGGGGGGACTCTTCACCCCCCCCCCCCCCCCCCCCTGTCCCTCGGTCTGTTTCATCCTTGATTTACAGACTCAGAACCAAGGCCACATACTGCAAATTTAAAGAATTAGAGTGTGAATGTGGAGACTTCCTAACGTCGTCTCCCGGCTGGCGGCCCGCCTCTTGGGGGGTGTCACTCTGGCCCCTCTCATCCCCAACACTCCAGCTGGTCCTTGTTTCTGGGGGCAAGTGAGTCGCCGGGGTTTGCCTTCCGGAACTGTACGCCAAATCTGTATGCCCCGGCCGGCGCCCCCCGGCGGATCCCCCCCCCGGAACGAGCGGCCATCTCCCTGGACCGGTCCCCAGCCATAGTCCGTTCCCCTGCCCCCCCCCCCTCGAGGTCCGGAGGAGAGGTCCGTCACATCGCAGGGGATCACAGGTCCCCAACACTTTTGGGGATCCCCCCCCCACCACTTTCCTCCTATCGTCCCCTCAACGGGGGCCAGTCCAGCCCCCCCCCCCCTCCCCCCTTTTCTATGGGCTAAAAACTTCTTTCTACCATGCTCTATCTACTCTCTATATCACAACATTTACAACTCAATATGCCTCCCGCGGAAGGATCTCGCCTCGGACCTAAAACTAATTCCACCTACCCGCGTGGACTGGCAGCTGACCACCCCAAATAAATCTTATTGTAAACTATTTTATTAACCACAGTTTTAAAAACAAACTCATTTTAAACACTATTATATACCTTACTCAATTTCAAAACCCTATAAAGTTTATAAAGACAAATCTTTTACCCAAGCAAACAAGAAACACTCGGAACGCAGGTCAAACTAGAACTTTACTTCACCCTTACATATCCCCACCAAAATCCATAATAAAAGCAAACTTCACATCAACCCTCTGACTGACATTTTGCGTTATCTTCCTCTCAACCAGCGAAAGGGTCATGTGGGACATTTATTATCTTTTCTTTGATTTTGTGAGGGATAGGGATGGGGATTTATATATATTTTTTTTTTTTCTCCCCCCTTTAATTCTTCCACTAGCCTAATGTGATGGTCTGGAGTGGAAGGGTGAAGGGTGCAGGGACAGACATGAGTGCAGGAATAGTAGGCAGGAAACAATCAGCAAGCAGCAAACAGCAACATGCAGTCAAGGCTGACACAGGTCTCGTTCTCTCTCTCTTTATTTCTTCTCTCTCTCCATCTCAGGTAGAGTCTCAGGTAAGTCTAAGTCTACTGTCTCCTACAGTCAAATAAGTCTCTCATAAGTCTCCCTTAAATTTTTACCTGTGGCTAGATATATTGACAAAATCCGGACCGCAAAGACAATAACTTTACCTTTTACGAAATCTGCTCCCGCTGAGCTAATGGCCGCCAAAGTTGTGTTTGTTACTACACCTTTTAAGTGTGTTGTCTCTACGGTCGTCATACATAACAACACATGTTGCATATGGTTGGAAAGCTTGAAAAACACAGAATATATATGACATTCATCAATAGTCGGGAGTGTCTCTTTAAAAAGAATTACTTGCAACTAAAGTGCAAAGTGACCCTGGGTTTTAACAAGCCCAAACCGATATTTTATAAAGTAACTAAATAACTACTACACAGATCAAAATAACAAAATAATCATAAAAAAACAACATACACAAACTTTCATTTCTATAAATGTCAAGTCCCAATTCAATCAATAAAGTTTATAATTTGTGTCCCGAAATTCGATAGAAAACACAAGTCGAATTTCTATTGTTCTAGGCTTCATGCTTTGTGGGGTTGAAGCAAATCTTAAATCGTAAAAAGATTATAAATCTATAAGGTCCAAGATCCGTTTTGAAGATACAAAGGACTAAGTTGAGAGGTCGGTTGGCAGCTATTAGAGGACGAAACAGAAGAGGTGCGAATCAAAATAATATTGGCTCTGGTTTAGAAAATTAAAAATTAGATTCGAAAGACAGTCCATCGGCATTCACACGTGGTATAGGCCTAGCCTACCGTACAAAGAACTCTGGAGGTTCGTGAATAGCTACAATGAATGGACTGTATTCATTTTGCAATACTACAAGTTTATACGGAAAAGGTCCATAGCATGCCATATATGAAATGAAAGGGGATAGATTATAGATTTAGGTCGTATAATTAGAAATTCAAACATTTGACTAAATAATTTTGAATAAGAATAGAAAACATGCGAAACGACCGGGAATATTTTGATCCGAGTGTTAATTTTACCAATCACAAAATCTTGAATTGTCAGGCTATGCGAGCATTTCAATTAATACAAATGTATGGAATAAAATCTATAATTTTTTCCGGTTCCAACCATATGCATCTTACATCAATACAAACTTCAATTTAAACAGAATTATAATAAAATAAAATTTAATTAGAAATAAATCAACAAGGGAGTTAACTCGGGCAGATAACTCCAAACTAGCAAAAATAGGCGTCTGCTACGAGTAAGCTTAGAGTGCAATAGTAGCTGTGTCCCCACACTGCTACACTAATCACACTAGCCTTTTCATACAGTATGTACAGGGGATTCGGTTTGTCAAAAGTGATATTTTTACGATTTTTGGAAGACTATCAGGACCAATATGCAAGCCCAGAATCAATTCCGTTGAGCAAACGAATGTGAATTTATTGTATATATATCTCTGTAATAGATTATATGTATGATTTCCATATGAAAACAAATATACGTATGTATTCTACAATCATATTTTATATGGTTACTCTCTGATAGTTACAGTGATATATTATATTTGATTAAAATAGGTATCCAAAGGAGGCTCTTTGTAGATTTTGTGCGAACAAGACCAGTAAGGTCCAATTATCGTCGCTTTGATTAATTAATGTGTGGTAGTTAAAGATTTTGTTTTCTTTAGATATTTTTTCTATCAGATCGTATAGTTCATGCTGAATGTAAGGACACCCCGAAAACAAGTGCTCCAAATCTAAAACTTGGTTGCATCCACATAGGTAGTCTTTGTATTTACAATAGTACGAATTTGTACGTAGATGGAATATTAGTGATGAGAGATGATATGGAACTTGTAAAAAGAGGCCTTTTTTAACTAGTTTAAGATCCCAGAGATGGTCATTAGCCTATTGTTCAAGTTCGGCTTTCCAATTAGTATAAGTGCTTTCTTTTAGTAAGGTATTACATTCATTTATGTATAAACCTTTTTTGCTCCTGCGATAACATTGGATCCTTTCATTTACTGGTGTACAGCTGAAGAGGATCTCCTGTAGTAACTTCGCTCTGTTATTTTGGGTTGGAGACCTTGTAGAGAGACAAGGAGTCGTGAACGACAATATATTAGTTAGGAATTGAGGACAATCATCTTAGATAAGCCAGAAGCCTTAAGTCTTGTCCCATCAGTCAGCGCTGTAAATAGATAATTTTAGAATTTAATTTGTAAAGGAGCTCCTTTTTGGTTGGAGAAAGTTTAGAACCACTTATAGATTTTGTACAAGATTCAGGTATAGCAATCTTTTTCTTTAGGCTTGCACAGTTAAACGATTGTTTTCTTTCTCCTTTAGAGTAGTTGGTTAAACTAGATCAAAAGTTATTTGGTGGTTTTCCCATTCCCATGGATGTCCATGTTTGGGATTAGGACAACATCCTGTAAATTGAAAATTGGATTGAATCTATTAATAGTTTTTAGAAAACTCCTAAATGTGTATGAATTTTAGTCTCTCTTGCATGAGTTAGATTTTGTTCTTGACTTTCTGTAGTTGATTAGCAGAACTGAGGGTTGAGAAGAATTCCTCTTTCCCCAATCACTCCGCCGCCCGAGACGAACCATAAATTTAGCACAGTTTAGTTTTTGATCAGATGATTTTAGGGGGATCCAGTCGATGTCCCTATAAATGAGTTTACCTTACAGCATAGGGGGGAAATCCCCAGAAGCTATTTTGAGAGCCGTAGTTTCCATGTAAGCTAGTTTTTTTAGTTTGTGTATTTGTGGCGATAAAAAGCCTCCATACGTATGTTATCCTACTCCTGATCGTTTCAACCAAATATGTTTAAGAATTTAGGATCTTAAGCCCAGTTTTCTTTTGAGATGATTTTTAATGAAATTTGGGCTTTTCTTGCTTTTTAGTTATTAGGGTGATCGATGTGTTATCGTTTTCCACACCCC
>CM065680.1:54684991-54709119 GCA_017654935.2 Phymorhynchus buccinoides
GAGGTATATATAGATTTATTAATATATAGATTATATATATAGATATATATAGAGAGATATAAATAATAGATGGAGAAATATAAATAAATATACATAAATGACAGTCATATAAAATATATAGGAGTTTTATATGTTTCCATATATATAGGTTTGGGTTGATAAATTTAAAGTCATATACAGATATTGAAATAAATAATTGTTTTGTTTAGCTCACTTTATATATATATACAGATATCTTATGATTTGTTTTTACTTTTTTTTTTTCTTTTTGTTGTGTGGGGAGGATTGTGGGGGGTGACTCGTTTTAATTAGCAAAAAATACTTTAAAAAATAAACAGAGAAAAAGTCCATATTTTTTTTTGTTGTCTATTTGTTGATGTCTTCCGATTGTAACGGGCTTTGGAATCCTTGATGTAAAGCGCTATATAAATGTATATTAATATTATTATGATTATTATTATTATTATAAGCCACATTATTGTCTGGCAAATACTAGGGACTACGCAAGCGCCATTACTGTAATGGCCCAGTACTGTAACGCGAGTCCTGGTAACGCTGAAGTACTGGTTTCGCCAGGTCAGCAAAATATTATTATTCTTTTGTCTCTCTCCCTCCTTCCATCTTCTTCACCTCATCCCGTCTACTAACCCCCGCACCCCACCCCACCCACCATCATACCCCGCCAACCGCCAAATGACACGGCCGTTTCACTGCCGTTGCTATCGCTCCCGTTAGGGCTCTAGCACGTTGAAGCGATTCGGTCGAAAAACGGCGTAGTTTATAAGGCCCGTTTTGTGTTTCAGACCGACAGACAGACAGACACACAACTTTGCCTTTTTATGATATGATACGGTGGGCGTATTCGAACACGCCAACAAATAATGCAAATGAAGCGGCGGCAGGATTACGTACATCAGAAGACTCAGTATGGTAGCTGTTCATTTTTTGTTGCTTGTTCGCGTTAACTGCGTGTTGTATAACCTACATTATTAAAGTCATAAACAAATATATTGTTTTTTAACTCTTACTGTCAATTTCTATAGCCACAACATAATAATAAAGTTAATAAAATGATTGATGCAGCAAATGCCCCGAATGTTAGCCACCACGTCTGGTTGAGAGAGATTTTGTTGAAAATGAAAGTTCAAATAATCGGTATAGGACACCGAAACTGTTTTTTTCTCTCTTCTCTCCCTCTCTCTCGTCCTCGTCTCTCTCTTCTTCTCTCTCGCTCTCTCTCTCTCCTCTCATCTCTCTCTCTCTGCATTGAAAAGGCTACTTATCCACAAACCTTGAAAGAGCTCAATGGGCGTTGCCCTACTTTAAATCTGGTGATAAAAATTTGTGCCTCATTAATGGTGACCCCTATCAAATATGTATCTAGTATTTCTACCTCTTGAAACGCATTTAAAAAACAAATGATTCAACACACTTTGAGAATTATAATTCATTTCAGCCCACCAAATGGTTTTAGGAAGATCTTCTTGTCATCCACCGCACTCACCATTTATAGAGCTGCACTTAACTTTTATAATGATTTATTCACGAGGGGCTATTTTTATAGATTTTGCAAAATCATTTGACACTATTGACATATTCTCCTCTTAAGAAACTAACGGTATGGGTCTATCCAAATCAATCAACCGTATATCTTCTCTACTGACAAACAGACCCAGACTGTTTTGCAAGTATGGCGAATCTTCCTCTTTTATGCCAGTCAAATAATAGGAGTACCTCAGGGGTCTGTGTTGGCCTCTTTATTTTCAGTATATATCAATGACTCCCTTCATACATATCATCCCTTTGTGAACTTTTTGCTGATGATACAACCTTACATAATAAAAACAAGAATTCAAATTTAGTTTTAAATAACTGACTTAAACAAGTATCCACATGGACAGAATTTAATCACATGGCCTTGCACCACTCTGAAATCCAAACTATGTAATAACCACGGCCATAGGCGTCAAAATTAAACAGTTTAATAAAAGTACAAAATCAAGATAACACTCTGGAAGAATTGATTTCTCATAAGTAACTTGTGCCTGTATTGATAACAATCTGTCCTGGTCTTTTCACATTTCCATTCTTACATGATAATTAGCCCCAATTTCAGTTAAACAGAGTAATTTTTCTTGCTATGCGCATAAAGGCAGCATGAACGCCTCCGCGCTCATAATTGCAGCGATACAGTCTGAGCGATTGAAAGAGACGAAGATAACCGGGATGTATATTCCTACATTTATAATGTCCGATAAACAATATTTTCTTGCTTTTTCGTTGTGTGTTTGGTTTTTTTTGTTTTTTTTGATTTTACGCTACTGTTATTTATATACCACACATGACACGTTCCCATAAGATTTTGATGAAAAATATACATGAGCGTCTGAACTTGGGCACATACAGCAGCACGACGCATCTGCGCTCCATACAAGAATCTGAGTAAAAAAAAAAAAAACAATTGCCCAAATATTTATTAACAAGTATGAGGCAAATGCCCCCAAACTTAATAGATACTAACATGTAAAAAAAATATGGTTGTAGTACCGTTTACGATGGTCCCTCGGCAGACGATGACAGTTGTGACCTTGACCTTCCTGCACGAATATCCTGAATTACCATATGCCAAATGCCATCCTGCATACCAAATGTTGAACATTGTAAGTCGCCACGATGTGAAAAAAATAATTTTTTAATTAATGTTTTCAAGGTCAAACTTTAAGGTCATGTCAGCCGGTTATTATTTTTGTATGAGGCCTTTCGTGTACTGTGATGCAACTGCTAGAGTAAATTTGAAGCATTCCATGCAACAGTTCTTCAGAGACCGCTTTGGGGGTTGGAACCCCGTGCTTCGCACGCACTGGCGCGCATGAGTGCGCAGGTCACTTCGGTTATAGTGTTATAATAGCCCTTTCATCAGAAACGTTTGTGGAAAAAACCCGCATTGAAATACGTGCAAAGGTTCGCGAGGTATTAGCGATTATAACCTTGAGAAGAAAGATAAATAAGGACAAACTATTTGCTTTTTAACATTCTATTGTTGATAATGGTACATTGACACATCTAAACTGCACTCCACAGTTTTAACACACAAAAATTGGGTGGATTTAACAAATTCGCCTTTGTGTTTCGTAAATTACCTGTGTTATGACTTTCTCTCAGCGCCTATTGTTGACATGTGGCGTCGCCTCTGTCGCTCACACTGACAAGGAATTCTTTCTCACTATAACGTCAGTCTAAAATAAATATACCATTAAACTTGTTTTTAAAATATATTGTGATAACTATAATAATCAACACACTTTAAAATAATTATACAAAAATACTTTACCGTGGTTGAAATTAATTAGATATGTTTTAGTTCCCAAGCAACGCTTTGCGCCTTGCGTCACAGTAGCTAGGATTAAACATAGGTGCCGGATGCGTACGCTTTTTATTGTACCTAATCTCAGTTTTAAAGTGATTTGCCACGTGTTATGCTCTATTTAAAATGTTAACGCACGTTTAAAATCGCTAAACATAATTACATTGTGTCCAGTCCAGAGTCAAAAATACTTTATTATCACGTTAGGGTGAAATATAGTGTGGGTCGTCGTACAAGCACGTAATACAAGTTAAAAGGTGCGGCCATTTGCATGCAGTGAAAAATGGAAACAAGAAACTAAGGACAACAATGATGACAATCATGCTCCGCAAAAAAAAAAAAAAAAAAATTGAACAAGAAAGAAAGGCGGCTGTCCGGGTCTCATGCAAATGCGACTAGTCGTCAACATCAAACAAGGTACAACGGCGTAAGCAACAAAAAGAGTGAACTAGCCTAGGGGGGGCGCACTCTTTGTGAGAAGGGTGGCTGGGTTGGGGTTGGGTAGTGGTGTCGAAACGAATGAGAACTGCGCCAGCTACACACGTACCTAGTATCTAATTCCGCTATACGCGATTTCTATTATAAACGCGAGTGCATTTCTGCTCTCTCGCGGCTTCTACTCGCTATCACGTCCCTGACCTGCCGCGCTCTGTTAAGATGTTGAACACACCGGTCGGATATATATATAGGCCTGTGATATGTTGTGTGCTCGCACGAGCTTTCATATACATTTTATGTTGTCATTCAGTTGGGTGTCCTTAGTTTGGTGTTTGGCCGAGTCCCTTTCTCAGGTATCCAGACTACGGTCACGCTGGAGTAGTCAGCGGGTTCTTCTCAATCGGTTCGGAATTGTAGGAGAATCGGGACTTGTTAGTTCTAGACACACTCACCTCCCTTCCTCCACCTTTCACCTAACGTTCGATATAAACGTATTTTGTGCACTCTCACAGAATCGAGCTGACACATATGCTTAATTATGTTGGCGAGACAATAATAACAGTGTGTTATAGCATTTAATTTCCACACCGAACAAAGCTAATCTTGCTTCAATCAAGTATTGTACTTAAAACTGAAAGTATTAGTACATTAGAAAGCGCACGGTACGCTTATTACTATGGCACCGATACATGAAATATGGACGTGCATTAAAAAAACTGACTGGCTACTGACAGTGACTGTGACCCGTACTAGGACGGCATAATAGCGAGTTCGTTGCTTCGTCGGATGCGGTTTAAAGCATGATCTTTAGTTTCACAAATGAGTGCCAATTACGTACCTTAGACCTTCATGTATGTTTTGTGTATCATACTCGTACTTCTCTCATCATCATTCGTCGTTGTCCTCTCATTCATACTACAGGTCTCGTCAATCATTCTTACTCTTCTCTCAAAAATCATCTCAGTTCTCTTTAGTGTGGCGTTTTTAGGTACGTTTTATCTTCGCTCACTCTCGACGTAGAGCTCTCGGAATAGAACTCATTCGTCTCAGTGCTTCTGCTCCTCGTCACAGAGAGCTCGCTCCATCATTCGTGTCAGCATAACATGCAGCGTCTCTCTGACTCGTCCAGATCTCATCGCTCATTCTCTCGCTGTCAGGTCTCTCTCCTTTCTCCTTCATCGGAACCAAAGTCGTATAATCTGTTCTGCTGGAGACATGCCCCACACCAATCTTTGTGTGCGTTAAACTTCGGAGTGGCATGCATATAGTCATCAAGTTTCAATGTCATCTGCTCTCTTCATCACGAATCGAATTCTCTAAAGCTACATCGTCTTCGGTCCTACATTTCCTTACACAGTAGACGTCTCTCTCTCCCATCGCACTACATACACCACAGAACATAGAGATGCATGTATGTTTCCTCCCCCCCCCCCAACCCCCATTCTAATATCAACCTATTGTGGTGAACAGACTTTAATTAAATCATCAATCAATGCATGATATGTGCATGTGTGTGTTGTGTGGTGTGTGAGGAGAGAGAGTCGAGAGGAGAGAGAGGAGAGTAGAAGAGAGAGAGAGAGAGAAGAGAGAGTTGTAAAAGTTAAACAGTTTATCTTCCTAATACGAATTAACATGTGCAAATATAGATATATATATATGTGCAGTGCATGGGAAAAACAACATAATGGAATTTTTGGCATACATGAGATTTGAATGTTATTGGTGGTGCAAGGATTTTGTTAATACACAGAAAACTGAATGAGTTATCTTGTCTAGTTTTTATTTTATAATTATTTGAAGTTAGGCATTCCAAATAGATCATTTGCAGAAATCGGGCAAAGAAGATACAACTTTGCCTCTTTGTTTCTATTGACATGGTTTAGAAAACAATCAAAGAAACAAAGACATCATTCAAAATTGTCTTTTTTGTTGTGGTTTACTGGTAGAACACATCACAATAGACATAAATATGCCCTAAATAGAAAACTGATATTATGGGGGTTGTTGACTATTTGTGGCTTTTGCCTAAAAACATTCTGATCGACTTATGTAGGTTGTTTTCCCATGCACCATCACATATATATAGTTTTACTTTGATATAAACCTTTTCTGTGTTCCAATGTCTTTAATTTGGTGAAACCTCAGAAAACAAAAAAAGACAATTTGACACAGAAAAGCTATTATCAAAGCAAACTTTTCTGCATTTCAAATGCACTAACTTTCAGTCCTTCAGAGTAGGGGTACGGAGGTGACTATTCACTGAGATAGTATGAAAAGAAAAATCTCAGTGGAATAGCCAGCTCCGACCCCTACTCTGAAGGACTTGACAAAGTTAGTGCATTCTCGAAATGCAGGAATAGTTTGCTTTGATAAAGCTTTTCTGTGTCCAATGTCTTTATTTGTGAACCTCAGAAACAAAACCAGTTAACGTTTAACTTTGAGTAATGTTCCGTGTTCAAATTTTTTTTTTATAAATAAAATTAAAAAAAAAAAATGTGCTGATTTACTTTTTCTCCCAATGGACTGTGCCTTATGCAAAGACAGGCTGTTTCGGCCTAAAAGAAGGTCTCATCAGTTTGCATGATCGGCCTGCAATTTGACTGTCCAGTGGATGCCAACCTGAGCAAAAAGACATTCTACAAGAGAATTGTTTCCTCTTTGCATCAAATCGAAAAATCCATAATAAAAGCAAACCAGCACAAATTTAAACCAGAAATAGTAAAAATATTATGAAAATCTTATGTAAAATGAACAAAATAATAATGTTCTGAAATTTTAATTTCAAAACCTAATAGACATGACTAGAGAGGGCCAACTACTGAGATGGTATCCAAATTAAGGATAAAAATAGTATGAAAGAAAAATCTCAGTGAATAATCTCAGTTTTGTTTCTGAGGTTCACAAATAAAGACATTGGACACAGAAAAGTTTTTATCAAAGCAAACTATATATATATATTTTTGAACACGGAACATTACTCAAAGTTAACTGATTTTGTTTCTGAGGTTCACAAATTAAAGACATTGGACACAGAAAAGCTTTATCAAAGCAAACTATTCTGCATTTTCAAATGCACTAACTTTTCAGTCCTTCAGAGTAGGGGTACGGAGCTGGCTATTCACTGAGATTTTTCTTTCATGCTATATAGAAGAAAGCATTTTTTTTTAATATATATATAGAAGAAAGGCCGTGGATGGAAGAGAAAGAGGGGGAGGCAAAGAAAGAAGAAGAACAATAACTTAAAGAGAGAGAGAGAGAGACGAGAGAGCGAGAGAGAGAGAGAGGGAAAGAGAAACAGAGAGAGAGAGACAGAGAGAGAGAGAGAGAGATGAGAGAGAGAAGGAGAGAGAGAGAGAGAGAGAGAGATGAGAGAAGATGAGAGAGAGGAGAGAGAGGGAGAGAGAGAGAGAGAGAGAGATTTTAAAAGGCTTCTAGTCATTTAATTACTAAATTATTCATACAAATTTACACATGTATGCATGCACAGGCAAGTGTGTGAGTGTGGTGTGCGTGTGGTTGGTGTGTGTAAGATTGTATGGGGGGTGTAATCTATCTTATCCTAAGTTCTCTATATCTCTCTATCTCTCTCTCTCTCTCTCTCTCTCTCTCAATCTCTCTCTGTCTCTCTCTTCTCTCTCTCTCTCTCTCTCTCCGTTTCTCTCTGTCTGTCGTCTCTCTCTCTCTCAACCTCTCTCTCTCTCTCTCTCTCTCTCTCTCTCCTCACCACACCCACACACGCACGCACACTCGCGCGCACGCGCGCACACACACACACACGGACACGCACACACACACACACACACACACAACACACACACACTCTCTCTCACACACACACACACACTCACTCTCTCTCCCTCTCTCTCTCTCTCACGGGGGGGCGGCGGGCGGGCGGGCGCGAAGGCCTATATAAATAAATCATTCTATATCTCTCCGTCTCTATCTTTGTTTGCATATCTCTCTCTCCTCTCTCTCTCTAAACCTCTCTCTCTCTCTCTCTCTCTCTCTCTCTCTCTATCTCTCTCTTTCTTCTCTCTCTCACACTTCACACACAACACACACACACTCTCACACACACACACACACAGCCTAACACCGACACACCGACTCACACGCACACACTCTCTGACTGGGAGGGGGGGGGGGGGGGAGGCCTACATAAATAAATCATTCCTATAATCTCTCTCCGTCTCTATCTTTGTCTGCATCTCTCTCTCTCTCTCTCTTTTTATTGGGTTCCCTCCCATTGCGGAATATACTCAAATGAATTGGTTGATCGAGCAGCTAGAAGTGCAGCGCGTAATTCCGAGGGAACGATTCATCTTAATGTGAATTTAGATCTGCATGAATATTATAAACATATTGAAAAATTATCCAAAGAAAATTTTGACAGCATGTTAATGACTTCAAACAGTCAATATTCACGCTATTGTATAAAAGGCTCAAGTACAATGAATTCCTACTTAATTTTAAAACAGCTCAAAGATACAAGTTCAAGACAAATCGTATCTTTGATGCTTAAACTTCGTTTAAATGCTTTTAAAACAAAATTTTCTAAAGACGTTAAGTGTATATGTGGAAATCAAATATATATAAATCATTTGCTCCTATATTGTCCTAGAATTAAAGAACAATTTAACCATGAAAAATATGCCTTTAACCATTATCTTAAACAACTTTAATCTCCTTAAACGTTTTTCAGAAATCCTGCACATAAGTCCTGTTGGTATTTTTCTTTGAGTTACTAATTAATTGTTGGTTTAAAATGTGTGATTATATTTTTGTTGTTAGCCATTTTTTTATTAAAAAAAAATTAAGACACACTTGTTTAACTCTTCATGTTACATACGTCAGTTTGAAATGTTACTGTATGTACTTCCTCCCATCGTATATATGGATGTTAATGTAATTTTTATATGCACTCAGTTAGATTTCTTATGAATAGATGTGTAGGAAAACACATAAATAATACTACCATCCACGCACTCACACACACTCTCACTTCATACTATCTGATGTAGGCTTAATTAATTTCACGGTTAAAACTTCTTTTATTTTTATTTTTTATTTATTTTGTTTTTGTCTAATATCATTTGCGGCCGTGAACAGACGTTAAACTAAAGAACGAAACACACACACCACACACACACACACATAGACACACACACATCACTGGGGGCGGGGGAAGGCCTACAGAAATAAATAATTATATCTATCTCCGTCTATCTTTGTCGGCAATCTACAGTCTGTCTGTCTATCGGTCTGTCTGTCTCTCTCCCTCTCTGAGAGAGAGAGAATGTAGAGACGGGAAGAGAGAGAGAGAGAGAGAGAGTGACACAGAGAGATGGGTGTGTGTAGGTGTGAACACAATGATGTGTGTCATGTGACGTGCGTGACGTGTGTTTTGCGACAGGTGTGTGTGTGTGTGTGACAGTATCGAATACACATGGGTTTTTTGGCAACAATTAGTTCAGAGCATATCGGCGATATCTTTTGCATGGTCTGACAGCTCTTGGTGAGTTTGTCGTCTGCTAGATCTAGACTAATTTAAATTTAATTGATGTAAACCTTAGGCCTCAACTTATTTCTCCAGAAATCTTTGCTACGCTTTGCGAAACATACACAGGTGATTGTCACTGTTATTGTACACAGAATGGCTAAACAAAAATGCATATAATCTTTTATTTTCCCATAAGTTTTAGCATGCTTCTCTTACTTCATCTTGGTGACAAAGACTGCTGTATTACTACGCCATTGATGTCGATTCAGAACAAACTGCAATGTTTCATAAAGCATGATAGTTAGATAACTTAGAAACAGTGATTTGATGCAATTTTACTTCTTATTTTTTGTGTTGATGAGATGCTTTTTGTAAAGGGCGTATTTTTTTTCTTCCAAGACGTCACTACGCACGCAATCACTGTAAGCCGTACAATGGCTCCAACCCACCTGCGTGCGCATCTCGACCATTCCAACGGAAGTGTCGCCATCTTAGTCCTTATTTGTGTGTAAACAAAGTGAAAATGTTATCTAAATGTGTAAAGAAAACATCCAGATGTTATAAATACAGTTTAGATAAGTTTCGAATTGGAACAGCCAAATACGCAGCATCGATCTGGCATTTTTCAAACAAAGTTAAGGACTAAGATGGCGGTCTCCCATAATATGGCACGCTCCTTGTGGCCGGATATGACGACACGTGGGTACCAGCAATATCGAAAGGAGCTAAATGCGCAAAAGAAAATAGTGCTTACTTTAATTAGCGATTTACTCTGTTTCCCCCCATTTAATTTTGGTTAAAACTTTCTAGGATTGTTAAGTATGCTTACGAAAATTCGAAACAATTGAAATAGCTTTAAAAGCAATTAGTTTACAAAATGGATTTTGATATGGGTTAACTTATCATCATCGTCATCATCATCATCGTCGTCGTCGTCGTCGTCGTCGTCAGGGGGGGGGTCTTCGTCGTCGTCTTCGTCGTCGTCGTCATCAACATCATCATCATCATCATCATTTTCGTTCAGATCCAAATTATTTATAATTTATTGTCAACAAAATATTGTGCCCTCTTATCAATAAATTGAAAACAAATTGTGCATCTTGCCGGAGGTTTGCACATATCCGTGCTGTTAATGTGTTTGACCCTCCTTTTGTGGTCTCCTTGTATGTTGTTCATGAGTATGACACGGGTGCATACATTCACGTGTGCACCCGTAGGCCTATATCAATGTTGCTGCTATACACATATTATGTGTTTGTATGCGTAAACGCGTGAGTAAGAGAGAGAGAGAGAGAGAGAGAGAGAGAGAGAGAGAGAGAGAGAGAGAGAGAGAGAGAGAGAGAGAGAGAGTCTATGTCTTTCTCTCTGTGTGTGTGTGTGTGTGCGTGTGCGTGTGCGCGCGCGTGTGTGTATGTGTGTGAGTGTGTGCGCGGGCATGCACATGCGCTCACACATTTGTTGGTGTTTGTACACGTGTGTGAATGTAACACACATGCCCGTTTATGTGCATGTTTATTGTATTTGACTGTAACTGTATGTGAGCTTTGATAAAGGCGTTAGTTTCAAGATCTTTTTGTCCAGACATCTAATCTTGTTCCTCCTCTTCCTTCTTCTCCTTCACAATAAAGTTCAGTATAATATATAATATATATCAGATTTAAGCAAGTGTGTGTGTGTGAGTGTGTTGTGTGTGTTCTGCTTGCATGTGTATGAGTGTATGCGTGCGCAGGAGAGATTGTGTTCGCTAGAGGGAGGGGGGGGGGGGGGGGGGGAGTGTGTGTGAGTATGTGTCTGTGAGTGTGAGTACACGTGAGTGCTTTGTGTATGTGAGTGCGCGTGTGTGTGTATGTGTGTGCGTGCGTGTGCGCGTGTTTGTACAAGTGTATGCTTGAGTAAGTTTGTGTGCGTTTCAGTGAGAATGTGTTTTCTGTGTGTTTGATTAAATGTATCTGGGTATGTGTGTGTATGTCTGTGTGCAAGAACGCGTTCACTCTCGTGCGTGCACGTACGTGCGTGTGTGTCTGGGTTGCCGTGTGTGTCTGTCTGTTGTGCGTGTGTGTGCATGTGTGAGTGTTTCAATACTGATTGTAAAGCGCTTTGTGCTCGATAAACTGCGCTATATAAATATCCGTTTATTATTATTATTATTATATATACACGTCCTTTTGTCACGCGATCCAACTCTAAATGGCCAGCCACACTGCATACGATTCGATTCACTACGATCCGATTTTGACATTTTTGAGGCATGATTGACGTAAAATTCTACTGTCTAGATAAATCTGATGACATCTTACACATTATGTTCACTATGTCTGTGGTCTCCAGTACATGAATCTGATAAAAACTTATTTTTGTACCGGACATTTTATTTGATTCGTGTATTGCGTTCTACATGAATTGGCCCTATAGTGAACAACAAAAATTAGAGTTACTTTTAGAGGGAAGTATTTCACGTGAATCACGACTCACAGACATCGTCACAATCGGATCGTATTAGGGGTGTCAAATCGCATACAGTGTAATTGGCCCTTAAGGGCTAGCCACACGTCCACTAAAATCGCACGACTGTATACGATTCGATCACGTGGTCTCCAAGAACAAATGTGATTGGCGCATCGAGACCACGTGATCGAATCGTATCGTACAGTCGTGCGATTTTAGTGGACGTGTGGCTGGCCCTTAAAGGGATAGATATACTGCATACTATTTGATGCGATCCGATTGTGACGATGTCTGTGAGTCATGGTTCACGTGAAATAGTTCCGTCTAAAAAGATCTCTACTATTTGCGTTCACTATACTCATACCCAATAAAGGAATTACATAAAAATGTCTGATATAAGAATACAGATGTTTCACCAGATTCGCGTACGGGGGACTACACATAATAGAGCGAACAAAGCTAGTAGGATTGTATCAGATTTAGTCAGAAGAAGTTCACGTGAATCGTGCCTCATAAATTTCACAATCGGATCGCATTGGGTCGAATTGTATGGAGTGTGGCTGGCCCCAAGAAGACCAGCCAGGCTCGACTTCAACCCGTTCTTTTGCTTCGATGTTGAACGGGTACGTTTTTGCAAGAAACACGTCGAGATCACCAGGAAAACACACTTTACAGAGATCGCAACACTCACTTTGCTCTGGTTTCCTAGAAATCAAACAGTCAAATCGGCGATTCCTCCTTGGCGGAGGTGCTGGAAGTCAAATTCTTTCAATGAAAGAGAAGGCATTTCTAATGGCCGCCTGAGTTAGACCAAATCGTTTGCACGAAATTTCCACAATACAAGCCTTTTTTATACAGTTTACCAAAAGGAGTTTCGCTCACAACTAAGGAAATAGCTCCATTTAGCTTACCTGCACGATTACCTGCTTATCTTTCCAAAACACTTGTCACCTATCAACATTCTCGCACTCTCCGCTCTAGCACTGACAGGCTTCTCAAGGTTCCCTGCATGAAACTGAAATCTTTTGGCCATCGTTCCTTTAGCTATCAAGCCCCTCTCGTTTGGAACTCACTGCCTCCCCACATCCGTTCTTCACAAACTCTCTCTGCATTCAAATACAGCCTCAAAACACACCTCTTTCAAAAGTTCATTCTCTCTTCATAGTTCATGATACCCACCCCTATCCCAACTGCCTCTGTTGTATACGCTTTTTGATATCAGGTCGTGTTTGGCATGTCTAATCATGTAATTTCCCCCCTTTCTTGTTTGGCATGCTCTTCTTTTTGTGTGTACAGTACTTAGTTCATGCCTATTTATATATCTTGTTGTACACGTGGTTATTATGCGTGTGTGGTCTTGTGTGTGTGTGTGTGTGTGTGTGTGTGTGTGTGTGTGTGTGTGTGTGTGTGTGGTGTGTGTGTGTGTGTGCGTGTGTGTGTGTGTGTGTGTGTGTGTGTGTGTACGCGTGCGTGCGTGCGTGCGCGCGCGTGTGTGTTTTTTTTATACTGTACTTTGCTGTTTTTACATTATCTTTTGTAAAGCGCTGTAAGCCATCGAACAGCGCTATATAAACTTCATTTATTATTATTTTATTTTATTTTATTTTTTACTGCACAACAGAGAAGAAAAAGCTTCACTCACTCTCCTCACTCTCAGTGGCCGCTACAGTGCATACGATTCGATCCCAATGCTATGCCATTTGACATTTGTGAGGCATGATTCTCGTGAAATTCAACTGTCTAAATGAATCTGATGAAATCCTACGAGTTTTGTTCATTATATTAATATTTAGTAGTCCCCCGTACACGAATCTGATGGGTGTTGGTGGGTGAGCGTGGGTGCATAAGTATTCCTATTGTTATGTTTCCACATGTTATAATTGCTGCCATTTTATAAAGATGTTCAAAAAGATGATTAAAATCGAATATTTGTGCTCTCAAATTGGTGAATTATTGACCAAGTATCTATGTATGTATGTATGTATGTTACCACGATAGCGTTTGAACGGAGGGATATAGGACGTTCAAATTTTGCATGCTGATAGGTACTTTGGATATCTAGGCCAGGTTTGAAAATGAAGGTCATAGGTCAAATATTAAAGTCACATGAGCCGAAAAGACTACCGAGCATTTGGGCCTGTATTCATATTGTGATATATTAAAGGTTCGTCACTATGCTGCGAGACGTAGCACTGCAGCCGAAAATACTGCCGCGCGGCTGATGATCTAGCGTCTTAACGCTCTAGTTTCAAGGGTGTTTGTTTGTTTCTTCATGGCTGACTATCAATCTATTGTACCACGATAGCGTTTGAACGGAAGCACATAGACCGAATTTGTTTGCATGCGGATAGTTAGTAGGCCAAGTTCGAACATGAAGAACATTGGTCAAAGGTTAAGATCACTGGAGCCGAAAAAGCTTCCACGCGGCTGGTTGATCCAGCGTTTTAGCGCTCTAGTTCTGCGATTGTGGTCGATCCTGTAATTAAAGACTTGCAAGCAAGAAGGGGTACGCTTTTTTCTGCACCCATTGTCGAGTCAAATCGAGAGTAGGTTATCGTGGCATACGCATGTGATTTTATATGTCTTTTAGACGAAATACCTTTTTCTGAGGGTATAAGGTCACAGACGCTTTAATACATACTCTGTGATAAGGTGTGTGGAGTCGGCGGGTATGTTGTTGTTTTTTCTTCAATTATTGTGAAATGTTGTTGAATTTGGAATATAATTGAACGTTGTTTATATAATTGAACGTTGTGATAATTTTCTTTCAGAAAAACAACGACAAATTATATAATCATTAAATTAACGAGCGGCAGATATGTCCTTTGCCTGTTATGCCCTGTACCTGCCCCGCCCTCTACCTCTCCTTCCCCTCACATCTTAGCCCCCGTACTTACACACCCTTGATTGGGTGCTCATCCATGCTTATCTTCCCCTGTACAGTCTTTGCACATGGTGATCAATCGTCTAGGCCTAACAAAGGATTCGTACGTCGAAGGCAGTGAAATCGACGAACCCTGGATTTTCCGTATATATTTTTTTTCAAGACTGAAATGAATGTGGGCTAAATGTTAAGTACGTCGTCTTGATTATGAGGTAAGGCGTGGATCTCTTATTCTCTAGGCCTAGGCCTTGTTGCCGGAAGTGCGGTAGGCTAAGTATTGCATGCGCAGAGATGATGTGCGAATGAACACGAACAACCGTTACTCAAAGGCGCAAATAAAACAAAACAACGCACACACTCGGTACATCCATTTGTTACAGAAAATATAAGTTAACGACGTTAAAATGTACCTATTTGTACACACCTGAAGTCTTGTGTTTCCTTTTAAAGAGAGTTTTTGTATATCTAATGGAGAGTCTTCTTTCCAGTAGTATCTCCTACTCGGTACAACACAACAGTAATCTCTGCAACAAATGATTTTCTTTCTTTTGTTTCTTACCGATGTATCTGACTGCTTTGATCGTCATGACTTGAAGGCTCACATCAAAATCAAGTATCCTGCTAACTTTAACCCTCTAACATCTTATGTTTTTTTGAGAAAGCGACAACGTTAAAGTTTCAGTGGAGAGTGAGAGTCTTCTTTAGTTTGAAGAGTGACTGAGTCAAGGTTAAAGGTTGCACAACAGTAATCTCTGCAACAAATGATTATCTTTATTTTGTTCTTTATCAATGTATCTGACTGCTTTGATCGTCGTGACTTGAAGGCTCACGTCAAAATCAAGTATCCTGCTAACTATAACCCTCTAACGCCTTATATGTTTAGAGAAAATGACAACGTTAAGGTTTGAGTTACGGTTAAAGGTCGGGGCCACGGACGCAACACACACACACACACATACACACAGACACACAACCGAACATGTACGATACTATAGACTCACTTTGTTTTAAAAAACGACGTGAGCCAAAAATGGTGACCAAAGGTTGTTTGATTGAGTGTTTCGGCGAACCATATCATTGGGGCCCACCCCTCATTTCCATTGGAGAGAGTATCTGCCTTGGTAAACTTTATATTATGAATCTCATACTTTTGTTTTAACGTTTCGAATTCCTTTGAGATTATTAAACATGTACTAAACAAATGATCTATGTTAAGTATCTCGCCGCAAAGGCATACTATTTCTACATGTTTACTTAAATATGATTCCGTTCGTAGTCTGAATATTAGTACTTGAAGTGAAAATGGTATTTTGAGGAAAAGACCTCCTTTAACTATTCTATGGTCCCACAGATGGGCTTTAGCGTATACCTCCAACTCCTTTGTCCATTGGAGGAAAATAGCTGATTTAAGTTTACTTTTTATTTCAAAGGTAGATAGTTTTATGTTTGTTATAGTTCCAGACTCTCCCATAGCGGCTCTTTTAGCGGCTCTATCTGCTTGGTCGTTGCCTAATATGCCGCTATGGGATGGAATCCAGGTTATTTTCATTTGAGTGCCTTTTATAGTAATTTGATGTACAAGTACTTTAATTTCATTTATTATTTCTAATCTATTCTGGGTGACTCCCTTAAGGGCTTGAATTGAGGAAAGGGAGTCTGTAAAAATAACAACACTAATCAGAGGATTAGTTAAATTGTTTAAAAACACACAGGCTTCCAAAAGTGCCCATAGTTCAGTAGTAAATACAGAGACATTGTCATTTAATTTAAATGATTTTGTTATTGTCAGTGTGAAGGCACAGCCTGCTTTTTGATCGATTTTGGAGCCATCTGTAAATATTTGTAAGTGATTTTGTTGGCTCCATATTTTCTCTTTGGCTGCTACAGCTATCTGGTTAATGTCTTGTTTAGAGAACTTTTCATTTAGCTCTGTGTCAAAATTCATTTCCTCCCTCACCCACGGCGGAAAAACCGCCGTAGGGTAAGGGGAAACGTCATAATAGTTCAAGTCAGCCTCCTTGAACAAATCCCTAGTATAATACAATATATTTCGTGTCTTCATATGTAGTTGAGGTTTTTTATTTTCAAATTTAGAATAATCGAAAAGTGGGTCATTAATAGTTTGAACAAATTCTTTGTCAGTTCCAGTTTTGGCTGCGTACCATCGTGTTAAGAAATTTGCGCAATTTAACTTCATTAAATTTTGAAGGGGAAGCCAGCCTAAGTCTCTGTAAACTAGTTTATTTACAGCGTAATACAGTATTCCCAGGGCTATTTTCAAAGCTTTAGTCTCTATTGTTTGAAGTGTTCCAAACTGACTTGGTGTTAGTGAGTGGAAAACTTCCATCCCATAGGTAAGTCTGTTACGTACCAAAGACCTGACCAGTTGAGTGAGGATTTTTGGATCCCTGGCCCAACTCTCTTTAGAGATCACTTTTATAAAACTGAGGGCTTTAGAAGCTTTATTAACTGTATGTTGAATATGTTTCATCCAACTTAAGTTTGGAGTCAAAATGACTCCCAAAAATTTAACTTGGGAGCTTTGTTGTTTAGCTACTCCTGAAATATTTATTGAAAGTTTAGTGGTAGTGGAGTTGGAAAAACACATAAATTCGCACTTGTTGGGGGAGAGTCTAAACCCGTTATCACGTAAGTATATTTCGATCATAGTTGAATTATTTTGTTGCGTATTTACGCAAGTTTGAAAATATTCACTTTGAATTGACTTATTGGTTTGGGTCCAGATGGCAATATCGTCTGCATACATAGATATATGAGATCTTTTCAAGGAAACGTTTTGGATGTCGTGCAACATAATATTGAAGAGTGTAGGAGCAATTATGCTGCCTTGGGGAACTCCCATATCCAGGTTATAAGCTTCTGAGAGGGATTGTCCTACGCATACTCTCATGTTTCTGTTGGTTAAAAAGGTTTTAATAAAATTAAACATGTTGCCCTGAATACCGAGCTTGCTAACTTTTTGAAGTAGTTTCCCATGCCAGACGGAGTCATAGGCACCCTTGATGTCAAAGAAGGTGGCTAGAACTTTTTTCCTACGGCAAAGGGCCTTTCTGACATGGGAAGTTAATTTCACTACTTGTTCCATGCAGCTTCTGTGTTTACGAAATCCTGCCTGGAACGGGGGTAAAATGTTATTTTTGTGTAGAAAATACTCTAGTCGTGTTTTCACGATTCTTTCATACACCTTACCCAGATGCGGGGTGAGTGAGATCGGCCGGTAACTTGCGGGATCCCCCCTCGGTTTTCCGGGTTTGGGGATCACAATTACTTGGGCCTCTTTCCATGCTTGTGGAATCTCCCCACCCTCCCAGCATCTGGAGTAAAAGTGGTGTAAGATTGTTAAATAAGAAGGGGGTAGTTGTTTCAGAATTGTATAGGAGATGGGATCACCTCCTGTGGCTTTATTAGCTTTCTTTATGCTACGAAGGGCGATAGCAAGCTCGGTAAGTTGAAATGGGGGGTTTATGGAATTAGTATTGTCTGCACTAGTTTCAGTTTCTGGTAAACTGTTCCTTCGGTCTTGCTCAGCCTGTGTAAGGTTTTTACTTTGGCTGGCTGTACCAAAGACTTCCGCCAGGGCGTTCGCCGTCTCTAAATTACTCTTTGTCATTTTATTATTAACTTTTACTCTGGTCTTCCTAGAGTGACCACTAAGTTTCAGTTTTCTTTGTTTTTTCCAGGCTTTCCCCAAGTCCTTGTAATCAACCAACTTCTCTTGGGTAAAGTATTCCAACTTGGCTTGGGCTACTATGTTTTTACTGTATTTTTCTGTACTTTTTTTACTGTCAAAAGTTTCAACAGTGGGAAATTTGTTAAACGTATTATTAGCTTTGTGTTTTGCTGTAGCCGCCTCTGCGCAGTCTTCCCTCCACCATGGATTATTTCTAGTTGTTTTTATTTGGCCCTGATTCCCCGAAGTCATGGGGATGGCCATATAACTAGCTTCGAGGATTTGGGAGTGAATATTCTTATAATAAGTTTCGAGATCTTGGTGGGCAACCTCCTCTGTCGTGTAACTACCTAATGTTGTTTTTAAAAGTTGCCAATTGGCTTTTTCGTATATAACTTTCTTTGGGGGTAGTTCTTCTGAAGAATCTAGGGGTACGTTTAATATTATTGCAATACGTTTATGGTCTGAACCTAATGGATCTGTAAGTGCAGTCCAGTCTGAATTCACATAAAGCTGAGGACTTATTAGAGACAAATCTATAGCCGTTAAATTATCTGTACACCTATCTGGGTAACGGGTCATAGTTCCATCATTTAATAGAATCAGATCTGCATTATTTATTTCTTGTAAAAGTTGAAGTCCTCCTCCAGAAATCGGGGTGTTTTTAGTTTCCCAGAGTGGGTGACGGGCATTAAAATCTCCCGTCACCACCCATAAACAGGAGGAGGACAAGGTGGACATCCAGTCTGTTTTATAGGCTTTATTGTAACCTTGAGGGTAGTACATATTTAGTATATTTATTGGTTTATCTTTTAACGTTATTTGAACTGTATTGGAGTAAAGAATTGAATCTATGTTATCAACAGGGGACTTCATTTTAAGATAATGAAGGTTTGTTTTAACATAGGTTGCGGTTTTAATTAATCCTATTACGCTACTAGTCCCAGGCGGAAAACAATAGCCGTCTATACGTGGTAAAGACTGAAAGTCAACATTGATGGACTGTAAACATAACACATGAAATTGAGTTGGGTTTGTAGCCAAGAAATTTACCAACAAGTCTTTAGTTGTAGAAAGAGATCTACAGTTCCACTGCAAAATATTAAGACCTTCGTGGGTGATGTTAGAGGAAAAGTTTTCTATCCATAGCACTATATTATTATTCATTAGTACTTTGATTTTGCTGAAAGAATGGTCCTGGTTCTGACCCGCGGAGTCTCACTGGAACCGCAGGCCAGAGTGGCCTGTCTGAACAGATTGCCATCTGGAGCCATAGAGATGGCGACTTCATTGCTGACCTGGGGGAACAGAGAGGCTAGGCCTTCCAGCAAAAGACTAGGTTTGTTAGTAGTTCAAGCTTTGGCTAGATTAATTAGAACCTGTGTAAGGATCTGTTCTCTAGCTGGCTTGTTCACTGCCTGAGCTTCATACTGTTTGAAGTTTGGTTCAGGTGGAGGACTTTGGACTGGTTGTACAGTTAAATGCTTGTCAATCAATTTTTGTTCATATTTTTCCATGAGCTTTTCCATGTAGTTCTGCATGGATTCCATCATAATTTTGGTTTGTTTTTCCATTTGTTGTGCCACAACTGCTTTAATTCTTTTCTCTGAAGCGTTAACCAGAGTATTTTTAACAGCATTAGCTTGAAGTTTAAGGGCTGTGGCTCTATAGCTTGACAGCCTAACCTTTTTCTTCTTTTTTGTCTGAGAGGGTTGGTTGGCTGGTTGATTATTACTGACTTGTACTGGCCTGTTTTGGGGGTTTTTTTTGTGTTTTTTTTTGCACAGCTCCCTGCGTAGCTGCCCTGTGAGGCGGGACGAAAGGTATCGTCCATCCTCCACAGGGGGTCCACTTCCGGTAAGGGGAAGGGGTCTTTGATTATCCTTTTGTTTCCTTTCCCTCTCTAGCTCCGTCTTAGATTTCTTGATAGCTTCTGCGTACGGGACGAAAGAAGCTGCTCTTATTCTATTTGCTTTTAAGCGTATTTGGTGCTGGGGACGGCCCATGTAGGCTGCTGAGTGTCCTCCTCCGCAATTTACACATTTCATTATAGTAGACTTGCAGTCTTGCACGTTGTGCCCGCCCTGAGCACAGCGGGTGCAGGTCTCTTTATTTATATATGGCAAGTTGTTCCATGTGTTTCCCCCAGAGTATGTCAAGCTGGATTTGAACAGATCATTATGGGGTTTAGGAAATTAAACCTTATGAGTATGTCGATTTTCATTTAATGTAAAGGAACTTATTATTTTATTTGGGGCTGTTCCGTTTACGATGTTGTACATACATACGCATGTGTTTAAGAACAGTCTGTGTGAGAGAGAGAGAGAGAGAGAGAGAGAGAGAGAGAGAGAGAGAGAGAGAGAGAGAGAGAGAGAGAGAGAGAGAGAGAGAGAGAGAGAGGGAGAGAGAGAGAGAGAGAGAGAGAGAGAGAGAGAGAGAGAGAGAGATATTTAGATTTGACTTAGTTGTGTAATTGTGAAGGTGTTTCCTGTAATCCGTGTTCTTGCACTTTTGTGCATCTGGTGTGCATAGTTTTGCGTAATATATGAACGCGATAACGCCATTGCGTAATTAGTAAATTTCTCTAAGCGAAACAAATGACAAATGTTTTAATTGTGTATAGGCATGACTCGTTGCAATTCAATTACAACAGCAGAAAATAAAGCAAGGAATAAGAAAGCAATAAACATAAGATTAAAGAAATAAATAATGAGTGAATAATGTTGAAACAAAATACATACATACTCACAAATAAAAGGAAACATAAGTACACAAACTAGTAAAAACAAAATCGGAGCATGAATACCTTAAAAGATTATAGTCGAAAATGTCACTGCTATAAGTTTGTAGGATTGATCATTAGCTCTATGATTAAATGACAGAAAAAAAAAGATATTGGGACAAATGTTAAAATACCGTTAAGAATACTGGTCATGTTTTCATCTTTTCATGATCTTTTCATCATCTTTCTTACAATCACTTCTAATCATAGGCTTGGTCCGAGTCTACTTTAGAGTGTCACAGAATTTGTTTTTTGTGCTGTACTACCATTAAAATAAAATGAAATTCGCAGCATCTAGCAATATGACTTTAGTGTTTGGGTCTAAGACACCAGCGACTTGATCTTTCTGTGTGTATTTCTCTACCCGCTGGAAACATGAAAATGCTGCGTCACAAGAGGGATGATGGTGTGTAAAATCACACGCCGCCGAGCAGGTCAACCCTGGGTTACGCCTGATTTGCGATGTCTGAAGTATAGGCGATGGAGGAATTGAGGAGAGCGCACTGGAGATATGTTGCAAAGCTTTTCGTCCAGCAAGATGACGAGCAACCAAAGCGCCCTCAACCAAGCGATTCTGGACCTACATTAAGCACCAGCGAGCTTCAGCGGCCGGCATCCCTCCACTGAAGAAAAACGGCGCTCTCATCACAGACACCAAGGAAAAGGCTGACCTTCTCAACACCAAGTTTTTTTTAGGCTTTTGGTGACGGCAAAGCGTACACCAAGGAAGAATTCTGCCAGAAATGCACCATGCCAACCCCAGCAGAACAACATACAACACTGGACACCATCAACATCACCTCCCCTGGCGTCGAGAAGCTGTTGAGATCACTCGACCCGTACAAAGCACCTGGACCCGACGAGATCTCTCCAAGGGTCCTGAAAGAACTGGCCTCAGAGATCGCCCCAACTGTCCTGACATGCTGTCTACACGACATCGCTCGAGTCAGGTGAAGTCCCTGCCGACTGGCGAACGGGGGGCCTTCGTCACACCGGTCAACAAAAAAGGCCATCATTACGAGCCAGGAAACCGCCCAATATCCTTAACAAGCATCTCCTGCAAAATATTGGAGCACATTCTGGTCAGCTCCATCATGACTCACCTGGAAAACAACAACATTCTTTGTCCTCAGCAACATGGATTCCGTTCCGGTCGATCCTGTGAGTCCCAGCTACTGGAATTCACAGAAGAACTCTCCAGCAACATGGTAAAAAGATCCCCTACCGACGTCATAATGATGGACTTTGCAAAGGCGTTTGACAAAGTCAACCGCAGTCTGCTGACCCACAAACTGGAGCATTACAGCATCAGAGGATCTATCAAGAAATGGATTTCAAACTTCCTGATGGCCACAACTCAGACTGTGGTTGTGGATGGCAGCCGGTCCGATCCCTTCGCCGTGAAATCGTGAGTCCCCCAGGGTAGCGTCCTCGGTCCCTGTCTCTTCCTGGTCTACATTAATGACCTCCCAGACAGAGTGGCTTCTCCTACCCGCATCTTTGCTGATGACACCATCTTGTATCGAGAGCAGGCAGACCAACAAGACCAACAGCTACATGAAGACCTGAAGACACTGGAACAATGGGAACATGAGTGGGACATGCAATTCCACCCAGACAAATGCAGTGGCATGCATGTCACACGGAGGACTACAACCACCTCCCCCAAGTACTCCCTCCATGATCAAGAATTGCAGAGAGTGGCCTCCACAAAGTGCTTAGGAATAACACTGCAGGATGACGGCAAGTGGGACACCCACATAAACAACATTGTGGTCAAAGCCAACAACACCTTTGGCTTCATCAGAAGGACCCTCAAGACGAATCAGAAGAACACGAAAGAACAGGCCTACAAAGCACTTGTCCGTCCCCCCCCCCCCCAACCCCCCAACACCCCATCTTGGAATATGCCTTCAAGCGTGTGGGATCCCACCGCGCAGATAAACATCAATGACATTGAAGGCAGTCAAACGTAGAGCGGCACGCTTCGTCGTGAATGACTACCATCAAAAGTCCAGCGTGACTGCCATGCTCAACAAACTGGAGTGGCCCACGCAGCAAATACGAAGACTGAGCCGCCACAAGACTCACAACTTTCTTCAAGATCCTCAAAGGGAATCTCCAGGTCAGGTGTGAACATCTGCAGCCCTGAGCTGCAAGAGCGAGAAGATGGACACAACGAGCAGTTCAGCAGGATCCCCTGCCGCACCCAGCAGCGCAGCTCCTCCTTCTTCCCCCACGCCATCAGAGAGTGGAACGTAACGCCCTGCTTCCAGAAACTGTTCAGGCCCCTTCTGCCATGGCCTTCTTCAGGAGGCTGTTGGCAGACCACTAAAAGCTCCAGACCCAAGGGTAGGCAGTGGTTGGGCCGGCAACATGCTGGGTACCGCTGAACGGTCCTTGTCTGGCCGGTTTGGCTGGCTGTCTACCCACCAAAGGCGCGGCGCCGCTGATAGCTGAGAGAGAGAGCGAGAGATCAGAATAGCGCGAGAGATCTAGATAGCGAGAGAACGAGCTTCTCTTCTCCGCACTCTCTCCTTCATCTCTCTTCTCCTCTCTCTCTCTCTCATCTCCTCGGTCCTCAGTCATCCATCTCTCATCTCTCTCTCGCTCTCCTCTCTCCTTTTGTTTTGTTTTTCTTCTTTTCTTTTATTCTCTCTCTCTCTTTCCACCTCTTCGCCCTTTTCAGTTGTAATTATAGTCAGAACTGACTTTGACAACTATTTTGGAAGAAGAAGAAGAAGAAGAGGTTTATGACATTTCTTGTGTATGCTTCAATTTAGTTTTTTGAAAAATAAAAACAGCAAGAATAGAGAATACAGAAAATCTAGACAACTAATACAAATTCTTAACAGTCACATTATGACTTAATTCATGCAGTCAGTTTTGTGAAGTCGCCTTTGTTGTGTAGGCATACACCTCATTTCTGTCATAGACTGCATTGGAATACACACACTGGCGACTCAGTCGGGAGTCTGTCCTAGTGACATTACAACAAACTTTCTCCGTTATACTGACACCCTC
>CM065680.1:54709619-54714619 GCA_017654935.2 Phymorhynchus buccinoides
TCATCGACTAACTGATAAGCGGTCTCATTTCGCCTAAAACAATTAATGACAGCACATTGCTGGGAGGGAGAGAGAGAGGGAGGGAGAGAGAGAGAGAGAGAGAGAGAGAGAGAGAGAGAGAGAGAGAAGAAATAGAGAGAGAGAAAAATAGAAAGAAAGAGACAGAAAGACAGGCATAGAGAAAGAGATAGAGGGGGAGAGTGTCAGAGAGAGAGGGGGGGGGGGGGAGAAATTGAAAGTCAGAGACAGATAGGGAAAGAAAGAGAGGGGGGGGGGGAGCGCACGAGAGAGAGAGAGACAGAGAGAGGAGGAGGGGGGGGGGGGGGACTCGGTTTAATAGAAAAAAATAAGTTAAAAAATAAACAGAGAAAAAAGTCCAGATTTATTTTTGTTGTCTATTTGTTGATGAATATTCGATTGTAAAGGGCTTTGGACTCATTTGAGGTAAAGCGCTATATAAATGTACTATTAATATTATTATTATTATTATTATTATTATAACCACATTATGTGCTGGCAAATACTAGGGACTAGCGCAACGCCTAGTACTGGTAATGCCCAGTACTGGTAACGCTAGGTACTGGTAACGCTGAGTACTGGTTTCGCCAGGTCAGCAAAATATTATTATTACTTTTGTCTCTCTCCCTCCTTCCATCTTCTTCACTCATCCCGTTCTACTAACCCCCGCACCCCCACCACCCACCCCAATCATACCCCGCCAAACCGCGCAAATGACACGGCCGTTTCAGCTGCCGTTGCTATCGCCCCGTTAGGGCTCATAGCAAATTTGAAGCGATTCGGTCGAAAAACGGCGTAGTTATAAGGCCCGTTTTGTGTTTCAGACAGACAGACAGACAGACACACACTTGCCTTTTTATGATATGATACGGTGGGCGTTTCGACACAGCCAACACAATAAATGCAAATGAAGCGGCAGATTACGTACATCAAAGACTCAGTATGTAGCTGTTCATTTTGTTGGCTTGTTCGCTAACTGCGGTGTTGTATACCTACATTTATTAAAGTCATAAACAAATATATATATTTTTTAACTCTTACTGTCAATTCATATAGCCACAACATAATAATAAAGTTTAATAAAATGATTGATTCAGCAAAATGCCCCGAATGTTAGCACCACGTCTGGTTGAGAGAGATTTTGTTGAAAATGAAAGTTCAAAAATCTGTATGAGGACACCGAAACTGTTTTTTCTCTCTCTCTCTCTCTCTCTCTCTCTCTCTCTCTCTCTCTCTCTCTCTCTCTCTCTCTCTCTCTCTCTCTCTCTCTCTCTCTGCATTGAAAAAGGCTACTATCCACAAACCTTGAAAGACGCCAAGGCGTTGCCCTACTTTAAATCTGGTGATAAGAATTGTGCCTCAAATTATGGACCCATATCAATTGTATCTAGTATTTCTAAACCTCTTGAAACGCATTTAAAACAAATGATTCAAACACACTTTAGAATATATAATTCATTTCACCCAAACCAAAGTGGTTTTAGGAAGAATCATTCTTGTCATACAGCACTCACCAATCTTATAGAGCAATGGCACTTAACTATTAATAATGATTTATTCACAGGGGCTATTTTTATAGATTTTGCAAAAGCATTTGACACTATTGATCATAATCTCCTCTTAAGAAAACTTACACTGTATGGTCTATCACAAACATCAATCAACCGTATATCTTCTCTACTGACAAACAGACGCCAGACTGTTTTGCAAGATGGCGAATCTTCCTCTTTTATGCCAGTCAAATATGGAGTACCTCAGGGGTCTGTGTTAGGCCCTACTTTATTTTCAGTATATATCAATGACCTCCCTTCATACATATCATCCCTTTGTGAACTTTTTGCTGATGATACAACCTTACATAATAAAAACAAGAATGCAAATTTAGTTTTAACTGACTTAAACAAGGTAGCCACATGGACAGAATTTAATCACATGGCCTTGCACCCTCTGAAATCCAAACTTATGTTAATAACCACGAGACAAAGGCGTCAAAATATTAAAACAGATTTAATAAAAGTAAAAATCAATGATAACACTCTGGAAGAAGTTGATTCTCATAAAGTACTTGGCCTTGGTATTGATAACAATCTGTCCTGGTCTTTTCACATTTCCATTCTTACATGTAAATTATCCCCCAAAAATTTCAGTTAAACAGAATAATTATTTCTTGCTTATGCGCATAAAGGCAGCATGACGCATCCGCGCTCATAATTGACAGGAAACAGTCTGAGCGATTGAAGAAGAAGAAGATAAACCGTGATGTTATATGCCTACATTTATTAAAGTCATAAACAAATATTTTCTTGCTTTTTTCTGTTGTGTGTTTGTGTTTTTTGTTTTTTTGATTTTACTCATACTGTTTATTTATATACCCACAACATGACACGTTCACCATAAGAAGTTTGATGAAAAATAAATAAATGAGCGTCTGAACTTGGGCACATAACAGCAGCACGACGCATCTGCGCTCCAATGACAAGAATCTGAGCAATTGCCCAAAACATTTATTAACAAGTAAATGAGCAAATGCCCCCAAACTTAATAAATACTAAATGTAAAAAAAAATATGGTTGTAAGTAACCGGTTACAGATGGTCCCATCGGCAGACGATGACAGTTGTGACCTTGACCTTCCTTGCACTAAATATTCTGAATTACCATATGCCAATGCATCTGCATACCAAATTTGAACATTGTAAGTCCAACGATGTGAAAGAAGAAAATAATTTTATTAATTAATGTTTTCAAGGTCAAACTTTAAGGTCAAGGTCAGCACGGTTATTATTTTTGTATGAGGCCTTTCGTGTACTGTGATGCACTGCTAGAGTAAATTTGAAGCAATTCCATGCAACAGTTCTTCAGATACAGCTTTGGGGTTGGAACCCCGTGATTCGCACGCACGCGCGCATGAGTGCGCAGTCAACTTCGTGATTATAGTGTTATAGCCCTTTCATCAGAAAACGTTGTGGAAAAAACCCCGCATTGAAATACGTGCAAAGGTTCGCGAGGTATTAGCGATTAATAACCTGAGAAGAAAGATAAAATAGGACAAACTAATTGCTTTTAAAATTCTGATTGTTGATAATGGTACATTGACACATCTAAAATGCACTCCGACAGTTTTAACACACAAAAATTGGGGGGATTTAACAAAATTACGCCTTTTGTGTTCGTAAATTAACCTGTGATTATGACTTCTCTCAAGCGCCTATTGTTTGACAATGTGGCGTCGCCTCTGTCGCTCAACACTGACAATGATTCTTTCCACTATAACGTCAGATCTAAAATAAATATCCATTAAACTGTTTTTAAAATATATTGTGATAACTATAATAACAACACAATTTAAAATAATTATACAAAAATACTTACTGGTTGAATTAATTAGATATGTTTTAGTTCACAAGCAACGCTTGCAGCCTTGCGTCACAGTAGGCTAGGAATTAAACATAGGTGCCTGATGGCGTACGCTTTTTATGTACTATCTCAGTTTTAAAGTGAATTTGCCAGTGTTTGCCATTTAAAATGTTAACACGTTTTAATCGCTAACATAAATTAACATTGTGTCAAGTCAGAGTCAAAAATACTTTATTATCACGTTAGGTGAAATTATAGTGTGGTCTCGTACAAGCACAATACAATTAAAGAAACACATTTGCATGCATGAAAAATGGAAACAAAACTAAGGAAAAATGAATGACAAATCATGCTCCGCAAAAAAAAAAAAAAAAAAAAAATTGAACACAGGGTCGATGCAAGCGACTATCAAAACATCAAGAACTGCCCTCTTTCCCACCATTTCTATTATCGCATTCATTTGTTCACCCCCACCCTACCCCCAACCCCCCACCCTCTCCAAGTCACCCCAACGAGCTTTCATATATTTTGGGTCCCTTCCCGTTCCCAACAGGTCATGCGCCTCCCTTTTCTCTCTCTCTCTCTCTCTCTCTCTCTCTCTCTCTCTCTCTCTCTCTCTCTCTCTCTCTCTCTCTCTCTCTCTCTCTCTCTCTCTCTCTCTCTCTCTCTCTCTCTCTCTCTCTCTCTCTCTCTCTCTCTCTCTCTCTCTCTCTCTCTCTCTCGCTCTCTCTCTCTGTCTCTCTCTCTCTCTCTCTCTCTCTCTCTCTCTCTCTCTCTCTCTCTCTCTCTCTCTCTCTCTCTCTCTCTCTCTCTCACGCGCACACATACACACACAGACATAGAGATGCATGTATGTTTCCCTCCCCCCCCCCCCACCCCCCAGTCTAATATCACCATTGTGTGAACAGACTTTAAATTAAATCAATCAATCAATGCATGTATGTGCATGTGTGTGTGTGTGTGTGTGTGAGAGAGAGAGAGAGAGAGAGAGAGAGAGAGAGAGAGAGAGAGAGAGAGAGAGAGAGAGAGAGAGAGAGAGAGAGTTAAAAAGTTAAACAGTTTATTCATTCCTAATACGAATTAACATGTGCACAAGTATATATATATATATATGTGACAGTGCATGGGAAAAACAAACATAATGGATTTTTGGCATACATTGAGATTTGAATTGTTCTTGGTGGTGCAAGGATTCTTTGTTAATACACAGAAAACCGAATTGAGTTATCTTGTCTAGTTTTTATTTTATAATTATTTGAAGTTTAGCATTCGAAATAGATCATTTGCAGAAATTGGGCATAGAAGATACAACTTTGCCTCTTTGTTTCTATTGACATGGTTTAGAAAACAATCAAAGAAACAAAGAAATCATTCAAAATTGTCTTTTATGTTGTGGTTACTGGTAGAACACATCACAATAGACATAAATATGCCCTAAATAGAAAACTGATATTATGGGGGTTGTTGACTATTTTTGGCTTTTGCTAAAAACATTCTGATCGACTTATGTAGGTTTTTCCCATGCACCATCACATATATATAGTTTACTTTGATAAAACTTTTCTGTGTCCAATGTCTTTATTTGTGAACCTCAGAAACAAAAAAAGACATTGGACACAGAAAAGC
>CM065680.1:54722119-54763703 GCA_017654935.2 Phymorhynchus buccinoides
AGTATTCCTATTGTTATGTTTCCACATGTTATAATTGCTGCCATTTTATAAAGATGTTCAAAAAGATGATTAAAATCGAATATTTGTGCTCTCAAATTGGTGAATTATTGACCAAGTATCTATGTATGTATGTATGTATGTTACCACGATAGCGTTTGAACGGAGGGATATAGGACGTTCAAATTTTGCATGCTGATAGGTACTTTGGATATCTAGGCCAGGTTTGAACATGAAGGTTATAGGTCAAATATTAAAGTCACATGAGCCGAAAAGACTACCGAGCATTTGGGCCTGTATTCATATTGTGATATATGAAAGGTTCGTCACTATCTGCGAGACGTAGCACTGCAGCCAAAAATACTGCCGCGCGGCTGATGATCTAGCGTCTTAACGCTCTAGTTTCAAGGGTGTTTGTTTGTTTCTTCATGGCTGACTATCAATCTATTGTACCACGATAGCGTTTGAACGGAAGCACATAGACCGAATTTGTTTGCATGCGGATAGTTAGTAGGCCAAGTTCGAACATGAAGAACATTGGTCAAAGGTTAAGATCACTGGAGCCGAAAAAGCTTCCACGCGGCTGGTTGATCCAGCGTTTTAGCGCTCTAGTTCTGCGATTGTGGTCGATCCTGTAATTAAAGACTTGCAAGCAAGAAGGGGTACGCTTTTTTCTGCACCCATTGTCGAGTCAAATCGAGAGTAGGTTATCGTGGCATACGCATGTGATTTTATATGTCTTTTAGACGAAATACCTTTTTCTGAGGGTATAAGGTCACAGACGCTTTAATACATACTCTGTGATAAGGTGTGTGGAGTCGGCGGGTATGTTGTTGTTTTTTCTTCAATTATTGTGAAATGTTGTTGAATTTGGAATATAATTGAACGTTGTTTATATAATTGAACGTTGTGATAATTTTCTTTCAGAAAAACAACGACAAATTATATAATCATTAAATTAACGAGCGGCAGATATGTCCTTTGCCTGTTATGCCCTGTACCTGCCCCGCCCTCTACCTCTCCTTCCCCTCACATCTTAGCCCCCGTACTTACACACCCTTGATTGGGTGCTCATCCATGCTTATCTTCCCCTGTACAGTCTTTGCACATGGTGATCAATCGTCTAGGCCTAGCAAAGGATTCGTACGTCGAAGGCAGTGAAATCGACGAACCCTGGATTTTCCGTATATTTTTTTTCAAGACTGAAATGAATGTGGGCTAAATGTTAAGTACGTCGTCTTGATTATGAGGTAAGGCGTGATTTCTTATTCTCTAGGCCTAGGCTTTGTTGCCGGAAGTGCGGTAGGCTAAGTATTGCATGCGCAGAGATGATGTGCGAATGAACACGAACAACCGTTACTCAAAGGCGCAAATAAAACAAACAACCGGGCAACGCACACACTCGGTACATCCATTTGTTACAGAAAATATAAGTTAACGACGTTAAAATGTACCTATTTGTACACACCTGAAGTCTTGTGTTTCCTTTTAAAGAGAGTTTTTGTATATCTAATGGAGAGTCTTCTTTCCAGTATCTCCTACTCGGTACAACACAACAGTAATCTCTGCAACAAATGATTTTCTTTCTTTTGTTTCTTACCGATGTATCTGACTGCTTTGATCGTCATGACTTGAAGGCTCACATCAAAATCAAGTATCCTGCTAACTTTAACCCTCTAACATCTTATGTTTTTTTGAGAAAACGACAACGTTAAAGTTTCAGTGGAGAGTGAGAGTCTTCTTTAGTTTGAAGAGTGACTGAGTCAAGGTTAAAGGTTGCACAACAGTAATCTCTGCAACAAATGATTATCTTTATTTTGTTCTTTATCAATGTATCTGACTGCTTTGATCGTCGTGACTTGAAGGCTCACGTCAAAATCAAGTATCCTGCTAACTTTAACCCTCTAACGCCTTATATGTTTAGAGAAAATGACAACGTTAAGGTTTGAGTTACGGTTAAAGGTCGGGGCCACGGACGCAACACACACACACATACACACAGACACACAACCGAACATGTACGATACTATAGACTCACTTTGTTTTAAAAAACGACGTGAGCCAAAAATGGTGACCAAAGGTTGTTTGATTGAGTGTTTCGGCGAACCATATCATTGGGGCCCACCCCTCATTTCCATTGGAGAGAGTATCTGCCTTGGTAAACTTTATATTATGAATCTCATACTTTTGTTTTAACGTTTCGAATTCCTTTGAGATTATTAAACATGTACTAAACAAATGATCTATGTTAAGTATCTCGCCGCAAAGGCATACTATTTCTACATGTTTACTTAAATATGATTCCGTTCGTAGTCTGAATATTAGTACTTGGAGTGAAAATGGTATTTTGAGGAAAAGACCTCCTTTAACTATTCTATGGTCCCACAGATGGGCTTTAGCGTATACCTCCAACTCCTTTGTCCATTGGAGGAAAATAGCTGATTTAAGTTTACTTTTTATTTCAAAGGTAGATAGTTTTATGTTTGTTATAGTTCCAGACTCTCCCATAGCGGCTCTTTTAGCGGCTCTATCTGCTTGGTCGTTGCCTAATATGCCGCTATGGGATGGAATCCAGGTTATTTTCATTTGAGTGCCTTTTATAGTAATTTGATGTACAAGTACTTTAATTTCATTTATTATTTCTAATCTATTCTGGGTGACTCCCTTAAGGGCTTGAATTGAGGAAAGGGAGTCTGTAAAAATAACAACACTAATCAGAGGATTAGTTAAATTGTTTAAAAACACACAGGCTTCCAAAAGTGCCCATAGTTCAGTAGTAAATACAGAGACATTGTCATTTAATTTAAATGATTTTGTTATTGTCAGTGTGAAGGCACAGCCTGCTTTTTGATCGATTTTGGAGCCATCTGTAAATATTTGTAAGTGATTTTGTTGGCTCCATATTTTCTCTTTGGCTGCTACAGCTATCTGGTTAATGTCTTGTTTAGAGAACTTTTCATTTAGCTCTGTGTCAAAATTCATTTCCTCCCTCACCCACGGCGGAAAAACCGCCGTAGGGTAAGGGGAAACGTCATAATAGTTCAAGTCAGCCTCCTTGAACAAATCCCTAGTATAATACAATATATTTCGTGTCTTCATATGTAGTTGAGGTTTTTTATTTTCAAATTTAGAATAATCGAAAAGTGGGTCATTAATAGTTTGAACAAATTCTTTGTCAGTTCCAGTTTTGGCTGCGTACCATCGTGTTAAGAAATTTGCGCAATTTAACTTCATTAAATTTTGAAGGGGAAGCCAGCCTAAGTCTCTGTAAACTAGTTTATTTACAGCGTAATACAGTATTCCCAGGGCTATTTTCAAAGCTTTAGTCTCTATTGTTTGAAGTGTTCCAAACTGACTTGGTGTTAGTGAGTGGAAAACTTCCATCCCATAAGTAAGTCTGTTACGTACCAAAGACCTGACCAGTTGAGTGAGGATTTTTGGATCCCTGGCCCAACTCTCTTTAGAGATCACTTTTATAAAACTGAGGGCTTTAGAAGCTTTATTAACTGTATGTTGAATATGTTTCATCCAACTTAAGTTTGGAGTCAAAATGACTCCCAAAAATTTAACTTGGGAGCTTTGTTGTTTAGCTACTCCTGAAATATTTATTGAAAGTTTAGTGGTAGTGGAGTTGGAAAAACACATAAATTCGCACTTGTTGGGGGAGAGTCTAAACCCGTTATCACGTAAGTATATTTCGATCATAGTTGAATTATTTTGTTGCGTATTTACGCAAGTTTGAAAATATTCACTTTGAATTGACTTATTGGTTTGGGTCCAGATGGCAATATCGTCTGCATACATAGATATATGAGATCTTTTCAAGGAAACGTTTTGGATGTCGTGCAACATAATATTGAAGAGTGTAGGAGCAATTATGCTGCCTTGGGGAACTCCCATATCCAGGTTATAAGCTTCTGAGAGGGATTGTCCTACGCATACTCTCATGTTTCTGTTGGTTAAAAAGGTTTTAATAAAATTAAACATGTTGCCCTGAATACCGAGCTTGCTAACTTTTTGAAGTAGTTTCCCATGCCAGACGGAGTCATAGGCACCCTTGATGTCAAAGAAGGTGGCTAAAACTTTTTTCCTACGGCAAAGGGCCTTTCTGACATGGGAAGTTAATTTCACTACTTGTTCCATGCAGCTTCTGTGTTTACGAAATCCTGCCTGGAACGGGGGTAAAATGTTATTTTTGTGTAGAAAATACTCTAGTCGTGTTTTCACGATTCTTTCATACACCTTACCCAGATGCGGGGTGAGTGAGATCGGCCGGTAACTTGCGGGATCCCCCCTCGGTTTTCCGGGTTTGGGGATCACAATTACTTGGGCCTCTTTCCATGCTTGTGGAATCTCCCCACCCTCCCAGCATCTGGAGTAAAAGTGGTGTAAGATTGTTAAATAAGAAGGGGGTAGTTGTTTCAGAATTGTATAGGAGATGGGATCACCTCCTGTGGCTTTATTAGCTTTCTTTATGCTACGAAGGGCGATAGCAAGCTCGGTAAGTTGAAATGGGGGGTTTATGGAATTAGTATTGTCTGCACTAGTTTCAGTTTCTGGTAAACTGTTCCTTCGGTCTTGCTCAGCCTGTGTAAGGTTTTTACTTTGGCTGGCTGTACCAAAGACTTCCGCCAGGGCGTTCGCCGTCTCTAAATTACTCTTTGTCATTTTATTATTAACTTTTACTCTGGTCTTCCTAGAGTGACCACTAAGTTTCAGTTTTCTTTGTTTTTTCCAGGCTTTCCCCAAGTCCTTGTAATCAACCAACTTCTCTTGGGTAAAGTATTCCAACTTGGCTTGGGCTACTATGTTTTTACTGTATTTTTCTGTACTTTTTTTACTGTCAAAAGTTTCAACAGTGGGAAATTTGTTAAACGTATTATTAGCTTTGTGTTTTGCTGTAGCCGCCTCTGCGCAGTCTTCCCTCCACCATGGATTATTTCTAGTTGTTTTTATTTGGCCCTGATTCCCCGAAGTCATGGGGATGGCCATATAACTAGCTTCGAGGATTTGGGAGTGAATATTCTTATAATAAGTTTCGAGATCTTGGTGGGCAACCTCCTCTGTCGTGTAACTACCTAATGTTGTTTTTAAAAGTTGCCAATTGGCTTTTTCGTATATAACTTTCTTTGGGGGTAGTTCTTCTGAAGAATCTAGGGGTACGTTTAATATTATTGCAATACGTTTATGGTCTGAACCTAATGGATCTGTAAGTGCAGTCCAGTCTGAATTCACATAAAGCTGAGGACTTATTAGAGACAAATCTATAGCCGTTAAATTATCTGTACACCTATCTGGGTAACGGGTCATAGTTCCATCATTTAATAGAATCAGATCTGCATTATTTATTTCTTGTAAAAGTTGAAGTCCTCCTCCAGAAATCGGGGTGTTTTTAGTTTCCCAGAGTGGGTGACGGGCATTAAAATCTCCCGTCACCACCCATAAACAGGAGGAGGACAAGGTGGACATCCAGTCTGTTTTATAGGCTTTATTGTAACCTTGAGGGTAGTACATATTTAGTATATTTATTGGTTTATCTTTTAACGTTATTTGAACTGTATTGGAGTAAAGAATTGAATCTATGTTATCAACAGGGGACTTCATTTTAAGATAATGAAGGTTTGTTTTAACATAGGTTGCGGTTTTAATTAATCCTATTACGCTACTAGTCCCAGGCGGAAAACAATAGCCGTCTATACGTGGTAAAGACTGAAAGTCAACATTGATGGACTGTAAACATAACACATGAAATTGAGTTGGGTTTGTAGCCAAGAAATTTACCAACAAGTCTTTAGTTGTAGAAAGAGATCTACAGTTCCACTGCAAAATATTAAGACCTTCGTGGGTGATGTTAGAGGAAAAGTTTTCTATCCATAGCACTATATTATTATTCATTAGTACTTTGATTTTGCTGAAAGAATGGTCCTGGTTCTGACCCGCGGAGTCTCACTGGAACCGCAGGCCAGAGTGGCCTGTCTGAACAGATTGCCATCTGGAGCCATAGAGATGGCGACTTCATTGCTGACCTGGGGGAACAGAGAGGCTAGGCCTTCCAGCAAAAGACTAGGTTTGTTAGTAGTTCAAGCTTTGGCTAGATTAATTAGAACCTGTGTAAGGATCTGTTCTCTAGCTGGCTTGTTCACTGCCTGAGCTTCATACTGTTTGAAGTTTGGTTCAGGTGGAGGACTTTGGACTGGTTGTACAGTTAAATGCTTGTCAATCAATTTTTGTTCATATTTTTCCATGAGCTTTTCCATGTAGTTCTGCATGGATTCCATCATAATTTTGGTTTGTTTTTCCATTTGTTGTGCCACAACTGCTTTAATTCTTTTCTCTGAAGCGTTAACCAGAGTATTTTTAACAGCATTAGCTTGAAGTTTAAGGGCTGTGGCTCTATAGCTTGACAGCCTAACCTTTTTCTTCTTTTTTGTCTGAGAGGGTTGGTTGGCTGGTTGATTATTACTGACTTGTACTGGCCTGTTTTGGGGTTTTTTTTTTGTTTTTTTTTTGCACAGCTCCCGCGTAGCTGCCCTGTGAGGCGGGACGAAAGGTATCGTCCATCCTCCACAGGGGGTCCACTTCCGGTAAGGGGAAGGGGTCTTTGATTATCCTTTTGTTTCCTTTCCCTCTCTAGCTCCGTCTTAGATTTCTTGATAGCTTCTGCGTACGGGACGAAAGAAGCTGCTCTTATTCTATTTGCTTTTAAGCGTATTTGGTGCTGGGGACGGCCCATGTAGGCTGCTGAGTGTCCTCCTCCGCAATTTACACATTTCATTATAGTAGACTTGCAGTCTTGCACGTTGTGCCCGCCCTGAGCACAGCGGGTGCAGGTCTCTTTATTTATATATGGCAAGTTGTTCCATGTGTTTCCCCCAGAGTATGTCAAGCTGGATTTGAACAGATCATTATGGGGTTTAGGAAATTAAAGCTTATGAGTATGTCGATTTTCATTTAATGTAAAGGAACTTATTATTTTATTTGGGGCTGTTCCGTTTACGATGTTGTACATACATACGCATGTGTTTAAGAACAGTCTGTGTGAGAGAGAGAGAGAGAGAGAGAGAGAGAGAGAGAGAGAGAGAGAGAGAGAGAGAGAGAGAGAGAGAGAGAGAGAGAGAGGAGAGAGAGAGAGAGAGAGAGAGAGAGAGAGAGAGAGAGAGAGAGAGATATTTAGATTTGACTTAGTTGTGTAATTGTGAAGGTGTTTCCTGTAATCCGTGTTCTTGCACTTTTGTGCATCTGGTGTGCATAGTTTTGCGTAATATATGAACGCGATAACGCCATTGCGTAATTAGTAAATTTCTCTAAGCGAAACAAATGACAAATGTTTTAATTGTGTATAGGCATGACTCGTTGCAATTCAATTACAACAGCAGAAAATAAAGCAAGGAATAAGAAAGCAATAAACATAAGATTAAAGAAATAAATAATGAGTGAATAATGTTGAAACAAAATACATACATACTCACAAATAAAAGGAAACATAAGTACACAAACTAGTAAAAACAAAATCGGAGCATGAATACCTTAAAAGATTATAGTCGAAAATGTCACTGCTATAAGTTTGTAGGATTGATCATTAGCTCTATGATTAAATGACAGAAAAAAAAAGATATTGGGACAAATGTTAAAATACCGTTAAGAATACTGGTCATGTTTTCATCTTTTCATGATCTTTTCATCATCTTTCTTACAATCACTTCTAATCATAGGCTTGGTCCGAGTCTACTTTAGAGTGTCACAGAATTTGTTTTTTGTGCTGTACTACCATTAAAATAAAATGAAATTCGCAGCATCTAGCAATATGACTTTAGTGTTTGGGTCTAAGACACCAGCGACTTGATCTTTCTGTGTGTATTTCTCTACCCGCTGGAAACATGAAAATGCTGCGTCACAAGAGGGATGATGGTGTGTAAAATCACACGCCGCCGAGCAGGTCAACCCTGGGTTACGCCTGATTTGCGATGTCTGAAGTATAGGCGATGGAGGAATTGAGGAGAGCGCACTGGAGATATGTTGCAAAGCTTTTCGTCCAGCAAGATGACGAGCAACCAAAGCGCCCTCAACCAAGCGATTCTGGACCTACATTAAGCACCAGCGAGCTTCAGCGGCCGGCATCCCTCCACTGAAGAAAAACGGCGCTCTCATCACAGACACCAAGGAAAAGGCTGACCTTCTCAACACCAAGTTTTTTTTAGGCTTTTGGTGACGGCAAAGCGTACACCAAGGAAGAATTCTGCCAGAAATGCACCATGCCAACCCCAGCAGAACAACATACAACACTGGACACCATCAACATCACCTCCCCTGGCGTCGAGAAGCTGTTGAGATCACTCGACCCGTACAAAGCACCTGGACCCGACGAGATCTCTCCAAGGGTCCTGAAAGAACTGGCCTCAGAGATCGCCCCAACCCTGACAGCTGTCTACACGACATCGCTCGAGTCAGGTGAAGTCCCTGCCGACTGGCGAACGGCCTTCGTCACACCGGTCAACAAAAAAGGCCATCATTACGAGCCAGGAAACCGCCCAATATCCTTAACAAGCATCTCCTGCAAAATATTGGAGCACATTCTGGTCAGCTCCATCATGACTCACCTGGAAAGCAACAACATTCTTTGTCCTCAGCAACATGGATTCCGTTCTGGTCGATCCTGTGAGTCCCAGCTACTGGAATTCACAGAAGAACTCTCCAGCAACATGGTAAAAAGATCCCCTACCGACGTCATAATGATGGACTTTGCAAAGGCGTTTGACAAAGTCAACCGCAGTCTGCTGACCCACAAACTGGAGCATTACGGCATCAGAGGATCTATCAAGAAATGGATTTCAAACTTCCTGATGGCCACAACTCAGACAGTGGTTGTGGAGGGCAGCCGGTCCGATCCCGTCGCCGTGAAATCGTGAGTCCCCCAGGGTAGCGTCCTCGGTCCCTGTCTCTTCCTGGTCTACATTAATGACCTCCCAGACAGAGTGGCTTCTCCTACCCGCCTCTTTGCTGATGACACCATCTTGTATCGAGAGCAGGCAGACCAACAAGACCAACAGCTACATGAAGACCTGAAGACACTGGAACAATGGGAACATGAGTGGGACATGCAATTCCACCCAGACAAATGCAGTGTCATGCATGTCACACGGAGGACTACCACCACCTCCCCCAAGTACTCCCTCCACGATCAAGAATTGCAGAGAGTGGCCTCCACAAAGTGCTTAGGAATAACACTGCAGGATGACGGCAAGTGGGACACCCACATAAACAACATTGTGGCCAAAGCCAACAACACCCTTGGCTTCATCAGAAGGACCCTCAAGACGAATCAGAAGAACACGAAAGAACAGGCCTACAAAGCACTTGTCCGTCCTCATCTTGAATATGCCTCAAGCGTGTGGGATCCCACCGCGCAGAGAAACATCAATGACATTGAAGCAGTCCAACGTAGAGCAGCACGCTTCGTCATGAATGACTACCAACAAAAGTCCAGCGTGACTGCCATGCTCAACAAACTGAAGTGGCCCACGCTGCAAAAACGAAGAGTCGCCACAAGACTTACAACATTCTACAAGATCCTCAAAGGGCAGCTCCAGGTCAGGTGCGAACATCTGCAGCCCTTAGCTGCAAGAGCGAGAAGAGGGCACAACGAGCAGTTCAGCAGGATCCCCTGCCGCACCCAGCAGCGCAGCTCCTCCTTCTTCCCCCACGCCATCAGAGAGTGGAACGTAACGCCCTGCTTCCAAAAACTGTTCAGGCCCCTTCTACCAAGGCCTTCTTCAGGAGGTTGTTGGGAGAGTACTAAAAGCTCCAGACCCAAGGGTAGGCAGTGGTTGGGCCGGCATCATGGTTGGGTTCCGCTGAGCGGTCCCAGTCTGGCCGGTTGTCTGGTTGTCTACCCACCAAAGCTCTCTCTCTCTCTCTCTCTCTCTCTCTCTCTCTCTCTCTCTCTCTCTCTCTCTCTCTCTCTCTCTCTCTCTCTCTCTCTCTCTCTCTCTCTCTCTCTCTCTCTCTCTCTCTCTCTCTCTCTCTCTCTCTCTCTCTCTCTCTCTCTCTCTCTCTCTCTCTCTCTCTCTCTCTCTCTCTCTCTCTCTCTCTCTCTCTCCTTTGTTTTTGTTTTTCTTCTTTTCTTTTATTCTCTCTCTCTCTTCCACCTCTTCGCCCTTTTCAGTTGTAATAATAGTCAGAACTGACTTTGACAACTATTTTGGAAGAAGAAGAAGAAGAAGAGGTTTATGACATCTCTTGTTATGCTTCAATTTAGTTTTTTGAAAAATAAAAACAGCAAGAATAGAGAATACAGAAAATCTAGACAACTAATACAAATTCTTAACAGTCACATTATGACTTAATTCATGCAGTCAGTTTTGTGAAGTCGCCTTTGTTGTGTAGGCATACACCTCATTTCTGTCATTTCTGCATTGGAATACACACACTGGCGACTCAGTCGGGAGTCTGTCCTAGTGACATACAACCAACTTTCTCCGTTCTACTGACACCCCTCCTCGGTTTAGTATGCTTTGAGAACATAATAAACGGCGCGTATCGTATTGCTATCCCATCCTTTGCTGAATCAGCGGACTGTGTCGCCTCTTTGCATGCAGTTTGAATATATTAATAATAAAAAAATCAAATACACCAATATGCACAATATGGCTTTTAATCCGACTTGCACTGGACATTTTGTTTTTAGCTCTCTTTAGCTCAAGTTCTCTGTGACTTTTTGAAGCGCAAGGTTTATTAAACCAAAACTTCACACACAAAATCTGTTTGAGTAAGGATTGAGTTGAAATTTTGAATTGATGGTGATCATTGCTTGTAATCATTCAAGTGAAGTTGACGGTAGGTTTCTCTTTCTTTCTGTACGTTTCTATTTTGGATGAGTTATTTTATAACTGTGACCAGCAAACATTAAAAAACTAATTCAGTTACACATATCGTTTGTGATTTTTTGTCTTTTAGTTTTGTTGCCCCCCCCGATTATGGAGGGAAAAAACGCAGGATAAGAAACGATAAGTTTATACGCATGTGCAAATAAAAAACAACAACAAATACATCAATGATTGGATACATAAATACGTAAAGAAATAAACGATAAAGAAATAAAATAGGTAAATAAACGATAAAGAAATAAAATAATTTCACTAAAAGAGTGAAATACAAAAGTTTTAGAAGTGCATCGAATACATTAAAAAAAAAATATATATAAAAGATCAGTTTTCATTGAATGTGTACAACCAAAAAGCTAAGTCATTGTATGCATTATTTTTGGACTGTCGCTCGTAGGTCAAACATGTTTGATTACACAGTAGTCTATTAATGGACTTAGTTACTTTTTCGTAAAAAAAATAAATCACACACAAAAACAAGCACACACACAAATCATGTAATGACATAAATAACTACGTAAGCCTAAATAAACATTTGCTCATATTTCTAACCGTACAGCATGTACGATTCTCTCTCTATTTCTTTATGTCTGCCCCCACCCCTTTCTCTCTCTCTTTAACACATGCGCATACTCACACACATACGCGCGAACAACAACATACAGTATTTGTACGGCGCTAAATATTGATAGAAATCAAATCGAAGCGCACGCACACGTTAAGCATTCATAACGCATTCAAACAAAGACGCTATACAAAAATAACACACACACACACGTTTGATAAATATACCTAAAGGCAACAAAGAGGAGGGAAAGAGAGAATGGGCTTCAATGACGGGAAACAGGTTAGGTGGGGTTTGAGGTTTTATTTGAAAGCAGAGAACACACACACACACACACACACACACACACACACACACACACACATACACACACACACACACACACACACACACACACACACACACACACACACACACACACACACACACACATATATATATATATATATAGTATGAAAGAAAACTCTCAGTGAATAGCCAGCTCCGTACCCCTACTCATACACACACACACACACACACACACACACACACACACACACACACACACACACATATATATATATATATATATATAGTATGAAAGAAAACTCTCAGTGAATAGCCAGCTCCGTACCCCTACTCATACACACACACACACACACACACACACACACACACACACACACACACACACACACACACACACACACACACACACACACACACACACACACACACACACACACACACACACGTGATGCCCTTTTTTGCCTTAAAAGAGAGAGAGAGAGAGAGAGAGAGAGAGAGAGAGAGAGAGAGAGAGAGAGAGAGAGAGAGACAGACAGACAGACAGACAGACAGACATATAGAGACAGAGAGATTGCAAAATCGAAATATTATTGCGGTTGAGATAAAGCACGTCCCTTGTTTGTGTCACAGTCACATCGTTCACTGTCTGAAGATTCTTCAAAAAGAGGAGGAGGATAATAATGCTTCGCAACACGTGGACACTGTTCTGCCGCAGAGCACTGTGCCTTCTGCTACTCTTCCTTGCCTACAGTGCCACAGTCGGTAAGCCCTTTATTGAAGCCATTGTCTTTCTGTCATTTAAGCCTCTAAGTTTGCTCCAAAACTGAGGGTGAGAACTAACTGTAAGATAACTGATTTTCTTCAGCAAAATGAAAACAGTGAGTTTATAGCTTTTTTGTAAGCATAAATATTATTATGACTCTCAATCAAACACCCACATAAACAACATTGTGTCCAAAGCCAACAACACCCTTGACTTCATCAGAAGGACACTCATGACGAATCAGAAGAACAAGAAAGAACAGGCCTTAGCACTGGTTCTTATTACTGCGGCCAAAGGAATTGCTTGGCATTTGGGGGACCTTCCAGACGCTAGCTGTCCTCGAATCATTTCGGTCGAGAGAGTGGGGATGCACTATGGGCAAGACATCTCCACTAGAAACAAACTCTAGCCCAGCCATCCAGAATATCAGCCTCCTCTTCTGCTATCTGGCAGCCATACTCGGAAACGACAGTCTGGCATACAAAGTATGAACGAGAACTGTAAAAGCAACTGCCTTTCTTCAGAAAATGAAAACCGAAATCAGTGTAGAGCCTTTTCTCGTTAGTATTGAATGGATGCCTTTTATTTGGTTCTGAGACTGGAAGGCGCTGTGCTGGCTCTCGATGCTGCAGGCTGGGGGACAGGTGACGTTTGGGGGGCTATCCTCAGAGAGTACATGTTGCTATCCTTAACGCCAACTGTCCTACAGGTGGCATGACCGAGAGAGTAGCCATGTGCTCTACGGCTTCGGCTAACAACAACAGCAGACAAACAACCAACCAAGCATTAAGCCTGCTAGCCAGCCAACACACCAACCAACACCAACATCAACCAACACACACACTCACACACACGCGCGCGCGCACGCACGCACGCAAATACGCACACAAACACGCACATACACACACACACACACACACACACACACACACGGTGTGGTCATGCCCTTTTTTGTTGTCCTCCGTCAGCTCTTTTTTCTTTTTATCCAGAAGCACAAGGCGATGAAGGCGTGTGTTACGAGCTGCTGGAGCTGGCAGACAGCAGACTGACCGGTCTGCTCAGCGAGCAGGACCAAGGCAGAATGAATCGATGTCCTCATGACCTCGTGAACTTGGTGAGACGATGTATGAACGTGGTCGGTTATTTTTGAAAAGCAAAACAAAAAGGCATTTATAACTAAAACCCACTTTCTTAAAGATTTTAGATTGATTTAAGGTTTATGCTGATGCTGGGCGTCGCAAAAGTTTAAAAATAAACTGGCAAGCCATAATGCGTTGCTGCCAATGAACGTGATGTTAATGAATCGTGGGCTGTATAAGAAAAAAGTTGTATTACTGATGCTGCTGTCTCGTAAGCAAAGAGTAACAAACACACAACACATATTATGATTATTACTGTTTATATTTTACTGCTATGCACACGTTTATCCACTCACACACATACACACATATGCATGCGCACGCGTACACACGCACATATACACGCACACGCACGCGCGCACACGCACACACGCACGCACACTCTGTCTCTCTCCCACACATACACCAGCTTCACACAGTATGAATGTGTCAGTACACCAAACACTAGATCACACAGAAAACCAGACATTTTTGCATCAAACAAGAACACTTAAGGCTCTTGGAAATGTCCATCTTAGTCAGCCACACAGACAATACGATGAAAGAGAGCGGGGGGAAAGCCTACCTAAAAATTAAAAAAAGGAGGGGGGGGGAGGGGGGAGAGAGAAAAGGAACAAGGAAAAAAGACAAAGAAAAGAAAGGGTTAAAAATGAAAGCGGAAGTGGTGGTGGGTTGCATGATGAGTGAGCAAGATAGCGGAGAGCGGATGAATGATTGGGTGTGGTGTGAGAGTTATATATTTGTTTGAATGTAAATTTATGTTTCATATTTTTATTTTGATATATCTCATCTTATTTTACACGGCGGAAGACAAGTTCTCATGTGCGTTGTACAATGCCAATGGACAATAAAGACATTTATTACTTATGACTACTACTACTACTACTACTACTACTACTACTACTACTACTACTACTACTACTACTACTACTACTACTACTACTACTACTACTACTACTACTACTACTACTACTACTGCTACTAGGAGAGTACAGAGTAAAGGGCCCACCCTGGGGTAAAAAAACACGTATCAATTATTAGTATGGGAACTTGTGATAAAAAAATCCATTCAACCAACTCATTTAACATGGAAACTTTCGTATACCCTTCTTGTGCAACGTTCCGGAAAAAGTCATCAAAATCAGAAGCAAACGAAGCTTCGCATAAAAATGTAATGTCTTTGTTTATCTGTCCACTTCTGTTAGAAGTTTATCTTCCATTAATAGCCTCTTGCCTGCCATGCCTGTGGGCAAAATAATGTCCCTGATGATGCCAAGACTTCAGTGTCAATGACGATGATGTTTTTTCACTACATAAAAATCAAGAATGATATTGTTCAATACGAGTTTTGCCAGATTGACTCTAACAGGTGTCTTTTCTATTTCATGATTTAAGAACAATCTCTCAAAGTTAATCAAGCAATGAAGGGGTTAATATTATGGGGCTTTTTACACCAGGGTGGGCCCTTTGTCTCAAGCTCCCAACTACTCCTTCTTCTGCTCCTTTTTCCCGAAAAGCTCGATGTCCGCGCTTACGTGTGTTTTTGTTGGGGGGTTGGGTATACCATAATACATGTACCAGGACTGCACCGATCCAGAGAAGCTGCAGTACCGCACCATGGACGGCAGCTGCAACAACCTGGCTCATCCCCGGTGGGGCAAGTCCCTGGAGCCCCAGAAACGACTGCTGCCTGCCCAGCTGGGGGACGGTGAGTGGGGTGGGTGGGGGTGATTGGTTGGTTGGCTGGCTAGTTTGTTGGTTGGCTGGCTGGTTGGTTGGCTAGTTGACTAGTTATTTGCCTGGTACATGGTAGGTCCGTTGATTGGTTGGTTGGTGGTTGGTAATTTGGCGAGCTGACTGGTTGATTTGTGAGTGGTGTGCTGATTGGTTAGGTGGTTGGCTGACTAGTTTGTTGGTTGATTAACTGGTTGGCTGATTTACTGTCTGTGTGGCTGATGAATTGTCAAATAGGTGATTGCTTGTGGTACTAGGTTCGAATCAGTTCAGTTCAATCAAACTAGTTCATTCAACGTTCTTTTTTACTTTTAGTTCACTTTCTTCTTTTCCCCCAAATCTTCTCTTCTCTTCTCCTCTTTTTTTGGGCTTCTTTTTTCCGTTCTTGACAACATGTTTTGATTTATCTTTAAGATTTATTGGTTTGGGATAACGTGTAGATTTTGTTTTCGTTTGGGAGGGATGATTCGGTGTATGGGAGAGTTTTATTTAAAAAAAATAGCCCTTTAATACAGACTCCAATGAACTCAGTCATTGTCTTACACTTCAGGCAACCTTCCTCGCACTCGGGCCAAAAGCGGGAATACTCTCCCGATGGCTCGCGTCATCTCGCAGGCTGTCTCTTCTAATTCTAGTATGGACGCCTTCGCTGAGGTCTCCAACATGGTGATGGCCTGGGGCCAGTTCGCTGACCACGACTTAACTGGAACCCCGGTCACCAAGAGTAAGTACAGTGAAGTGTGTGTGTGTGTGTGTGTGTGTGTGTGTGTGTGTGTGTGTGTGTGTAAGTGAGTGAATATGTGAATGAGTGAGTGGGTCAGTGAGAGAGAGAGAGAGAGAGAGAGAGAGAGAGAGAGAGAGAGAGAGAGAGAGAGAGAGAGAGAGAGAGAGAGAGAGAGAGAGCGAACGAACGATCGAACGATTTTTTTTATTATTGATGGTTAAGAATAAGCATAGCTTCTTTACATCTTGCCATCAGAAAAGAGAAAATGCAAAAACAAATTTTCATGAATAAACAACATTAGCTAGTAAATCATAATGTAGACCAAAAACGCAAGAAAAAGTACATGAAAATACCAAGAAAACAACACACGCGCGCACACACGCGCGCGCACACACACACGTTCACACACGCACGCACGCAAAAACCAACACAGACACACACACACAGACACACTAACAAAAGTCGACGCTAACATCAAGATAAATAACCATACATATCAAGTCACATCATAATAATGAAAAATCAATGACACATGAAAACATATGAAATGAGAATATCGAGTTGGCGCTAGTGACAAAGTATGGATTATGAGGACTAGAATAAATATTTATTACTTTGAATTAACAAACTCTGTCATCAACAGCTTATGGTAGTTACGTTTAAAACTGCTCAAACTACCTTTGATTGTTGAAGTAGCGAGGATCGTGTTCCACAAAGCACCACCATAATAGGTTAGGCTTGACTTGAAAAGGTCAATGCGCGGCAAAGGTAACATGACTTTGTGTGTATGGCGTTGATCATTAGAGAGAGAGAGAGAGAGAGAGACAGAGAGAGAGAGAGAGAGAGAGAGAGAGAGAGAGAGAGAGAGAGAGAGAGAGAGAGAGAGAGAGACTCAGAGAGAGAGAGAGAGAGAGAGCGAGAGAGAGAGATAGTGAATGAATGAATGAAGGAATGAATGAATTAATTTATGTTTAATTGCTTTAGACTGCCTACTCCATCAGCAATTGAGCACGATGTACGAAAGAACGAAATGGAGAGAGAAAGAGAGAAAGAGAGAGAGAAGTCGGAAGTCGGAAAGTTTAACCGTAAGGCCACCGTGTTATAATGTGATCGGCGACAAAATGTGACTTGTAGTACGTCACATTTTGTCGCCGGCGTCAAAATGTAATCGGCGACAAAATGTGATCGGCGACAAAATGTGTCATAACACACCGGCCTGTATACAATGGGTACACGTTATCATGGGAGAACCAAAACGAATAACGAAAAAGGGATGTAACTTCCTACATCATAATCAAATAGAATCAAGGGAATTCATTTGATATATATATATATAAATAATTGAACTAAAAAACATCAAAACGCTACACTCACACACGCACATGAAGGTGAAATAAACACTACACACGGCGAATAAAACCAAATTTTCGTCTTTAAAAAGACTTTGACGAGGTGACAACACACTAAACTTAACAATGACGGCAGTGAATGGATGACGCATACTAACTATATGACGTGTATATTCTCTCTCTCTCTCTCTCTCTCTCTCTCTCTCTCTCTCTCTCTCTCTCTCTCTCTCTCTCTCTCTCTCTCTCTCTCTCTCTCTCTCTCTCTCTCTCTCTCTCTCTCGTTTTCTTCGTTCTCTGTCTCTCTCAGGGGGCATCATCATCCGGGGCCATTAATCGAAGACGTTAAGTCCATCAGGATAGTTTGTTTGTAACTGGTGGCGCCAGAACTTTTCTCTTCTTTTCCTGATAGCAATGCTCTCTGATCTGATTTGCTCGATGGCAGCACAACGCATGTCCATGATGTTGTGGTCTTTTTCATTGAAATGTTTTGCCACCATCGTGTCCTCGTTTCTTATGGTTTGATTGCCAAGTGCATCTTGTGTTTCTGCGTTATAATGTCTGATGTTGTACGTATGTCCATAGAATCGTTTTCGCAATGTCTGTCCAGTTTCTCCAACGTATTGGACTTTTTTGCATTTGTCACAGTCAATTAGGTAGATGATGTTAGATGACTTGCATGTGAGGTGGTCTGATGGCATATGTAGTTCCGTTCCTGGCACTTTGAAACGATCTTGTTGGTTTTAGATGGTGTCGGCAAAGAACACATCTCCCAGAGCATTTGAAACATCCGTTTTGTTCTTCAATGTTTACTCTGCTGTTTTCGTCTTTGTTTGTCAGTTGTTGGTAGTTCTTTTTCTTGATTGGACTCCTGTTGATGCTGAGAGTGAGATCTTGGCTGTTGTGGCTGGTCTTTTCTTTGTGTTTGTCCATGTACTGGTGGTGGATCTCGTGGAAGCTGTCGTTGGTGTTGTTGCAAGGGCTTCGGGAGTTTGCTTGGCATCAAAAGACTGCATGTTCTTGCAGTTTCTTTCTCCGAGGATGGGCGGGTGAGGGAGAGCCTTTTGCATTCTGTAGCTGGAATGTAGAATGGGCATGTAGGCTTTCAACCAGTTTCCCAGTGGAGGATTTTGGGGATTGTGCCTGATGATGACTGGCACTCTTTCGTTGCTTTTGGGGGGTTTGTACTTTAGGGTTTCTTCCCTAGGTAGAGAGGCCACCTTTTTTCGCGCTCCCTCAAGGAGTTTTTCAGGGTAGCCCCTTTTCCTGAGTTTTTCTGAAAGCTCTTTTGCCCTTGTTTGGAAGTCATGTTCCTCGGAGCATATACGCAGTTTGCGTTCATGTTTTTGCGTTTTGATGGCTTGGGTTGAAAAGATCTGACCCCTGTTAGGATGGCCGAACAATATGTATCAAGTCCTGTGTCTCGACCCTGTCTTGGACTCCAGTACGTCTTCTTGTAGAATTTTGGTTTGGATGAGATTTGGTTGGGTTTGTCTTCGTCAAAGAAGAATTCCTTTAGCCGAATTTTTCTCATTCCTTCTTTTGCATCCTCTAGAAGTTCCAGTTTGTTGACAGTACTGGGCGTAGGGCAGAATTTGGGGCCAAGTGATAGTACGTGTATTTGGTCCTCTGTGAGGTTGACGGATGACAAGTTGACCACTTGTTTGGGATCAGGCTGAACGCTGTATCTTCTGACAAATCGTCTGTTTTTCTTGTTTTTGTGCCCACGTTTACTTCTGGAGGAATGTGTTGAACTATTGGATAGTTGTACATGGTGGCCTGCTTCAAAGTCTTCTGGTAGAATTGTTTGCGTTTGTTGGTCAGTTGATGAAGGTGAAGGTGTTTGGTGATCAGGCCACGTCAGTGACACATTGTAATTGTCAAGCCCTGTCATAGACGATTTGTATTTAATTTATGATGATGGAGACAGATTAGGATTGTCAATCCGTAAGAAAGCTGGTTTTTGTTTCCTGCTTGACATTGGAAACAATACATTTACATGATAGGGAAGAGACACAGATGGGTGTTCTTGTGATACTAGAAGTGGTTCCTGGTGGTTCTCCAAGGAGAAACACTTCTCCAGCTGATATGAAAATAACGGAGACATTCCGTTAAAAAATAAATTATAAAAATAAGCAACAAAATTAAATGCTTCAATTCAGTCACAGAAATACAGTATCCAGCTCTTATTCAGTTATTGACATGTACATCTCTAGTCTTACAATACTTTTGTTTGTACAAGAAAGTAATAACACACATTTAAACATAGAAGGATGGTTATAGTTCTCTTCGAAGGGTGTCATACATGGGACAATCAAACAAAAAGTGAATTTTTGTCTCGGGAATATGATTACAAAATGGACAATATACATTTATATTTGGGTCGATTTTAAGCTGTAAAAAGTGACAATTCAAAGGCGACATGCCACTTCTAAACCTTGACAAAGTGTTTTGCACTTTGATATTCACAATTTCACACAAATGAGTACTTAAAGTAAAAGTTTGCTTAAAGGATGCATATACATAATAATAAGTGTGCGACTCTAAGCTTGCATAACAATCTTGTTGAAAACATTCTATAAATATCTGTTTTAACACTGCCAAGAATGCTTTTGTATTGCCGACTCCTTGAGCTTCCCAAACCTCCCCAAAGCCAAAACGGTATAAAATATTTCTAACTTTAAAAGCCCATGTATCATAATTTTTAGAGGGTCCCGTAGTCGATTGGTTAGAGCGCTCGGCTGCGATGTGGAAGGTCGCAGGTTTGAGTCCAGCTTGGAGTCGGATTTTTCTGGCCTGAAAACCCTCTCTGTGAATAGCAGTGAATAATAATAATAATAATAATAATAATAATTATTATTATTCATAGAGCGTATAACTCCCTTTGCAGGGAGCTCAAAGCGCTGAACAAAGGCCTAAACACTAACATACAGATAAACATACACATTAAAGACAAGACAAGAATAATCAACATGAAGACAAGTATCAATGAATATAAACATTAAAATAAGTGCGACAAAGTACATGTATTAATCTCTCTCGCCACCCCCTCTCCCCCACCCACCGCACGCACGCACAAACGCACGCACAAACACACATACGCATACTGCAGGTTCATATCATCAAGGACTTCGTGGATTAGAGGTGAGAGCATGCAGTTTCAAAACGATGAGTTTTCAGAGAAGTTTTGAAAGACTGGACAAAGGAAGAGTGGCGAACACTGTGTGGTAAGCTATTCCAGACCGAGGGAGCAGAGTACGAGAAAGAAGATTCACCGAAGGATTTAGTTTTAATATGGGGAGTGGAGAGCAGGTATGAGTCGGATGAAGATCTGATATGTCGGGTGGGAATGTAGGTTTGTACAATGTCAGTGAGATGCTGAGGGGGCAGTTCCATTAATAGAGTTGAAGGTGAGACATGCGACCTTGTACTGAATTCGCATGGGTACCTAATTTGTTCAGGTAAGGTTAAAAGGCGGCAGAAGGAGAGGGATGGGCTCCGCCTTCCATGATGCCGTGCCATTGACACGGTGAACATCTAACAGTTCACGGCCGATAGGCTATGGGACACCTTTACCTTTTCATCATAATTTTGTTTCTGATGATATTATAGGCTTTACTTGGGTTACAACCACCCGAGAGAGAGAGAGAGAGAGAGAGAGAGAGAGAGAGAGAGAGAGAGAGAGAGAGAGAGAGAGAGAGAGAGAGAGAGAGAGAGAGAGAGAGAGAGAGAGAGAGAGAGAGAGAGAGAGAGAGAGAGAGAGAGAGAGAGAGAGAGAGAGAGAGAGAGAGAGAGAGAGAGAGAGAGAGAGAGAGAGAGAGAGACGCCTTAAAACCAAGTTTCTATTTCAATACTGTTTGTGTGTTTGGATCAAAGTCAGTGGGATCGAGAGGTTCATGGGAGCTGTTACTGGACGCACGCGTGGCAACCTTAGAGGAGAACTTCGCTTATTCCGACTGTCATGCACTGTTAAAGCCCAAAATGTAACTAGTGTTATATGTTGGGCAACAACAAGTGTTGAAAATGAAGGGAAAACGTGAAGCCTGCCTCTGAGAGAGATAACAGAGGGGGGCGTTAAGGATTGGGATGGAACCTGCTTTACAAAAGTACGACAGACTGGTGGTTTTTGGTACCTTGTACAATGTAGGCCTAGGTGACCAGTGTTCAGTGACAATGACCAGTGGTCACTTTGACTTAAAAATCAAATTTAGATTTTTAGCAGCTTATTTCCATTCACCAAGCAGGCTAACTTATGCAGTCGTATAATGTAGATGACCAGTGGTCACTTTGACGTAAATTCCACGTTTCACTATTTAACTGCTTATTAGTGTGTCATGAGTAGGCCTACTATCGTACCTTGTACAATGTTAGTGACAATAAGATGGGCTTTAACAATGCACTTATTTTCATCTGTTTGAGCGCTTCATAACTAGCACCCAGCATAATAAACATGCCATTTTCGAGCAGACCAACCCTCTGGATTCCATTGAGATGACTTGTCAGGACCAGTGCTGTGTCTTCCCAAGCGGGTTGCTTTTTGACGAACGAATTTACATCGATTGCTGTGTTGTGAATTTTAGTAGACCGGACATTACCTCTTGATAAACTTACACAGAACAGGCCCAATTTTTAAAAGTAGCGTACAAAGGTATTAAATACGTTTGAACGTTAACTCCAAATGAATAATATTTACCATTATTTCTTTTTCCAGATGGTAGTACCAAAATCATGTGTTGTGGAGACATAGCCGACGATCTGAAACTTGCGAATGGGTAGGTATCGCTGCTAGTGATATATCCTCGGTAATTGTCTCTTGGGGCTCTATAAATAAGGTCACTGTTCATGGCTAAATCACTGCTGTTATTTCAGGAGTGACGTTCATTGTCCATCCCATCTAGTAGTAAATCTGTTTAACGTCCTCCGGTCTGGAACAGACACATATGGGACATTTATTAGTATATGTAAAGATGGTGGGAACGATATTGGAGGCAATGCCCGAAGGCAGTGCAACCTCCTTGGTGCAACACCAGTAAAGTCCCGATTTTGTTTTAACAATACAGATAGTTTCGCTAAGAGTATATGTCTTTCCTATCTAATTGTATACCTGTCATAGTTTTAACCAGCCGCGTAGCGAAATGTGGTTAATGTTTTCAGCGTAGTGGTGCTTGTTTGTTCCTGACTTGACAATATCTGTCTACCTATCTATCAATCTATCTATGTATGTTAACACGATAACTTGTGAACGGAGGGGAACTAGGAGGCTCACATTTTGCAAGCGGCTAGCTAGTTAGATTATCTAGGCCAAGTTCGAAGATGAAGGTCATTGGTCAAAGGGCAAGGGCACTGGAGTCGAAAATGCTGCGGCGCGGTTGGTAATCTTGCGTTTCCACGCTCTAGCTTTTACTCTCGCTGTGTGTGTGTGTGTGTGTGTGTGTGTGTGCAGAGGTCATTGTTTCCCCATCCCGCTTCCCCCTGGTGATCCCTTGGGCAGAGACTGCATGCAGTTTGTCCGTTCTCTGCCCTACTCCTTCCCCAACGGCACACAGCGAGGTGGGTCATGGGACGAAGACATGAGAGAGAGAGAGAGAGAGAGAGAGAGAGAGAGAGAGAGAGAGAGAGAGAGAGAGAGAGAGAGAGAGAGAGAGAGCACTTGAGCACTTGAAATGTTGTTGTCATTACCACATGGGTCTGATGACAAGGGGGTACTGAATTTTCAATGATATGAAAGAGAGAGACAGAGAGATAGATATAATAAAAAAGATCACAAAACAACAAGCCTTTTTGTTATGAAAATAAATTTTCGGCTTTATTTTACCAGTTAATAAAATTGAAAGCCTTCCTCAGCCATTGAGTCGACCAGGTTAATAAATCAAAAGAAATAGATAGATAGATATATAGAGAGAGACGGGGGGAAGAGAAAGAGACATGCATATAAATATAGAGAGACATACGAGATTTACAAGAATCTTGGCATACATTGATGGCATTGGTAATGTTTGAAGTAAAACTCATTAACATTACTGATGAACAAGATTGTCCATTATGTACTTGTGATAAGATTTGCCTCCAGGGATTTGATTAGAAATATACCCGGGTAGGTAAGAAAAGAGGATCGGCGAGGATCGGCTTTACAGTGTGTGTGCGTGCATTCTTCATTTGACAATCATCTCTCAGCCTTGTTGAATGTAAGTTTCAAATGGAAAGGGAAGATGTCTAATGTCACATAATCCGAAATGGTTAATGTTGACAATATAGCTAAGACTACTTTCAGAGCACGTCTATAAAGACTTGACAGTGGCTTTAGAATATTTTCACTTGCATCATCCCAGATAGTTGATGCATAATTTATGTGGGATTCAATAAAGAAATGAAAAAAGATTTTACGAGAATGTAACTCTAAAAAAGTTTTAATTTTGGATAATTGAAATATTTTTGGGGAGACACATTTGCAAACATTTGACACATGTTCAGACCAGGAGAGGTTTTCGTCAACAACAACACCAAGAAGTTTGTGGAAAGAAACTTGTTTAATATTGTTACCGTTTATAAGAATTGGAGGGACATTAAGATGAAGATTGTGTCGTTTCTGTCTACTTCGAGAGAGAGAAAGAGAGAGAGAGAGAGAGAGAGAGAGAGAGAGAGAGAGAGAGAGAGAGAGAGAGAGAGAGAGAGAGAGACTTATCCACTTTGGGGACTAAAACGGATTTTTTCGAAACCGTCAGTGTTAGACGTGGGCGACAATATGCGTACCGAGATCAACGCTTAGTGTCGGGCGACAATAATTTTTTATGCGTACTAACATAGTAATATTAAGTTGTTCTTGTTATATTTAGCTTTGAGAGAGAGAGAGAGAGAGGTCGGAAGTCGGAAGTCGGAAAGTTTAATCGTAAGGCCACCGGCCTGTATGGATGGAAGTTCAGTTTAACGTCGCGTATCGGCTTTCGCCATGTACGACGGGCTGAACAAACCAACCAGGGTATAAACAAAAATTTATGTTCCTGAATCACAGTCTTAGCCAAAAGGCCGAGAAGCGATCAGAATATGAACATCGCACTCGGCCTGTATGCAATGGGTACACGTTATCATGGGAGAACCAAAAACGAATAACGAAAAAGGGATGTAACTTCCTACATCATAATCAAATAGAATCAAGGGAATTAATTTGATATATAAAAATAAGCAACAAAATTAAATGTTTCAATTCAGTCACAAAAATACAGTATTCAGCTCTTATTCAGTTATTGACATGCATATCTCTAGTCTTGAAAGCATGAAATGCATACATTGCTAAATTTCTTAGGAGCATTACGTCATCAGATTGTAACATTCGAGCTAGACATTCTTTGTTGATTACGAACGTATAGTATTTTGATAAACGTTTTTTTCTTAGAGAAGCATATGTTTGACATTCAAACACAAAATGAAATTCACTCTCTATCTTGTTACAAAATTGGCATTTCTTTGATTTTTCATTATATCTGTTATTGATGTTTAGATCACACAGTCCAAGTCTCAATCTTGCTAAGGCATAACGGAATTTACTAATAGTAATGGCTGACAAATAATTTTCTAATTGAAACGATGACTTAAATGATCTATACGTACTAAATCGTTCACTTGCAGAGAGTTTTGCATGCCAATCTTGCATGTAGCAATCAATCATTCTCTGCTTTAACTCTTTAAGAAAAATAGCTTCATTTCCCACCCCTCCATTAAGCCAAACATCTGAAAAACCAAAAGAATCAAAACATTTTTTTTACAGTTTTAGACCAGTTATGATAATTAAAGTGACCATGGGTAAACTCGGGAATCTTATTCAAAATCATGAGATGTGCCTGTTTGGGAAATCTATGGATAGACATACTTTGGAGTTTAAACCAATATTTTATCGACTTTAGAGCGCTGTCAATATACAGAGGATATCGACCTGTTTCGCCATATATCATTGTATTTGGACTTTTGGGGCTAACACCTAAGATACGCTTGCATGCAAACAATTGAACTGATTCTATAGACTGAAATTTAGTTAATCCCCAGAGCTCCCCTGCATATAGTAACATTGGCTTTACTTGCGAATCGAAAAGTTTAAAAAATATTGACAAATCCATGCTCCCTAAAGCCCACATTGTTTTAAAGATCTCTGCAACTTTACGTTTTGCTCGTCTAACGTATTCATCTAACGCAGTATCAAAACCCATTCTAGTGCTGAGAGTAAAGCCAAGATATTTGTAACTATTAACTACCTCCACTTCCCTCCCTTTGTAATACCAACACTCAGTTTTAGACAAATGACCCCCTTTTCTAAAAACAATTATTTTAGTCTTATTTAGATTTATTGTCAGATTTAGAATGTCAGATGCTTTCTGTAAATTGTTTAGCTGATTTTGAAGTCCACTGGGTGTAGAAGAGAACAAAACAATGTCATCTGCAAATAATAAAAGGAATATTTCCTGTAACCCAGGTAAAAACTGAAATCCGTGTTTACCGTTCTTTGATACATTTTCAGCTACTTCGGTAATTAATAAAGAAAACAATAAAGGTGACATTAAACAGCCTTGTTTGACCCCTGAGGGACAATCAAAGAAATCTGACACTTGTGGGCCCCAGCGAACGCAACTTTGAACAGAGCTATACATGCCCTTTAACATTCTAATCATTTTTGAGGAAGCTTGAACTTTTTGGAGTACTTTCCAAAGCATATCCCTATCTACTGTGTCAAAGGCTTTTTGGTAATCTATGAAAGCCACGTAAAATTTTCTACTTTTATGACCATATAAATAGGATTTTATCATCGAAACAAGCGTAAATATATGATCCACAGTGGAGTATTGCTTACGAAAACCAGCCTGCTCTTCACTTATTTTACCTTCCTTCTCCGCCCATTTATACAATCTCTCATTCAATACTGATGTGAAGACCTTACTAACTGTACTTAGTAGAGAGATACCTCTGTAATTTTCAGGATTAAGAACGTCACCTTTTTTAAGTAAGGGAACAATAACCGATTTGGTCCATGATGAAGGGAAATAACCATTCTCGTAAATTTGGTTAAACAGTTTTGTCAGAAAAGGTGTTATAATCGGCTCGGCCGTTTTCAAAAACTCACCACAAATATCATCTAATCCAGATGCTTTATTTGATTTTAATTTCTTTATTGCCTGACGCACTTCACTATCCGTTATCTCATCATCTAAGTCGGGAATGTAATCATTTTCTTCATGCTGGCTTCCGTCATGTTCTATATGTGGGTCAGTACGTGTCGGTTCGCGGTCTGCGGTTGAAAGGATGTTTACAAAATGCGTTTTCCACGTGTCGATTGAGATAGCAGGCCGATCCAAAAAATTTCTTTTAACGCTTCGAATTGTTGACCAAAATGTATTGGAATCATTTTTATTTTGAATTAAAGTATCAAGGACTTCTTTTCTGTAACTTTTTCGTTTCTCCTTTAAAGTATCTTGGTACTCCGATCGTTTCTGTGTGTATGCTCGCTGGTCCGTTGCGCGTCGAGTGCGTGTGCACCGAGCAAGTGCTCTTCCAGCTACCCGTTTTTTGTGTAAACAAACCGAGTCGAACCATTTCTTGGTTTGCCGCGCACGTGCTGAAGGCCTAATCGTGTGCTGCATGCATTGTCCTGCTTTTAAGAGAAGGCCCGTAAATTTGTCCACAGCCGAGTCAACATCACTTTCAATATCATTCATACTGTCATTAAGAATCATCATGGCTTCTTCTGATCTTAGGAATTCCAAAAAAACATCAGCTTTACTTACATCCCACTTAATTTTTTGAAAAGGCTCTCGATTAGCTTCTGCATGTGGTTTGTTATTGTGTTTACAGTTCAAACATAAAACAATAGGCATATGCTGGGATTCCACCCTTTTCTCGACATTAAATCGTTTAACATCAGATAATAAATCCACAGAACACAAAACATAATCAATGACGCTGTTTCCGCGTTCAGATAAAAAAGTAAATTGACCATTTTTGTCTCCTTCACATAAACCATTCAAAGGCGTTAAATGAAACATAGAACATAAACCAATCAAAGTTTTTCCAAAACAATTAACAACATTGTCCACAGTATTTCTCGAATAACATTCCTCACTCTCAGCCACACTCGCCTCATCCATTTCACTGGCTTCTAAACTCCAGTCACCAATCCTGGCATTAAAATCGCCAGCGATCACAAGATAATCGTCTTCTTTTTGTTCATACCTTTCTAGAATAAATTGTTCTAACTTTTCAAGACTGTTTTTAAATTCCTTTTGTTTATAGTACTCACTATTTACTGGATGATTGTATATGCCAACAAACAGTACATCCTTGTCAAAGCTAAAGAGACTTTTACACAGTTTTTAATACAAACAATGTTATCCAGTCCAGTTTCCACAATCTGCATAAAGCGTTCTAATGATTTTTTTATTAATAACACAGTCCCTCCTGATCTTCGGCCCATTTTAGACAGCTTTACACCAGGACTATGAACAACAATAAAGTCTTTGAAATGAATGCAAAAATCAAAATCAGAAAATGTAAACGTTTCAAGAAGACATATAACATAAAAAGATGTAATGTAACTAATAAAGTCAGGGTCTGTCAACTTAGAAATAAGCCCATCAACATTCCATGAAATGCAAGAAAGCGAGTCATGTTTATTTGTATCGTCATCACGAGTGTTATGTGTATGCGTGTGAGTGTGCGTGTTTGTGTTATAAGTGAAAGAATGTGGACACGGGCCTCGGCCTAACTTTCATTTCGCTTTGCTTCGTGCTGAAGAAGAGCGAGAAGCACGTGTATTGTTGGTGCACCAGGCGTCAGGCAGATTAGATTGCCGTTCGTTCACCTTTTTTCTCTGTCCGCTTCCACTGACGGAGGCTGGAGGAGACTGGGGAGGGGGTCGGGGAGAGTGGGAGCGCGATGTGACGTTAGGGGAATCCCCTTTGTTGGTGGCTGACCGAGTGTTAGAAGGCGAAGCATGGGTAGGGGAACCCCCTTTGTTGACAGGAGGTGCGGCATTTGGGGATGGTGCTGGGGTAGGGGTAGCTCCTTTGGTGGCGGCTGTCTGGCGATCCACAGGGGTGACAGAAGCAGGAGATGCCCCAAATGGCGTGGCGTTCCTCGGGTTCTGGGTTGCGTTCCTTTGCGTGGTTGAGTCTTCACGTTGTGGCTTCACGTGTAGTTTTCCCTTGAGGAAATAACCGAATTTCCCCTCCTTCTTCAGCTGTCTCAGCTGTGCCGATTGTCTGCGAGTCAGATCCTGTGAGACAGTCAGCTGATCATTTTTCATGTCTGCACTGCCTCATGGTTCGTCATCAAACGCATGAGGTCCCCCCCATCTTTGAAACTTTGCGGATCACAGGGCGTGGTTGAGCACCGTGGGGCTTTCCCAGTCTGTGGGCACGTTCTATTACGTCATCAGACCACCCTGGCCTTGGAATGTACGTGTGTAGAATGTTAGTAACAGCTTCAGCACACGATTCAGGCCCCTCCTCTTTTGATTTAGGAATTCCGAAAAACTTAACGTTGTTGCGCCGTGAGAAGCGCTCTAACGTGTCTATTTCTTCTTGCAGACCAGCCACTGTCTCACGGAGTTCCTCCTGTTCATTCCTCAGATCACCAATGGCTTCACTGTTCTGCTTCACTGCCTGCTCAGTCTCAGTTGCGTCTTGCACTAAGCGTGAAATAGTCTCCTCCATTGCGATCTGTCTGTCCTCAATCTTCTTCAGACTGTCCCCATGGCGATTCACTGTCTGTAGGATCTCAGAATACTGTCCCTCAAGCTTTTTCTCTAAAATTGAGAATTTTTCTAGGATCAGGTCCATTTTCTCATCCATGGTTCCCGGGCCAGGGTTCTGATGGACGTCCCCAGAAAGTAAGACCTTCCTAAGACCGAGCAGGTAGTTGACAAGGGTGAGGGCAGCAGTACAAAGCCCAGGCAGGTAACTAGCTAAGGGCGCGTCATGGCTTGATGTTTCCAACACAGAGAAAAAAGGCGAAGGACAAGTTCCACAACAAGCAGTGGGTTGGAAAGGGAACGTACTGGATGGTTGTTGCACGGCAGTTGACAGATTCTCGTGCAACACGCACAGAATTGCCGAGGAAAACAGCACGCACAGGTAGGCCAGCAACACATCGCTTGCAGAGACGCTTTTCACGTGCGAGGAATACTTTGCATCAGAAAATGGCCTACAATTTCTATACTTTGGGGCACAAAGTCGAACACAAAAATGTCCTATTCTAGCCCTCCACAGTTCCAAAGAAATCATTTTGCTTGATCTTCATAACAAGTGGTACTACACAAACTTACTTGTCACACAAACTAACACACAGTACAGTCCAAAACAGGTAAACAGCTGGAATATTCTGCACTGGTCGAATACGATGTCCTAAGCAGTCGCCATCTTGAACGTGAACCGAGAGAGAGCGAGAGAGAGAGAGAGAGAGAGAGAGAGAGAGAGAGAGAGAGAGAGAGAGAGAGAGAGAGAGAGAGATGTTATGAAAACAATTACAATTTTAACGTTATTATATTATTTAATATATCCGATCGTCAGTGGAATGAATGAAAATATTTTGCATCACAAGACACTAGAGATCTCAACTGATTGATGCATATTGATTGATGGATGGATTGATGCAGTGCCCAGAGAACAAGTCAACACACTGACGTCGTTTCTGGATGCCTCGGCTGTGTACGGAAACACGCAGGCTGTTGTGGACAACCTGAGAGGAGAAAGAGGTGAGAGAATCTTGACTGGGGCCTATGACACTCCTTCGTTGGTTTCCTTTGTTGCATTAGAAAGGATTATTACAATCTGGTTGTTATGTAGGCCTACAGTACGCAGTTTGGGCCACTTTTCCATGTTCAAAGTTCCTTTGTTTCTTTATTTGTTTTCAATTTCCGTTCTTTCTTTTTCTGTATTTTTTCTGGCTTATTAATTTTTACGATTTTGAATTTTGTAATCACTTTTTGCATTCCTGTGTTTTTTCCTTTATGTTTTGTTTGTTTAACACCCACCACCCACTCCTATGCGTCATACTTTATTCTTTTTATTTGTTCTCATCTTTTTTGTTTCACAGTGCTGTTGTTGATGTTGATTTATGTTATTTTGTGTACGCGTGTGCGTCATCTATTTCTTGTCTGTACATTTTTGTATACATTTCCACTTAGTCTTTACTTGTTTTTTGTTATTAGGCTCACTTTCGACATTTGCATATCCTAAAGACGATTATTTGTTTTATTTGTCTATTCAAAATGATTTTATAAAGTAAGGTGTACTTCGATCATCATGACAAGATTAAGCTTATAATTATGTGACATTACACGGTGTAAATCTGTTGTTGTACGTAGTTACCGATTTATTCTTGGTTATTGAAGACAGTTTATTAGTGGTTAGTTCTTGAAAATAGTTTCCAAGGTAATATGAATAATACAAATATTATAAAATAAAACGACAGAAACAGACAATGAATGAAATTGTTGTGTGTTATCACCAGGCACATTAGCGGTCACAGAGAATGGCATGCTGCCAGAAGACCCTTCCAGTATGTGCAGAAAGGAAAGACAGGGAGACTTCTGCATGTTGGCAGGTGACACTTCTAAACGTGCTATTATTATTATTATTATTATTATCAGGAGCGAAGCGACTTGGTATCCCACAGCACAGTGAGTCAAAGAAGGACCGTGTCTGTCTGTCTGTCTGTCAGTCCGTCCCACGTTAAAGTCAAGAAAGCCTTAACCGATTTTAATGATATTTGGATGTTAGGTCCGTTGCGTCACCGTGATGGTTTTAGACTAGTTTGCAGAAATAAAACTTAACAAAATAACCGTTAAACGGCAGTTATTTTCTGTTTTTAACACCTTTCCGCCAATTTCATCCAAACTATTTCACAGAATGTCATAGAATTTTGAAGTAGATACTTTTTTTTCTTAAAGACCTTCTCTAGCAGAGCACCAAATTCGGCTGAACGACCTCTTATCATACACAGGACCCCTGCCCTAACCATCATTTTATAAAAATCGACACAGCTTTGTAATAAAACGGTAAAAACTGACTTTGACGCAGTTTGACACACCTGGATTGACCCCGATTGACCCCTCACATCGGAAGCAATTAAAAGACGTCCATGTTTGTTGGGAGTCCCAAACCATAATATCAAGCACTGCCATTGTTTGGCAGTCAGTGCAGCAGTGTATCCCTTTGTCGCATTTGTTTTCTTTTGGAGATGCAGACAACGGAATGTTGTGTTTTTTATTTTGACAAAGCAATCAGCCACAGGATATGAGAGCATGAGGATAAGATCTGCAAGTAAGTAAACTGTTTCGATGACGATGTGCGAAATTTAGATCTAGTCATGATAATTCTACCAAAGTAGTGTTTGCAAACGTCGAAACAATCTTCTTCTCTGGTCTAGTATCAGTAGTATGTCTGATTGAAATAGATCGAATTGACTACAAATAGTTATGTAATGAGTAACAACAGCTTAGCGCATTTGGCACTGCAGTGTGAGCACTCTTGATGTGTTAAGAAAAAATGGATAGATTCCGTTCGAATATCAGTGCGTTTTTTCAATGGCTAAACTTTGTGTCTGATCAGTGAAGACAGTGAACAATTTAGAGCTGCTACAGACGTTCTACGCAGTATAATATAGAGCATTTCAGTATATACTTGTTATATAGGAAGATTTAACCCAATTATATCTAGAAAAGTGTCGTTCTAACACTGTAAAAGTGCGTCGCTAATCGCGAATAACTGTTACTAATCGCGAATAACTATTCACGATGGCGACGAACAGTGCCTTAGTTATTTAGACTAGTCTAGATCTAATGCATGCGCAAGACTGGAAGGAATACTAAACACTAACAGTAACAGCAGCCACTTCAGTTTGTTGTGTTGCCATGAGTAATCTTTGTGTGCATGTGTGTGCGTGTCCCAGTATGTGCGTGCGCGCGCGTATGTGTGTGTGTGTGTGTGTGTGTGTGTGTTTCATTAGATTAGCAGGGTCCGTTCCAGTGACAAGATGATGCATAAACGTTGGCTGCATCATAGACTCCAAACAGGAAACATAGGCCTACCAACAGTTGAGTAAGTTGATATTTACAGCAATGTAGAATAGTTTTGCGCGCGCGCGCGTTGTGTGTGTGCGTTTGTGCGCGCGAGCGCGGTGTGTGTGCGTTTGTGCGCGCGCGCGGGTGTGAGTGGGTAGGTGTGTGTGGGTGTGTCTGTGGGTGTGAGCGTGTGTGTGTGCGTGCGTGTGTGTGCATTTGTTTTTCTCCGCTAAGGTAACCGCAGTATCCACTGTATGCAGTTTGATCTTGCTGATAGTGTTTGTAGTGTTACTGTATCCATCACTAGATTGGCTATAAATTACTGGATCTAGGCTTCTGAAGAAATTGTGTGTATGTGTGTGTCAACATGACTCTCTCTCTCTCTCTCTCCCTCCCTGTGTGTGTGTGTGTGTGTGTGTGTGTGTGTACCCAATTTCATTTAGTTTTAAAATTCCCTTTAATTTTTTGTAACTACTAATTTCGAAAATTGTGCTTTCCTGAACTGAGTCTCGCCACCACCACCACCACCACCCCACTCACCACCACCACACGTGCGGATACCGGTAAGGTATTTCATACAAATAGCTACCTCCACCACCACCCTTCCCCCAGCTTCTGGTAAAAGTTCTGTGCTTATAACCTTTTCCCTTGGCTTTCTGTCATCTAGATATTTCTGCCTTAGTGTTCTAAAAACTCTTATAAAGATTTCCTCAAGCCAAAGAGGACAGACTGGGCCTATTTTGCAGTTTGCGCAGAATGGCAGCATGAGGCATCTGCGCTCAGAAACTGAGTGATAGATGAATAATTGTTATTTTGTTGTAGGCCTACTTATCGTGGGGGACATCCCGCAATCGCTACGTATCGGTAACATTGCCAAGAAAATGAAGATAAACCAGCCCGGCTTTCACTGCGTATCGATAACTCTACTGGGCTAATTCACTACGGCAACTAAGGGTTAGGGTTAGGGTTAAACTTAGGTAAGGAATAGGAATAGGTTACGAAAAGGGTTCGGGTTAGGGTTAGGAATAAGGTTAGGGTTGGTCTGTTGGAATTCAAACTGACAGATTGGCACAGTCATCATCAATTGTTCTCTATGCGTCGTAGTGGTGACAGCGCTACGCACCGTGTTCAGGCCTACCTTTCCCATTTTGTTGGGGCACTATTTTAATGACAGTGAGATAAGGAACGGGAAGGTTGTGTGTGTTTGAAGGAGGAGGGGGGGGGGGGGGGGGGGGGGGGGGTCACAGTGTGTAGATAATTCAAGCTATAATTATTAATTTTAAAATGTATGCATCCTCGTAATAATACAAGATAGACTTGAATTGTTTTATAACTCAATATTTAGCTCATAGAATCGATGACATCAAAGCCACTTAACAATAGCTTTCAGAAATATCATTAGTTACTTAGAAGCATGAAACGTGTCTTGGACTTTTACACATAATATTAATTTGAATAATACACACGTGTGTGTGTGTGTGTGTGTGTGTGTGTGTGTGTGTGTGCGTGTGCGTGCGTGTGTGTGTGTGTGTGTGTGTGTGTGTGTGCGTGTGCGTGTGTGTGTGCGTGCGTGCGTGCGCGCGCGCGCGTGTGTGTGTGTGTGTAGACTGGATCTAGGTAGACTGAATCTAGCTATAAGTTGTTTGTTTCATATATGGGAGTAAACCGTCAAAATAAAATAGAGAATGCTAAAATGTGTTACTTCCCCTGTATATTGATAAACATGAGCACCCATATATGTACACATAATGTAAATGAAGATGAATCAGTCACTCTTTCAGGAAGCTGCCCGGCATCATCACACACAAGGCGCTGGAATGGAACCCTCAGGGCAAGCGACCAAAGACAACGTGGAAGTGATCCTGTAAGGAAGAAATGAAGTTCAGTTTGTCCTGGGGGAACTCGAGAAAGCTGCCCCAAACCGAATCTGCTGGAGAACTGTTGCTGAGGCCCCATGCTCCACAATGAATCCAAGGAAATAAGTCAAGTAAATGAAGCCATATACTCATGCACAAGCACATGCGTGTGCGCGCGCACACCGGCACACACACACACACACACGCACACATGTACATACACACACACACACACACACACACACGCACATACACACACGCCTCTTTATAGTATTATGAATAAAACAAGGTACATGTCAATTATGTCACATTAGCCATGCCGCAATAACATACATGTGAACTCCTGACAAATGCAACCTGCTGCTACTGTTTGTACAATATTAAATGGTCTATTTTAGTGACTTTCATATCACTTGATCAATGGAAAACATCAGCCATTGCTTTGTTGGAGTGAGTGGTTACAGTGCAGCCTCCCTTATAAGACCTCTCATTATAAGACTCCCTCCCATATAAGACCTACTTCTCTGAGACATTGCCCTTCTTTGTAAGTATTAAAATTACCTCCCTTATAAGACCCCTCCCTTATAAGACCTCATTTTGGTTGATTATTGAAGGTCTTATGAGGGAGGTTCCACTGTATTAGGAATTTGCAGAATATTTATATTAATCATGTTAAGTAATATGGATTGATTCATTGTATTAATATATTGTATTCTTTAGTTATAAGTATATTAATAAATTATGTCTTTTCAATACACTTATGCATTGTCAATGAATTGACAATGTCATTGTCATAATAATTATGTTTAGACATTTGATTAGCATGTATCTCATATATATGTGTATAAATCAAAATAATTTTACACCAAAATATATGACTTATTGTTTATTATTAAACTGTTGTGATGTGTGTTATATGACTGAATATATAGAAGACGTATATAGAAGACGTATTATAATAAGGCTTTATACTGAAAAATGTCTTCCCTTGTCTTGTGCACTGTAGTGTGTGCGCCACCTACATAAAATTATTGCTTTTTTCTGACACGAAGTAAAAGTATGCACTCTGCCCCTGACTTGTCATTGTGTAGCGTGGTCGATTCAGTCTTAAAATGATCGCCCTTTCGTGTCACGAAGAAGCAATATAAAGCCCCATTAACACTTCGTCAGATGATAACAAGAAAACAACTTGTTCTTGGTAGCACTAGTACATAGTTTTAGGCGAAGGGCTTTTACATTGACATATTGTGTTCCTGTAATAGGCAGGTGCCTGTCGTAAATGACTTACTGGTTTTCTTATGGCTTACTAAAATTTACTTTACATGTTTGGAATTAACAAATCTCTGTTCTTTATAATAACAGGTGATGTGGCAAACTTTAAGCTCCACCACACAGGATAAACAGGAGACTTTCACAGGTGGGGACTATGCATTGTGTTGTTAAGTCAGCGTTTGCAGCTCATACCCACAAAGGAGCGGTTTTTTTAATGTGTGTCTTAGATCATTGTTATGTTACATTTACTGTGGTTATGTACATTTTATTTATTCAACCAGAGTATGGCAGTAAGTCTTTGAATTTTAAAATGCAGGGCATGAAATATTAATCATGCTTTACTTTAATGGACTTTATTATAATAAAAAAAATTGGACATTACTAATCCATACACTTTACTGTCATTGTTCATAACAACACAGACACTGACATTACTAATCCACACACTTTACTGTCATTGCTCATAACAACACAGACACTGACATTACTAATCCATACCCTTTACTGTCATTGCTCATAACAACACAGACACTGACATTACTAATCCACACACTTTACTTTCATTGCTCATAACACATACACTGACATTACTAATCCCCACACGTTACTGTCATAGCTCATAACACAGACACTGACATTACTAATCCACACACTTTACTGTCATTGCTCATAACAACACAGACACTGACATTACTAATCCACACACTTTACTGTCATTGCTCATAACAACACAGACACTGACATTACTAATCCACACACTTTACTGTCATTGCTCATAACAACACATACACTGACATTACTAATCCACACACTTTACTGTCATTGACTCAATAACAACACATACACTGACATTACTAATCCACACACTTTACTGTCATTGCTCATAACAACACAGACACTGACATTACTAATCCACACACTTTACTTTCATTGTTCATAACAACACATACACTGACATTACTAATCCACACACTTTACTGTCATTGCTCATAACAACACATACACTGACATTACTGTCATTGTTCATAACAACACATACACTGACATTACTAATCCACACACTTTACTGTCATTGCTCATAACAACACAGACACTGACATTACTAATCCACACACTTTACTGTCATTGCTCATAACAACACAAACACTGACATTACTAATCCACACACTTTACTTTCATTGCTCATAACAACACATACACTGACATTACTAATCCACACACTTTACTTTCATTGCTCATAACAACACATACACTGACATTACTAATCCACACACTTTACTGTCATTGTTCATAACAACACATACACTGACATTACTAATCCACACACTTTACTTTCATTGCTCATAACAACACATACACTGACATTACTAATCCACACACTTTACTGTCATAGCTCATAACAACACATACACTGACATTACTAATCCACACACTTTACTGGACTGTTCATTTACCGGGTAGTTTGTTTATTTATTTTAGTAGAGAGTTTATGCCTTGACTAGGTTAATGCAGATCTTTTCTATTGTAGTTCGTGTAAGTTGAATGTGGATGTAGTAAGATTTTAGTTTTAGTGTGGTATGACCTATGAACACTTACAAAATTGTTGCTGATTGTGTGTGTGTGTGTGTGTGTGTGTGTGTGACGTGTGTGTGTGTGTGTGTGTGTGTGTGTGTGTGTGTGTGTTCAGAGGCAGTGTGGGTGTATTCCTCTTTGAGTGAGGCTACAAATGCCAAATGAGACATGGAACTAGCAACAGACTGCAGTGGACCACAAAGAAAGGGTGTAAATGATGCCAGAGAGGTTCCAGCAAAGCAAGCAAATCAGCACCAGTCACCACACAAACATTAAAAAAAAAAAATATTATGCTAATTTAAGTCGGTTTAGTGACAGCATTGACAGGTTTTTAATCTTTTTGTGTGTGAATAATTTATTATAATAATAATCAAACAGATACAAAATTAGCTAAATCATAAAATGTTAAAAAGAAGTACAAACGGATATAATTTAATGTTGTACCCATGTACAATAGACACTTTTTTTGCTGTCCGATCTACTGTTCTGGCCACTTCTGGGCCATACAGTGGTGTTGCTCCAACGCTGTTCATTCCAAGTCCCAACTCACAACCACACCCTGGTTTGTCAGGTCGCAGAATCCGAAATCAGCCGTCCAAAGGGAGAAAATCTATGTTAGGCTGTCAGGAGGCGACCACCAGAGGAGACATTGCACTGCTGCTGAGTCACTTCGGTGGAGTTCAGTGGAGCCTGTTTTGAGCTAACATACACAGGAAACCACCCACTAAGCCCCCTACTGACGACAATAATGTCTTAGTCGCAGAACTACCGTGAGCCCCAACACGTCTGTCCACCGACTGACTCCCATGACTTTGACGCACCAAATTTGAAATCAAAACTGGTCACCATAACAGCAGGGTATGCAAGACCAAAAAAATGAAGTTCCTTATTAGTCTGAGACTACATGACAGGGCCATATTCTATGCTTCCTTTCATAATGATACCCCGACGTTAACCATGCCCTTAATACCTTAATAAACAAAGTAGAGCATCTCTCTCACTCTCAGTATCGCATCCATCAAGTTGATGAAGCTGGACTGTGTTGTTTCATTATTCCCATACCAAACTCACTCTGGCAAGAACCGAAAAAAACATTGCCTCTGATGGATCTCGAACCCGGGACCTCCCAGCCACTAGTCCATGACATTACCACTGCATCAAGGCATCTTCATCAATAGACACATTTTTGTTCCTATAAAATAACCAGAAAAAAATGCCCAACACACTCTTATTGGATCCTAAATGATAGTTTCATAAAATATTATATTGCAGTACATTGATACCTGTTTTAAAAAAATCATTTTTTTAATTAATTATATTACCAAAATGATATAGTAGTAAATCAATCTTCGTCTTATACCAGTTGAAAGGTTATAAATCTGTGCTCTATGCAAAGGTGAATAAGATATAATTGTATCTGTGTTCTGGGTTACTTTTTTTAACCTAGTTACTTCATCACATGGAATTTTTTTTATAACTTTCCAGAAGCCCAGACAACAGGTGTTATGTTTGTGTGTGTGTGAGTGCGTGCGTGTGCGCGCTTGCGAAAATGGCCTTTGCTCTTGATTTTTGAGAATTTTATGAATTTTATTTGCTGTGGATACTTTGCATGAAAAATTTAACATTTCTGGTTGAAAAAGGCAACAAGCTAATCAATATAAAATTAAAAACAGAATATCTTGTAATTGTATGAAAGAAAAAGTACAATTTTGAGATATGTAAAGCCGGCGACAGACTATGTGACTGCCTCATGGGACTCGATCAGGTCGTGACGTTTCACCTCATTTGCATACCATCCTTCTCGATCAGTCTGACTCAGTCGGGCCCAGTCAGGTGACAGGGCCGAATAGGGCGGGTTATAAATTTCACTGATCGAGTCAGATGGCTTGTGACCTTTTCTGTGCGGGAAACATAATTTGATCTACGTCACGACCTGATCGAGTCATATGAGGCAGTCGCATAGTCTGTCGCCGGCTTAAGACCTAGATACAAATGTATTGAACACGATCTCTTACCAATTCTGGTTTTGTGGGTTAGCTTTTAATCACAGTGATATTTTTATTTTGAAGAGCTCGTGCATAACTCGCCTTCCTTGCTTGTTTGCTCCGTGCTCCCTTTTATGAGTTTTCATCATAATGTTTCTTTTGTCATTGTGTACCACTGTATGTTAAAGGCTGTTTTAGTTGCCCTGGTGCTTTGCCCGTCGAAGGTTGAAAAAATAAACCGAAATATCGCGCTATTTTATCAGTGTTTAAAAAAAAAAAAACATTAATTGTAAGAATTAGAGAACATTATCCCCTACCCCCTACACCCTCTACAGTTTTAATTCTGTTCTGACGTTATTGATTTAATTTAATTCATTAAAACAATATTTGTTTATTTATTAATTTTTTATTCATGCATTTGTTTATGTATTTTATTAATCAATTTGTTTCTGCCATTTCATTATCTATTTATTTTGTGTTCTGGCTATTCCACAGTACTTATCGGTTTATTTTCTATTTATCTCTTGCATTACATTAATATAATGTGTGTGTGTGTGTGCCCCTCCTCTCTCCTTCCATTGTTGCTGCTCCCCTCTATTACCTCCGTTCTCTATCCTACCTTCACCCTCCCTCTTCTTCCATCTCTTTACCCTCAACTCCTCTCTTTCCCCGTCCTCTCTCTCCAAGTCTCTCCATCTTGTCTCTTCGCCCCTTTTCTGTTTACAATTATTTTCTAACTCTATACTCTTCCCAGTCTCATCACCCTCTTCCCCACCTTCCATCTCCTACACTGTCCGATGTCATCACGATTTGTTGTTGTTGAGCTTCAACAATGTTGGTGGGCATGCTTGGCAGGACGCTGGGACGAACATTAGCTAGGAATGTGTATGAGACAATAACATTCTTCTTGTCGATGTTTCGTTATTTGCCTTTCTTACCAAACATTAAGCTGTATTTCATTAACCTTTTGAGCTAATTATCTTTCTGGAATAATAAATCGCAGTCCATGATAAAGGCCATTATCTAATAGGACACCCCCCCCCCCCCCCCCCCCCCAACCCCCCCCCCCCCCCCCCCCCCCCCCCCCCCCCCCCCCCACCCCCCCCCACCCCCCCCCCCCCCTTTTATAAGACGGAAAAACGGGCTTTACCGAAGTGTTTTTTCACCTTGACTTTTTATCCCTACTACTTTTTATTTTATTTTATTTTATCGAAGTGTGATTTGTATTGTCGGCATTTTGGAGGCAAGCACTGAGGAAGAGCAGCTTGCAGCTCAAAATATTTGCCGCTTTTGAATAAATGAAATGACAGTTATTTGTTCTTTAATTAGTCCCCGAGCCGAATGTTCGGGGAGTATTGTTTCTGTCTGATCCGTCCGTGCCTCCGGCGTGCCTCCGTCCGTCCGTCCGTCCGTCCGGTCCCTTCTATTCGTCCGTTTTTTTCTCAAAAAACTATTCAGTCTATCATCATCAAATTTGGTATACTAGTTTGCCAAGATGCAAGCTATCCACTGATGTATTTAGTTTTACATTAGGGTCAAGGTCGCGTCAGTTACGGGGTTCAAACCCCAAAACACATAATCGCTAATATCTCGCGAAGTTTTGCATGTATTTCAATGCAGTTTTTTTTTTTTTTCCACATTTCTTGATGAATGGTCTATAACACAGTTGTCATGAATTTTTCTGTGCGCTCGTGTGCGCATGATCGCGCGCACTCAAATCACGGGTCCGAACCCCAAGGCTATATATATAAAAAACTATTCAGTTTCGTGCTGTTTTCATGCGTTTTTATGTAGTTACGTGCTGTTTTGATGCATTTTTATGTATGTGTACAGCCGACACATTCCGATTTCGGAGTAGCTCGGCGATGCTGCGAGGGGACTTTGCAGCCGCTCAGCGTTGCACTTGTTAGTCTTGTATTAGTACTGTAATAAGATTCCTTATTATTACAACTACAGTACTCCCCGTTTATAGTAAACTCGATTATAAGAAATTTCGGTTACAGTAAAGGAAAGCTTTACTAAATAGACCTCGGATAGTATCAACTCGGTTATAACAAAAAAAACTGCTATAGTAAAGTTACTTTTGGTTCCCCACAGGACTGGCTCCTCGGTTACAATAAAAAAAAAAAATGTCCTCTTCCTGACCTTTGTAAATACGTCACCAATGTATACGTCACAGTCTAACTCCCTCACCCATAATAACAACTGGGTTATAATTATGTAGTAAATAATATAGTATAATATAGTAAAGTCATTTGTGGTTCCTCTTGGTTACAATAAAAAAAAATTGTCCTTTTCCTGACCTTTGTAAATACGTCATCACAGTCTCACTACTCCCTCTACCCACCTTCTTCAACGAAATTGAAAGGCACTCAAAAATATGTTTCTTTCCCCGCATTACTTAGTGGAAAAAAATTAAT
>CM065680.1:54764203-54776703 GCA_017654935.2 Phymorhynchus buccinoides
ACCCACAACACCCCCCCCCCCCCCCCCACCTACACCGCCACCCCCCACCCCCTAAAAAACTAAAAAAAAGGAGAAGTAATCACGGCTCAGTTTTATAATTGATGTGACTCTAAGAAGTATCGAATAGGAACCGTACCTTAGTACTATCTGAGGTCAACGCCTGATTACGAGTATGCCCATAACTGGTAACGCACGTACTGGTAACGCTGAGTACTGGTGTGTGTTTCGGCCTGGGTCCGCGAAATTATTTTATTACTCTTGTCCTCTCTCCCTCCATATACCCAATCTTCTTCACGTCATCCCGTTTCTACTGCCCTCCCCTACCCCGCCCAACCACCCACCCCACACCACCCATCCCCACCAAGCATCCCTGCACCCCACCTCCACCCTATGGCCTCACATTCGCAAGCGGGCATAAACCTCAAGTCACGATCAATGGTCCCCTACCCGCATGCGTTTAATCTTCATGTTAGTTGGACGACAATATGGAGAATAGCGCGATGTTGTGTGCGTAGGTAAGTAATCCTCGGGCTAAAGTAATCTACTTGCTGTCCATCCGTTTTTTCCGACGCTGTGGGCATTCGTTTCTCTGTCTATGTTTAACATTTGCGCCCGTTTTTTTTCGGTCGGCGAACTGTAAATTGGCTCATATCGCCGCTGTTGGCTGTTTGAAATTTTGCCCAAGATAGTCACTGTTCACTACAGTCTGGGAAGTGGGGAGGGTGCACGTTCCAAATGTGCCGAAGTCAATGTCGTGTCCTACGTTTTGCCGTGGGCGTGTTTGTACAAGTGAAGCGCGTATTCCGCGCGCGTTCTAAATCCGATTTCGCTTCCCGGTTTGGTACACACTGATAGTCCCTGTCCCCCGGTCATCTACCTTCCAAATTCGAAGGCAAATCGTCCAAAATACGAGATAAACGGTCGCCGAGAGGCCGTGATACGCGTTGTGCGCTTTGCGAAGCTGCGCAATGACAACGGCCGCCTCTGTTGCTGTTGCTTTATTATATAATTTATGGATAGACAACAAAAACAGGCTCTAACTGTAAAATTGAGACTTAGTGCTCATAATTGAACTCGAAATTGGTAGACACACGAATATTGTGAGAGAAAAAGACTTTGCCAAATGTCATGAGATATGAATATGAGTTCACCTTGTTGATACCTTGCGATATAGGTTAAAGAAGGTTTACGTTACAAATTTGATGACATAATGTACACCAACACGTTAAGAATCAATGTTCAGGATCTCCATCATACATGATGATGTTAGATGAACTACGCCTTATGGTGGCAAAAAGCTGAATAGCATCATTTTGCGTTGTTTGTAATCTAACTTCTGCTGTATAAGCCTTTGTTTAGGATTCATGGCAATAAAACCAATGTTCAATGTTCACACACACACACACCACACACACACACACATACAACACACCACAACACACCACATACCAACACACGCACACACGTGTGTGGCCACAGGGGGCGCGCACGCACATACGCCGCACACGCGCACGGGCGCGCATACCACATCAAACATTCTTTTTCCCGCGTATCCTCTTGCCTTGTCCTTTAGCTTTTTTCCTTCATGCTGTAGTAGTAATATATCGTAGTACACTTGGTAGTAGTAGTTGGAGTAGTAGTAGTGTAGAGTAGTAGTATAGTAAGTAGTACTATATTAGTAGTAGTATAACTACTACGACTACTACTAGTAGTAGTAGTAGTTATAGTCTGTATAGTAGTAGTATACAGTAGTAGTAATAGTAAGTAGTAGTAGTATCAGCAGCAGCAGCAGCAGCAATCATACGTAGTAGTTAGTATAAGCAGCAGCCAGTAGACCAGTCGTAACTAGTATGGTGGTGCACGGTAGCTGTATTTTAAGTCGTAGTAGTAGTAGTAGTATAGTAGTCGTAGTAGTAAATTAGTGTAGTAGTATAGTAGTATAATGTAGTAGTATATAGTAGCAGCAGTAATTAGAGTAGTAGTAGTAGTAGTATAGTCATAGTAGTAGTAGTAGTAACAATATAAACAGTCTGGGGCTATGTGTTGTAGCAATTAGCGGTAATTTAAAGTCTTTAGGCGTCAGCAGCTATTCTATAGTATAGTAGTATTAGTAGTAGTAGTATATAGTATTAGTAGTAGTAGTAGTAGTATTATAAGTAGTAGTAGTAGTAGTAGTAGTAGTAGTAGTAGTAGTAGTAGTAGTACTAGGTATAAGTAGTTAGTACTAGTATTAGTAGTAGTAGTATTAGTAGTAGTAAGCAGTAGTAGTAGTAGTAGGTTAGTAGTAGGTAGTAGTAGTAGTAGTAGTAGTAGATATAGTAGTAGTAGTAGTAGTAGTCTAGTAGTAGCAGTAGTCAGTAAATGTAGTAAAGTAAGCTAGTATAGTAGTATAGTAGTGGCATAGTATGAATTAGTAGTAGTCAGTAGTGGTGAGTATTAAGTTAGTACGGGTCATGTGAGAACGAGATTACGGTCTGGTGGGCCTGAAAAGCTTGGAAAAAAAAAAAAGACAAAATAGAGTAGGATGAACATAACTAGTTCGCAATTACACTGATATAGTAGTCCTTAGTAGTAGTGTAGTTTATTGTAGTACGTCGTAAGTATGTATTAGTAGTATAGTAGCATTAGCCTGTAGCGATAGTAGATAGTTAGTGTAGTATCAGTAGTAGTATAGTAGTAGTATAGTAAGTAGCAGCAGTAGCAGTACGTGTGTCGTGTGGCAGTAGTAATTAAGTATGATAAAACAATATTACAGTCTGGGCTAGTGTGTAGTAGCTTATCCTGTATTTTAATAAGTCTTGCGTGGCAGCATACGTAGTTAGATACACTATAAGTAAGTAGTAGTAGTATAGGAGTAGTAGTAGTAGTAGTATTAGTAGTAGTAGTAGTCGTAGTAGTAGATAGATGGTAGTTGTGAACAGGCTCTTTTCCTCTGTGCATTTCCACCTTCTTATTTTTCACATATCCCAAATTTCATGCTTACGTCACAGAGACCCTGAGACTATATGACGTGTTTCGTGGTATGAATGTGTGAGGTCCCAGCTGCCGGGTCTCTGGTGGGCCCCCCCTGGCCTGTCTTCTGGGCGACCCGGTTCAGTGCCATGAGTTCGGGTATCGGATTCACTTCTACGAGACACCTGAGGAAGAAGGGAGGGCTTCACTGAAGGTACAGTGTGTGTGGGTGCGTGCGTGCGTGTGTGCGTAGTGTGTGCGTGTGGGTGGTATGGTGTGTGGTGTAGTGTGTGATGTGTGCGTGCGTATGTGTCGTGTGCATGGCGTGCGTGCGTGTGTGCGTTTTGTTCTTGTGCTGTGTTTGGTAGCTGGAATATATAATTGTGTGTGTTTGTGTTGTGTGTGTGTGTGTTCGCGCAGATAACGCGCACGCGTGTATGTGTGCGTGTGTGGTTTGTATGTGTGTGTTTCCGTGTGTGCGTCTGTGTTTGTGTCAGGCGCGCGTGTGCAGTGTGTTTGTGTATGTGTGTGTGGTTGGTTGATAGTCGATGCTCGATTCATTCTTTCTTTCTTTCATTCATGTATTATACACAGGTGTCGATTGATGATTGGTTGACTGATTGATTGATTGATTGAGTGTTGACTTGCCATATTTCATTGATTGGTGATTTGAACAGACCAGATGAAGGAGATAAAGAAGGTGACCCTGGCCTCGTATCCTGTGTTGACAACGTGTCATACACAGAGCACGTAGGGTTAGATCCTAGTGATATGTCTTTAAGCTGGTAGGATCCATTCACGTATGTTCTGTGGCATGATTATGTGGGGGGGGTTTCCCCAGGGTAGGGGTACAGGATAGTGAAGGTGCGAGAGACTCAGACTGTCAGCAAAGGCGACGGTTCACTGGCTGCCACGCTTTAAATGAGTGATGGCTACCGGGTAAAAACGAATCCCGGCCTCGGGCCCTTTCTTTCTAGTTCGAGGGGAAAATCGAACTGAGCATCCAGGAACTAAAAAATCGTATGAGAACTTAAAGCTAGTTTGACCCGTGCGCTTCGCGCACGTTAAAACGCCCACGGACGATAATAGCAATAAGAAATTCCCTCAGCTGCTTGGTATGACCAAACTTGATAGCTAGGTTCACTAAGTCCCACAAATAACCGGGGTCCTGCGAAAATTTCATTGCCTGTTGTATAAATCATTTTGAGGCCGATTCATCTCATCAAGTAAACGCAACCCCCCTATTATAACACATAATAAAATACGGCTGTTCAACAAAGTGTAAAAATTGGGGTACTGCCCAACCCAAGCAGCACTACCTTTATCTGGGTCTAATACATAGTAGGTCCCTCGGGACTTTTATGCGGACATTGGGGGTGTTCATGACATGAACATGGTGTACAACATTTGGCCTCGCCAAACAGTGTGTACCCCACTCATTTTACTCAATTTTTGCTGATTTATTTAATTTGGGGGGCGGTATTCGGTTGTTGGAGCTTTTGTAATCGAAGCAACTTAATCATCAATGTACGGGCAATAAAACGTAAGACAGTTTTGGAAACCCCAATTACTTGGCATATACACTAAACATAGAAGAAAAAATCTTGAAATGATTTTGACATGAGCCCGTTTGTTCTTTTAATTGCGCATTTACTTATACATACGCCGTGTGTAGTTTCTTTTGTCCGGCATCATATTTTCTGTTTTCAGCAATCCGTTACAACGCTGTCACCAAATTCCTGCCATGAATCTGAGAAAATGGATGGTTCTGGGTACGTGTGTGTTTGTGTGTGTGCGCGACCAAGAGCGTATTTGCGCATAATGTTATGCTTGAATGTGTGATTATTTTGGGGGGCGGTATGATTTGATGTGTGTGCATTCGTATGTGGCTACAGATAAATAGGCCTAACCTGTATGAACATGCGCGCACGTGTGTTGATATTTGCAGTAATATGTACGGATGCTGTTGTTGTGTGTGTGTGTGTGTGGGGGGGGGGGGGTATATGTGTATGTATGTGTACATGCGTAAAGCTTGGCTTGCACACTGGCGCACGTAAGTGTCTTTGTATGGACTGTCATAATAAATTATTGTGTCGCACGAACGCGTTTGACCGGGGTAGGCCTATAAGTTATATTTATGCCCGTGCGAGTAGACCTCGTACAAGAAATTCAGTTGACCCAAGTTCAACTATAAAGTCGAGCCAAGACAATGTTGGCATTTCAATTTACAAATTAAAAAAAACTCAGCCTTTATTTTTTAATATGACAGCACTCAGACATTCATAAATTAACAAATAAAACAATGTGAGTGACACTGTTATAAATAGAAAGATTGTGTTTTAATGAACAAACAATAAGAACTGCATCAAATTGAACTAGCAGCAACTAGAAAGTGTAAAACACCTTTGTAATTGTTTTGCAAAATATGTGCATAAAATACACTAGTAACAAACTTGTGTGCGTCTTCTGAGGTTGCTTCCCCTTAAACCGTTGTATCAAAAGAGATCACTAGAACGGGACATAAAATTGTTCATTCAGCAATTATAACATTGTATTAATGTAACCAAAGAGTGCTATTGAAATAGCAATAACATTTTTGTTAAACAATCCTAACATTGTGACTAAAGGGTGCTACTGAAAAGGGTCTTAACTTTCGTGTTTAAAAAAACAACACTTAAGGGTGTTGGTTTTTCTAAACAAAATGCCAGTTTAACTGACTTTTCTTTTGCTGGAAGCAGAAGTTGATTATGTCAGTTAGCTACTTAACTGGAATAAGAAAAGACAGTTAACTTCTTAACTGGTATCTTAAAGCCAGTTAAGTAGTGAACTAGTATTTTATCATTTTTTAGCCCCATATAACTGTCGCTATGTTTTGAGGCGCAGAATTTAAGACCATCAGTCCCAGGGGAGGGAATCTTTGTTAGGCCATCAGGAGGCAACCAATCAAGGAAGAACCAGACTTTGAGATCGAGTCGAAAACACAAAAAGGATAGGGCTAGAATCAGCCTAGAGTTATTGTCATGAAACTGAAAGAAACCAGACTTTGAGATCGAGAGTAGTAAACACGAAGAGGATAAGGATATAGGCTAAGAGGATAGGGTTAGGATCAACTTAGAGTTGTGAAACTAAAATGAATCACACTTTGACATTGATAGTCGTAAACATGAAGAGAACAGGGTTAGGATCAGCCTATGGTTGTTGTTGTGAAACTGAAAGAAAGAAGACTTTGATTTTTGAGTCGAAAACAGGAAGAGGCCAGCCTAGGGTTGTTGTCGTGAAACTGAAAAGAACCAGACTTTGAGGATCGAGTCGTAAACACAAAGAGGATAATGGTTACGATCAGCCTAGGGTTATTGTCATAAAACTGAAAGAAACCAGACTTTGACGTTGAGAGTCGTAAACCGTACCCGAAGCAAGCGGTTAGGGTTAGGATCAGCCTAGAGTTGTCATTGTACTGAAACGAACCAGAATTTGAGATCGAGAATCATAAACATATAGGGGATAGGGTTAGGATCAGCTTAGGGTTGTCATGAAACTGAAAAGAACCAGACTTTAAGATCGAGAGTCGCAATCATGAAGATGATAAGGTTAGGATCAGCCTAGGGATGTTGTCATGAAACTGACAGAAACCAGACTTTGAGATCGAGAGCATTAACATGAAGAGGATAGGGTTAGGATCAGCCTAGGGTTGACAGAAACCAGACTTTGAGACCGAGAGCCTTAACGTGAAGAGGATAGGGTTAGGATCAGCCTGGGGTTGTTGTGAAACTGAAAAGAACCAGACTTTGTGATGGAGAGTCATAAAAATTATTAGGATATGGCTAGGATCAGCCAGGGGTTGTTGTCATGAAAACTGAAAGAAACCAGACTTCGAAATCAAGAGTCGTAAACACGAAGAGGATAGGGATAGGACCAGCCTACGGTTGTTGTCATTAAACAGAAAAGAACCAGACTTTGAGATCGATAATCATAAAGACAGTGAGGATAGGGGTAGGAACAGCCTAGGGTTGTCATGAAATTGAAAAGAACCAGACTTTGAGATCGAGTGCTGTAAAAATGAATATGATAGGGCGAGATCAGCCTAGAGAGCAGAGTTATTGTCGTGAAACTGAAATAAATCAGATTTTGAGATCGAGAATCAAAACCACTCAGAGTTTAGAGTTAGGATCAGCCTAGAGTTATTGTCATGAAACTGGAAAAAACCCAGACTTTAAGATCGAAAGTCAATGGTAGGGTTAAGATCAGCCTAGCGTTGCTGTCATTAAACATAATTCTCTTTGAGAAGTGTAATAGACAACTTTAATGTAAAATCGTTTGGCTTTCAAAATGTTGCAAATCAATTGCATGCTATCCGTATGGTACATAATAATTTAGCAACGTCGACACAAAAATATAAGTTTTAGCCGACGACACGAACTGCAGTGCGTTGGGGGAGTGGAAGCAGAAAGCATGTGGAAGCAAGACTGCTACCCACGTACGCACACACGCATTGCAGGAGACTAGAAAACCCCATAGAGCTGTAAGGCCTAGCGCGCAGAGAGAGAGAGGCAGAGTGACAAAGACAAATGCCCAAAAAGAGATAGTGTGTGAGGAAGACAATAAAAGAGTAAGGCAGTGACAGAGAAAAAAACATGAAACAAAGACAGACAGAACAACAGACAGAGAGAGAGAGAGAGAGAGGAGAGAGATGAGAGAGATGGAGAGAGAGAGAGAGAGAGAGAGAGAGAGAGAGTATAGCTAACTGGACAACGACCAGTTTCGATAATATTTTTTAATAGAAAAAAGTAGATCCAGATGGAAAAATATATATATTTTTCAAGCAATGCGAACTAATAGCTGGGTCACAACAACACTGTTATTGTACATGTTATGGCTCATGCTCATCTTTGACCGTCAAGTGATTGTGTCCGTCTGCTAAGCCTAGAGATTGACCCTGCTCGCTCAACATCACAGCACAGAGAGTCACAGCACTCACGGTTTTGGTCAGTTGCTAGGCTAATTCATGAGGCTCTCAAGGGTATGCGTGGCATGCTCAAGGAATAGTCAATTGATAAATGAACGTGAGGATGGAAGAATGTAAAATCCTGTACATGCATTTCTTCAAAAGAAAGTGTTTGATGAATTTACAATGCTAAGCAATATAGAAAGACAAAGTTTTGTTTCTAATATCCGAGTAATAGCAAAAGGAACAGCTTTGCTTCACAGTATATTTCCTCCAAAGAGAAAATCGTCTGCTAAATGAAATCCATTTGACATGATAGCACATTTCGCCCTTGTTTTGAGGCCCTGTAAAGGTTTTTCCCTTCAAAAAGGCAAGGAGTAAAAATATTAATTAAGTGTGCAGTCCTTTTATTATTGTTTTTGTTATTATCTTGATGAATGCAGTTTGTATTTATCTGATTTGACAATGCACTTGTGATTTAGCTAAAGTTTTGCAAAGGTTTAACAATGGTGGTTGTACACTTTTTTAAATGCTAAAATGAAGATGAGGCCCTGTCGAGGGTTTTATCATCATACAATTCACGCCTCGTCGACGCAGGTTTCTGACCATAGAATAAGAACAACACAAACGTGTTGTCTTCATAATCCTCTTTGCAGAAGTGTAATAAACAACTTTAATGGACAATCGTTTGGCTTTCAACATTCTGCAAATCTTTTGCATGCTATTCGTATGCTACATAATAACTTACGAATGTCGACATGCAAGTTTAAGCAGACGACACGAACTCTAGTGGGGTGGAGGGAGGGGGCGGGGGGAAGCAAGACTGTTTAACGGGTGTCATCGCAGCTCAATGCAAAGAGAAGACAACTCTGATGCCACAAGCAAAAGTCACGTGACCCTCCATGGACCATCGCCCACGTGCAAAGAACTCCCTAAAACTAAATGTCGAGCCGACAACAAGGGAGACTGTAAATCTACATGTGCATACAAACCTCCATAAGCAAAAGTGACGTCACACCCAACCCAAAACTAATAAGAGGCCGCCCTGTTGGGCGGCATCAATAAGCTTATGTGGAACGCACGTGAACGGTGTACATATTGCTGTGAAATGTTGTCACAGAGAATAGACATGAGACATGATATTTTTCAGCCTGTAGGAGGGTTCAGCCTTTGTGATGGCCCCAGGGGTCATTTTTGATATTAGTGTAAATCCGTTGAAAACATCAAGGTGGGGTGGGAGTGGTAAGGTGGGTGGTTTTTTTTCTTTTCTTTTCTTTTGCTGTTCCATCTTCTGGGCCGTACAGTGGCGTTGTTCCCACGTTGTCCCAACTCGCAGCCACACCCTGATTAGTTAGGTCGTGGAACCCGAAATCAGCAGTTCAAGGAGAGCGAATCTATGTTAGGCCGTCATGAGGCAATCACCAGAGGAGAGCGAATCTATGTTAGGCCGTCAGGAGGCAACCACCAGAGGAGACACTGCACTGCTGCTGAGTCACCTTCGGTTGAGTTCAGTGGAGCCTGTTCTGAGTTAAATTAATATCCGCAGGACACCACCTACTGAGGACAATATTGTCAATATCGTCTTAGTGGCGGAGCCAGCGTAAGTGAGGTCCTTCTCCGAGGGCGCCACCACGTCGGGGTAGGTTTTTATGGTGAAGCAATTTTGGAGAAGAGGCATTGACAAACTCATTAGTAGCAACCAGATATCACCAGCCCTATGTCATTGGTCTTCGTGATTTTCTGACAGAGATAAGCTAAGCTTAAGGTGAGCAAACATAATTCCAAATCAGTCAAGAAACGTTTGTAGGAACAAGGATCAGGAAGATTATGATTTTGATAACTTTTCTGTCTCATAGGCTGATTTTCACAGGTTACAAAGCAAAACACTTAATGTTCTCAGCTTCAGGGGGCAAAGCCCCCTGGCCCTTACCAGCGGCTTTGCTCCTGGACCCCAACGGGTCCTACGGAGACCCCCGGACCTCCGCCCTTTTTCGTTCTGTAAGAATCGCATCTGTGAAAAGATCTGTGAAAAATGCTAAATGAACTGAATTGATTTATTTGTTTCCTCTTATTGTGCAGCACCCAGAAGGTACGAGATAGATCTGACTGGGCTGTATGTTGGTCTGGCTGCCCTCTGCGTCTTCGCTGCTGTTGTGGGGCTCTCCGTTCTGATCGCTCGAAAAAGGTATAGTTTTTTGGGTGCTTGTTTTAGTACACACACACACACACACACACACACACACACACACACACACACACACACACACACACACACGAGCGCGCGCGCACGCTCTCGCTATCTCTGTCTTTGTCTCTCATCCCCCTCTCTCTATATTCTCTCTCTTATAAACAACAACAACAACAAAAACCCAAGATAGGATACTGAAAAAGAAACAAACAAACATGACAATAATGTATGAGAACATCCATTCATGCGTGCAAGCGTGGTTTCTTCTAGAGAGTGCCTAGAAGACAAAATGAATAAACGATCTCAGTTAAAAAAGAAAAGTGTAGAAAGCAATATGGACATGACAAACTGAATTAAGTTTGATAACCCTTCAAACACCACCACTATAATTTAATTATCGCCAACACCAAATCAAAGATCAAAAGCCAAAGAATATCAGCATTCATCTCGGATGAAAGCCAGAAAGGGCTATCACAAAAAGAATATAAACAGACTTTCTAGCTTTATCCATAAAAACAACCTTCTAGCATATAACCCTCATAATGTATCCATTATTTTTATCTCTTTTTTTTTTGCTGTCCCATCTTCTGGGCCGTACAGAGGCGTTGCTCCCACGCCTCTCATTCCGAGTCCCAACTCGCAGCCACACCCCGGTTTGTTGAAAGCCACCTACTGACGACACTATTCTCTTAGTCGCGGAGCCAGCGTGAGTGAGGTCCTCCTCCGAGGGCGCCACCACGTCCGTCCACCAACAGCTCCCTAGAACATATTGATCCCTATGACTTTGACCCGAACGCACCAAGGGTATAAACTGGATTGGTAACCGAAACTGAGGTCACCATCAGAGCAGGCAAAGCCACATAATTTGAGACATTCTTTCTTTTTAATGATTGATGGAAATGAGACGGATGACAATGATGGAGTTCTTTGTCGGTCTGAGACTTCGTGACAGGGCTGTATTCTACGCTTCCTTTCTTATAATGATATCCCGGCGTTAACCAGGCCCCAAAACTACAGACACTTGCAGCGGTGGTCATGAAATTAGAGTATCACTATCAGAATCGCATCCGTTAAGCGGATGAAGCTCAACTGCGTGGTTTCAGTCTTCCCATTGAGTCCATAGCCAATCACTCTGGGTAGGAGTCGGTCCAGGATCGAACAAAACCATCGCCTCTGATGGGATTCGATCCCGTGACATCCCAGTCAGTACTCCGCGACTTAACCACTACGCCTCGGCGGCTGGTATCCATTATTTTATCTCTTCTTTTTTTGTTGGTCATTTCACCAGGAACCAGGTGAAGAAGAGAGCAGACGGAGAGGGTCAAAGGGGTACTACGAACCGTGGGGCAGTGAACCACAATGGCGGAGCTAGTGTCCATCACCCTCCACAGTCGCCCCTCCCACCACAGTCTGGTGTGATGATACTGGCCCTGCCAGCCTACCGCCCTCAGTGATGGTACTGACCACACGTCTTGTTTGTCGTCCTTCCGGAGGCCCACTAATATTTTAATCAGATTGTCAAATTTTGTTGATAAAAAAAGGTTCATGAGACTGATGTTCTGTTTTTACTGGGAATTTTGTTCAGCAAAAAATTCAGCTGGGTGAAATTCACAGCTTTGTTTCGCTTGACAACATTGGACATTCTCAATCAAGCAGGCAGGGGTCTCAAGAACCAGTTGCCAGAAGTTAAGGGTCTTCTGTCACTTTTAATTAAAGAAGTCTACAAACGTAGTTGTCTAATAAGGAAAAGCAATCCCCTGTAACACATTTGTTTTGCACTTTAAACTATGTATTTACAGAAGTTGTGTTTGATTTATATTTAATTTTCATGTAAAGCAAACATGGAGACTAAGATCCGTTAAGAGCCAGCCACACTGCATACGATTTAACCCCAATACGATACGATTGTGACAATGTTTGTGAGTCATGATTCACGTGAAATACTTCCGTCTAAAAATAACTCTACTGTTTTCGTTCACTATACTCATGTAGACCGCAATACACGAATCAAATAAAATGTCCGATACAAAAACAATATCAGATTCATGTACGGGAAACTACAAATGTAGTGAACATAACTAGTAGGATTTGATTAGATTTATTTAGATAGTAGAATTTCACGTCAATCATGCCTCACAAATGTCAAAATCGGATAATTGTGACTCGAATCGTATGCAGTGTAGCGGACCCTTAAAGACCTCCCCACGTCACGTGTCATATTCCTTCTTATGCTAGGAAGGTTTCTTAAGATTTCTTACCATCACACACACACACACAAGGGAAAACACGTGAAAACCGTGATTTTGACACGTGACGTGGTAGGTCTAAAAACCCTTTCAACGCCATCCATTTTTCAGCCAAAACTTTCCATTAAACTTACCTGGGTAGGGAAAAGATTGCATCTGCAATATTTGGGAT
>CM065680.1:54781703-54799203 GCA_017654935.2 Phymorhynchus buccinoides
ATCAAACACAACGTCTGTAAATACATAGTTTAAAGTGCAAAACAAATGTGTTATAGGGGATTGCTTTTCCTTATTAGTCTTTCGGAGATCATTGTCTTTCTGGGCCTTAACTTTTGGTTGCTAGTGTATTTATATGTACAGTTCAGAAGTATGCAAGTGGTGCTCACAAACAATGCGGAAGCGTGCGTGTCCATATGGGTGCGGTTGTATGTGCGTGTTAGAGGGTGTGTGTAGTGCATATGAGACAGAGAGAGAGAGAGAGAGAGAGAGAGAGAGAGAGAGAGAGAGAGAGAGAGAGAGAGAGAGAGAGAGAGAGAGAGAGAGAGAGAGAGAGAGAGAGAGAGAGAGAGAGAGAGAGAGAGAGAGATCAAACTTTAAACTTCAAATACTTTATTTTACAAGGATAAGAATTTAGGCTGGGACTAGTCCATTCTATCCTTGGTTCTAAGCACGCAATACATAACTACTACTATAAATGAACATTGAGACACAGGAACATCGCCAACAGAAACAACAACAACAGCAAAATAGGAACAACATCAACAGAGCATCAATATCATCAATAAAAACAAGCAGAAAGGAAAACTAACCGACCGAATAAACAAACAAATAAATAAATGGAAAACACCTCTTTCGCTACAATTTACTTCCTCTACCACCATTACTACTCCTACTACTATTACTGCTACTACCACCATCGCCACCACCACTACTACTACTACTACTACTACTACTACTACTACTACTACCACCACCACCACCACCACTACACCACTACTACTACTACTACTACTACTACTACTACTACTACTACTACTACTACTACTACTACTACTACTACTACTACTACAAAAGAACTGTAAAACTTGTCCTTTCATAGATCCCAACCTCAACTTTCGTGGCCCAAATGGACATTTCATTGTGCGAAGCCATTTTTCCTGCCGTTCAGAACATCTCGTCTACATAATAACATGTACCCAATGTTCTGCACTGTATGTGGGCGAGACCTACCGTAGCATGAACGAACGTTTTGTGGAACATGAGCCTGAAATATCAAACGCCGGTTGCTTGTCATTTTGCCCAACCCGCCCATGATTTCAAGGTACATCTAAAAATCGCCGCAGTTTGGAGCAACCGCAAAGACAGCCCAAATCGGAAGTATAAGTCGTTGCTTATCAAAAAGCTAGGAACAGTTCAACCCGATGGCATGAATATCCGTCAATGACGTTCTGCTGTATTCCCTTAGTCTTTATGAACTTTTTCCAGGGTTACCACTCCATGAGATGAAAATCTATTTTTCGAAGTGAAAACTTTTTTTACATGATTTGATGCTACTATGTAACAACCTTTCCAGCCTTCCCATCAACTTTGTGCCCAGGGAGTCTCGTCTCCCCTCCCTTTACTTTCTCCTGTCCACTTATGCCTCCTTGATTTCCTGATGTGCTTACCTTGTATCATGAGAAACACCCCCTGCTCCTCTCTTTCTCTCCCTTTTCTCTCTCTCTCTCTCTCTCTCTCTCTCTCTCTCTCTCTCTCTCTCTCTCTCTCTCTCTCTCTCTCGCTTTATTATTTATTTATTTCATTAAGAATAGAGTGATTTTCTTTATTTGCCTACAAAAATGATTTATATTATTTGACAGTATCCCCTTGCCATAAAGGCTTATGTATGCTAATGGCAATAAAACCTATTTGATTTGATTTGATTTGATTCTCTCTCTCACTCTCTCTCTCTCTCTCTCTCTCTCTCTCCCCTCCCTCCCCCCCCCCGCGCGCTCTTTTGGTTTATATGCTCTCCCCCCCCCCCTCTCTCTCTCTCTCTCTCTCTCTCTCTCTCTCTCTCTCTCTCTCTCTCACTCCCTCCCTCTCTTCAGTTTATACGCTCCCTCTCTCCCTCTCCCTCTCTCTCTCCCTTTCTCTCTCTCTCTCTTTCTCTCTCTCTCTCTCTTTCTTTTGTTTCTCCTTCTTCTCTTTCCCTACCACCCCTTTTCATCTATCGGTTTTCTTGGTGTTTAACCCCCTCCCCCCGCTCCCCCCCCCCTCTACCCGCTCCCCCCCTCGCCCCCCCCCCCCCCCCCCCCCCCTCCCCCTTCAACCCGATGGCATGAACACCTTTCTTTTTCTTCTTTTTTTTAACACTTTATATTTCCACGTGAGATTTCTTGTTGTCTTCTCTTTCTCTCTTTAGTGAGCATTGTTCTTTCATATTTTACTGTGAACTCTGTTCATTTGTTTTGATGACTTTTGGTGTTTGTTCGTTTTCCTACCTTGATTTTGTTCTCATTTTCTTTTTGCACCTTTGAAGGGTCTGTGACCCGAAGTATTGTGTCATTAAATTATTTCCCAGTCAAAATTACAACCACCCAAGTGTTTGCTTGCTTTTTTCCACACTTACAGAACCTCTTGATTTGTGCTTTACTACTGTTTATTGGGAAAAGCTCAGTCATCTGGCAGTGTTCTTGGATACTTCGTCTATATAAATGTTGGTAAATATATATTTTGGGCTGCGAAATTCGTCCTCAAAAAAATTATTAACTTTGAGCACTGAAAACTATGACTCACGCGAATCGCCGCGAGGCGATCTTCGACCCAATACCATTGAATTCTTGTAAAATAAAACCTTTATAAATGCTGGGTCAGCTCCCATAGCGCATGTAAATGAGCCTATATACATTGTAAGTTTCGAAACACAAACACAAAATTACAATTTGCCAATTTATAATGCTTTCACAGGATCAGAAACAGCTTTGATCGAATCAAGGCAGATCTCGGCGTGTCGCTGCTATCGATGGCACACCCAGTCTAGGCCTTGAATCTTCAGATCAAAATGGCTTTACACAAATAGTTTAGATCAAAACGACAATCATATCGTTGAACAGTGGATAGATTCAGCTTTCGTTTTCTTTCACTTTCAAGATTTTTAGTGAAACGAAAGGTTTTTAAACTTGCTGAAAAATGCAACACATTGTTTTCTAAAAAGTTTGACCGAAGAGAAGTCCCGAGCTTCTTCTTTCGTTTGACGTATGCGTCTAGATCTAGATCATCCACTGTGTGAAGCCATTTGCAGTTGAAACTATACGGTGAAATACGTCTTGCAGCCAGGACCAAAAAAACATCGCAAAACAACAAATTTTACGTTCTGTTCACTCGCTTTCTCTTTCACCCGAAAAAATATATTTTACACACCAAAGTAAACAATCACATTCAGAAAAAGGCGAAAGATTGATCTTTATTTTGATACAAATTTAAGTCAGGTAAATGGAGACAAAGCACTATAAATCTTTTATTGAAAATAAGCAAAATTGCACAGAATGACAACATAATTAAAGTGTAACCTTAAAGAAACACCGTTACTTATACCATTTTATCTATTTCATATTTTAATATGCGCTTTAAAAGATAACATTTTGGCATGTAAAAATGACAAAACAACCTGTTTAGTTCAGCGTTTTTTTCTTTTTTGTAGATATCTTTTCTGATATTAGTGCATCATTATTACTATGCGGACATTAACCAAATTGACAACACATACAGTCATTATACTGGACACCTTTCACGTTCTTTGGTGACATTAAATAGTAGAAAGTTTAAAACAGTTCGAAATAGTTCTCTTTCTTTAGTCAAAATATAACATCAGACGTTACATTTGCTTAAATATGCTGTGGAAAGAATACAAAGCTGTAGGCCTAAACTAACGCGTGCATCTAGCCTGTAACTTTCACTAAACGCCTACGACCAACCACAATCAGCAGAAGTTAAGAACAAGGTTCTAAAAGAGGTATTAATTAAGGAACAAAAATATGCTTATTCGCGAAATGAATTTTGGTGTGCCTGTAGTTATAACATTCTTTATTTATCATATGTACAAGTGTCAAGAACGGATTATATTATGCTGCAAGTCTCCAATAAATGGTATGTTGAATGGTTTTCAAAAGTTCCTGTTATGGCGAAACACCGCTATATTTCACAGCCCAATAAGCAGTTGTTGGAAAAACAACCACCACAACAATAAAGGCATGCAAAATGAAATGCTAAAATACACATTTGCTTATGTTCTTGCCTAAAAAGGTTGACATTTGCATGAAATCAAACATCACTTCAACACATCTCAATACAGAAATTAGAAAAAATCAAACCAGTGGTCCTTTCAGTTGATGTATATATTTTGGTTAATTGCTTAATAACAGATTATCATCAAAAGATGACGCTGAAAAAAGCAGCAACAGATGAAGTAACAAATGCGTTGAAATATAACGTAAAATTATTAATGTAGAATTAAACAAAAAACAATGTTAATAAATACAGTGTGTATTGCATCCATATAATACATTATTATGCGCCTAAAAAGATAAACCGTTCTGGCATGTTAATATTTGCATCAATGGCACATCGTGGGCAAAAAGTACACCCACCCAAAAACACAAACAAACAAACAAAAACAAGAACTGGCTTTTGTTTTTAAACGAGTAGAATTTTGAAGACGCCTTTCAATTTCTTGGTAACGCTGTAGAGTAGAAACTTAAACAGTTCGAAACATTTATCATTCTTTGATCAAAATATAAACATCTGATGTTAAATTTTGTTTAAATATATTGTGGAAAGAGTATACTTAAAAAAATGAAAGACAATTCGCTCATTTGCCAAAAATGGAATGATAGTTAGCCTACAAACCACGGATTGGATCGTTTGTTTTAAAAGAATAAAGGAATCTGGAAAACTGAACTTTGATTGTCATTAAAGACAACCAATGTGAAAAAGAACAAACATAAAAAAAGACAAGGTAAATATATGAAAATGCAAAGAAATGATCGACCTGAACGACGGTCGCGGAGATAAGCTCAAAAATAATTCGTGTATCTGGCCATAAGGCTGTGTCTAAAGCATATTACGGAACTCCCACGACCAAATATAATCAGCAAAGAAGACAAATTAGATTGACTGCCGGATCCTTGGAAATAGAGGAACTGACCTTGTTGGTGGTGTTAGAGGGAACCCTAGTGAAGAGAAGACATTGTTGTGACCAGTTTCGGACACAGCCCTGCGTCAGACTGAAGCTGAAGTAAAGTTGACAGTAGGTTGCAGTGTAGTGGTAGTCGGATGAACACAGCTCAGTATGGAGATAAGGTGATTACTCTTCAGAACATCCAAGTGGAGAAGAAAACCATGGCATGGTGGTGATGGGGAGAGGGGTGGTGGTGGTTCAGTGAACTGGGGTGGGAGTGGACTGGGGTAACAACCACAATCAAGGTGCACTACATGTTACAGCTCTATGGCAAAACACATCCACTGCACAATGGAGAAAGTTCATGGAATCCACTCTGATCGCCTGTTTGGGAACCATGATCCCAAGTGGCCTCAACACCCCCCAGTAACTCCCCCCCTCCCCCTTTCCCTCCCTTCTCCCCCTCCCACACCCGTCCCTCTCTTCACCACCCCCTTGTTTGTTACATACTCTCTCCTTTACCCTTTTTCTATGCAATTCCCCCATCACCCACAGCAAATTTGCTGCAACTTTTCCATTTCACAGCCACTTTTCCACCCCCACCCCAGTTCACTCCACCACCACCCCTCTCTCCACCACCACCATGCCATGCTTTTCTTATCCAATTGAATTTTCTGAAGAGTAATCACCTTATCTCCATACTGAGTCGTGTTCATCTGACTACCACTACTACACTGCAACCTACTGTCAACTTTACTTCAACTTCAGTCTGACGCAGGGCTATGCCCGAAACTGATCACAACAATGTCTTCTCTTCACTAAGGTTCCCTCTACCACCACCAACAAGGTCAGTTCCTCTATAATCAGCAAAGGTTAAGAAATAATTCCAGGACAGGTATTTATGGCAGGAAAATGTGCTTCTTCGCGAAATGACTCTTAGTGTGCACAAAGTTAATGTGCAACATTCTATATGCATTAGCTGTGAATGTGACAATAGCTGTCTTGGTTGCATGTATCCAATAAACGAAATGTTGAATGGTATTCAAATGTCCAAGATTTGGCGACTAATCACTATATTGCATAGATCGATAAGCGGTTGTTGGTATACTTAACAAGAAATGGAAATGCAAAACGAGGCCAAAATAGTTATTAATTATGTACACATTATGTTCATGATCTGTACTTATTTCCTTGCTGAATAATTTTCTATTTCTACGAAACCAAGCCTCACTTCAGCACGCCCCAGTAGGGGGGGGGGGGGGGGGGGGGCAGATATAGAAAATAGAGCGAATTGAACCGGATGCCCTTACTTTTGTTGGTGTCTGTATTATGGTTACGCCTCGTGAGTCGTGAACAATCTGTCCCAATTGAGATTTTCCCAATACATCCTAAAACGTGATTGCCCTAGTCCCTCCATCCTTCCAGACTTCAACATATTTTTTTTAAAAACACCCGTGACGTTAAAAACCGTGTGTGTGTGTATGTGCGTGCGTGCGTATGTAAGTGTGTGTGTGTGTGTGTGTATGTGTGTGCATGTGTGTGCGCGTGCATGCGTGCGTGAGTGCACGCGCGTGCGCGTGTGTGACTGTTTAGCCAGAAGATATGTATTTTAAAGCTTTGTTGTGTCATCTTTCACGATATCCCAAATGCTGGCTAACTTTTTGCCATCTAATTTGTGTATGATTTGGGTGCACCATTTACTGATTTCAGTAAACTAGTGGGGAAAATAACGGCTATAACGCTTCTGTATACCCAGGTGTTCATGAAAGATTTTCAGGCTTCCTGATGAAAAGTTCATTATGTTTTTTTCAATCTCATCAGCACTTATTCAGATATTATTTCCGACAAGAATCTTTACACCGGCTTTAACAGTCACAAAGATCATTTTCTTCACGCATTCTTTTACGAAACAAAGCCTTTGAGTCATTTGTGAACTTTTGTATCTGACCGAGCAAGGTCTAAAACATTTTTATCGGCATCTAATACCTTTGCTTGAATGTCTTTGCTTGAATATAAGCGTATAAGTTTATAGATAGAAAATCTCGACGTTAAAGAGATTTTCACAGCTTGGGATCAACGTTCAACTTGGTGGACATTTTGCTTTGTTTGGTGGAAAATAACGAAAATTTGCGACCTAAGCATTATGATAATGGTCTATCTCATGACACAATTTCAACGTTTTTGATGTCGCCAGAACATCCTCATTGCAATATATATATATATATACAACATTCAAAAATCTGACAAAAAAACAAGCTTGGTTAAAATCTTCCCCGACGTTTCGTTTCTCGACTTGTTCCAGGGGTCTCTTTATTCGGAACAAGTGGCCAGTACAAATTACATTTTCGCTTTCCACCCCTGAATAAAACTCACCAAAAATAAATACAGGTAAAAGCCGGGTAGTCACAGGCACGCTAAAAATCAGGTTAAGCGTACTCACGGATAACATTAATCAAAATAAGATATATTGTAATGTGATAAAACCATCATACAACCACTGAAGGAAGAAGCAGGAAATGGGGGGGGGGGGGGGGGGGGGTTGGGAAAGAGAACAAGAGTGGGTGAGGGAAGCAGAGACAGACAGACAGACAGACAAATAGGCAAGTAGGCAAATGGTCAATCAGTCGGACAGGGACGTAGGGAGACAGGGATACCAAAACACGGAGAGGTAATGAGAAAGAAAGAGAGAGAGAGAGAGAGAGGGGAGAGAGAGAGAGAGAGAGAGAGAGAGAGAGAGAGAGAGAGAGAGAGAGAGGGGGGGGGGGGTTACATGCAGAAATACAGTCAGAAAGACGGACGGACAGAAAGATGGACGTACTGACAGTAGAATAATCAGATTGAATGTAGGATACAGGGTATATATATATATATATATATATATATTAATATATAGTATATAAGTAAATCAGCACATTATTTTCTTTTATTCTTTTCAGAACACAGAAATCGTAAAGCTAAAATTAAAGTTATTGAGTTTCTTTCTTAGGTTCACAAACTGATACACTGGACACAAACAAAGTTTTATTAAAGCAAACTATATATATATATATATATATAAGAGGAAAGTTTAATGGTGTGGTTGTTTTTTCTTCTTCAATTCTTGTACGTTTATATCATATTTCGAAGAAGGAAAGCGCATCAGTCTACCTGATCCAGGCACACCTCTCTACATTCCTCCTCACCGGGAGTATGTTGGTGTTTACTACGATTTCTATGACCTCCCCTATTGAATCCTTCACTGGATCCACCAACATGGCATCCCATCTCTTCTACTCTCTTCGAGGGATTGTAATTTTAGAACATTATTATTTTTGTTATTTTATACAAGCTTTTCACCATTTCTTTTTAATTAAGTGCTGGTTTGCTTTTATTGTGGACTTTCAATCTGGTGCAAAGAGAACAACCTTTCTCTTGGAGAAAGTTTTCTAGCTCAGTTTGAATGTTCACTGTGGACATTATTTGCAGGCCGATATGCAGACTGAAGAGTCTTTCTCAAAGACGAAACAGCTGTCTTTGCATAGGCATTGTATTTATATGTACAGTTCATAAGTATGCAAGTGGTGCTCACAAACGATGCGGAAGCGTGCGTGTGCATATGGGTGCAGTTGTATGTGCGTGTTAGAGGGTGTGTGTAGTGCATATGAGACAGAGAGAGAGAGAGAGAGATAGAGAGAGGGAGAGAGAGAGAGAGAGAGAGAGAGAGAGTTCAAACTTCAAATACTTTAGTTTACAAGGATAAGAATTTAGGCTGGGCCTAGTCGTCCATTCTATCCTTGGTTCTAAGCACGCAATACATAACTACTACTATAAATGAACATTGAGACACAGGAACATCGCCAACAGAAACAACAACAACAGTAATATAGGAACAACATCAACAGAGCATCAACATCAGCAATAAAAACAAGCAGAAAGGAAAACTAACTGACCGAATAAACAAACAAACAAATAAATAAATGGAAAACACCTCTTTCACTACAATTTACTTCCTCTACCACCATTACTACTCCTACTACTATTACTGCTACTACCACCATCGCCACCACCACTACTACTACTACTACTACTACTACTGCATCCACCACCACCACCACCACCACTACTACTACTACTACTACTACTACTACTACTACTACTACTACTACTACTACTACTACTACTACTACTACTACTACTACTACTACTACTACTACTACTACTACTACTACTACTACTACAGTGCCACAGTAATATAACAATGACATGGTACGCAGAGCATCAAGGAATCCCAAATATTGCAGATGCAATCTTTTCCCTACCCAGGTAAGTTTAATGGAAAGTTTTGGCTGAAAAATGGATGGCGTTGAAAGGGTTTTTAGACCTACCACGTCACGTGTCAAAATCACGGTTTTCACGTGTTTTCCCTCTTATAGATGGTAAGAAATCTTAAGAAACCTTCCTAGCATAAGAGGGAATATGACACGTGACGTGGGGAGGTCTTTAAGGGTCCGCTACACTGCATACGATTCGAGTCACAATTATCCGATTTTGACATTTGTGAGGCATGATTGACGTGAAATTCTACTATCTAAATAAATCTAATCAAATCCTACTAGTTATGTTCACTACATTTGTAGTTTCCCGTACATGAATCTGATATTGTTTTTGTATTGGACATTTTATTTGATTCGTGTATTGCGGTCTACATGAGTAGAGTGAACGAAAACAGTAGAGTTATTTTTAGACGGAAGTATTTCACGTGAATCATGACTCACAAACATTGTCACAATCGTATCGTATTGGGGTTAAATCGTATGCAGTGTGGCTGGCTCTTAACGGATCTTAGTCTCCATGTTTGCTTTACATGAAAATTAAATATAAATCAAACACAACTTCTGTAAATACATAGTTTAAAGTGCAAAACAAATGTGTTATAGGGGATTGCTTTTCCTTATTAGACGACTACGTTTGTAGACTTCTTTAATTAAAAGTGACAGAAGACCCTTAACTTCTGGCAACTGGTTCTTGAGACCCCTGCCTGCTTGATTGAGAATGTCCAATGTTGTCAAGCGAAACAAAGCTGTGAATTTCACCCAGCTGAATTTTTTGCTGAACAAAATTCCCAGTAAAAACAGAACATCAGTCTCATGAACCTTTTTTTATCAACAAAATTTGACAATCTGATTAAAATATTAGTGGGCCTCCGGAAGGACGACAAACAAGACGTGTGGTCAGTACCATCACTGAGGGCGGTAGGCTGGCAGGGCCAGTATCATCACACCAGACTGTGGTGGGAGGGGCGACTGTGGAGGGTGATGGACACTAGCTCCGCCATTGTGGTTCACTGCCCCACGGTTCGTAGTACCCCTTTGACCCTCTCCGTCTGCTCTCTTCTTCGCCTGGTTCCTGGTGAAATGACCAACAAAAAAAGAAGAGATAAAATAATGGATACCAGCCGCCGAGGCGTAGTGGTTAAGTCGCGGAGTACTGACTGGGATGTCACGGGATCGAATCCCATCAGAGGCGATGGTTTTGTTCGATCCTGGACCGACTCCTACCCAGAGTGATTGGCTATGGACTCAATGGGAAGACTGAAACCACGCAGTCGAGCTTCATCCGCTTAACGGATGCGATTCTGATAGTGATACTCTAATTTCATGACCACCGCTGCAAGTGTCTGTAGTTTTGGGGCCTGGTTAACGCCGGGATATCATTATATGAAAGGAAGCGTAGAATACAGCCCTGTCACGAAGTCTCAGACCGACAAAGAACTCCATAGCATCATCAGCATCATTGTCATCCGTCTCATTTCCATCAATCATTAAAAAGAAAGAATGTCTCAAATTATGTGGCTTTGCCTGCTCTGATGGTGACCTCAGTTTCGGTTACCAATCCAGTTTATACCCTTGGTGCGTTCGGGTCAAAGTCATAGGGATCAATATGTTCTAGGGAGCTGTTGGTGGACGGACGTGGTGACGCCGTCGGAGGAGAACCTCACTCACGCTGGCTCCGCGACTAAGAGAATAGTGTCGTCAGTAGGTGGCTTTCAACAAACCGGGGTGTGGCTGCGAGTTGGGACTCGGAATGAGAGGCGTGGGAGCAACGCCTCTGTACGGCCCAGAAGATGGGACAGCAAAAAAAAAAGAGATAAAAATAATGGATACATTATGAGGGTTATATGCTAGAAGGTTGTTTTTATGGATAAAGCTAGAAAGTCTGTTTATATTCTTTTTGTGATAGCCCTTTCTGGCTTTCATCCGAGATGAATGCTGATATTCTTTGGCTTTTGATCTTTGATTTGGTGTTGGCGATAATTAAATTATAGTGGTGGTGTTTGAAGGGTTATCAAACTTAATTCAGTTTGTCATGTCCATATTGCTTTCTACACTTTTCTTTTTTAACTGAGATCGTTTATTCATTTTGTCTTCTAGGCACTCTCTAGAAGAAACCACGCTTGCACGCATGAATGGATGTTCTCATACATTATTGTCATGTTTGTTTGTTTCTTTTTCAGTATCCTATCTTGGGTTTTTGTTGTTGTTGTTGTTTATAAGAGAGAGAATATAGAGAGAGGGGGATGAGAGAGAAAGACAGAGATAGCGAGAGCGTGCGCGCGCGCTCGTGTGTGTGTGTGTGTGTGTGTGTGTGTGTGTGTGTGTGTGTGTGTGTGTGTGTGTGTGTGTGTACTAAAACAAGCACCCAAAAAACTATACCTTTTTCGAGCGATCAGAACGGAGAGCCCCACAACAGCAGCGAAGACGCAGAGGGCAGCCAGACCAACATACAGCCCAGTCAGATCTATCTCGTACCTTCTGGGTGCTGCACAATAAGAGGAAACAAATAAATCAATTCAGTTCATTTAGCATTTTTCACAGATCTTTTCACAGATGCGATTCTTACAGAACGAAAAAGGGCGGAGGACCGGGGGTCTCCGTAGGACCCGTTGGGGTCCAGGAGCAAAGCCGCTGGTAAGGGCCAGGGGGCTTTGCCCCCTGAAGCTGAGAACATTAAGTGTTTTGCTTTGTAACCTGTGAAAATCAGCCTATGAGACAGAAAAGTTATCAAAATCATAATCTTCCTGATCCTTGTTCCTACAAACGTTTCTTGACTGATTTGGAATTATGTTTGCTCACCTTAAGCTTAGCTTATCTCTGTCAGAAAATCACGAAGACCAATGACATAGGGCTGGTGATATCTGGTTGTTACTAATGAGTTTGTCAATGCCTCTTCTCCAAAATTGCTTCACCATAAAAACCTACCCCGACGTGGTGGCGCCCTCGGAGAAGGACCTCACTTACGCTGGCTCCGCCACTAAGACGATATTGACAATATTGTCCTCAGTAGGTGGTGTCCTGCGGATATTAATTTAACTCAGAACAGGCTCCACTGAACTCTACTCCAGGTGACTTAGCAGCAGTGCAGTGTCTCCTCTGGTGGTTGCCTCCTGACGGCCTAACATAGATTCGCTCTCCTCTGGTGATTGCCTCATGACGGCCTAACATAGATTCGCTCTCCTTGGACTGCTGATTTCGGGTTCCACGACCTAACTAATCAGGGTGTGGCTGCGAGTTGGGACAACGTGGGAACAACGCCACTGTACGGCCCAGAAGATGGAACAGCAAAAGAAAAGAAAAGAGAAAAAAACCACCCACCTTACCACTCCCACCCCACCTTGATGTTTTCAACGGATTTACACTAATATCAAAAATGACCCCTGGGGCCATCACAAAGGCTGAACCCTCCTACAGGCTGAAAAATATCATGTCTCATGTCTATTCTCTGTGACAACATTTCACAGCAATATGTACACCGTTCACGTGCGTTCCACATAAGCTTATTGATGCCGCCCAACAGGGCGGCCTCTTATTAGTTTTGGGTTGGGTGTGACGTCACTTTTGCTTATGGAGGTTTGTATGCACATGTAGATTTACAGTCTCCCTTGTTGTCGGCTCGACACTTAGTTTTAGGGAGTTCTTTGCACGTGGGCGATGGTCCATGGAGGGTCACGTGACTTTTGCTCGTGGCATCAGAGTTGTCTTCTCTTTGCATTGAGCTGCGATGACACCCGTTAAACAGTCTTGCTCCCCCCCCCCCCCTCCCTCCACCCCACTAGAGTTCGTGTCGTCTGCTTAAACTTGCATGTCGACATTCGTAAGTTATTATGTAGCATACGAATAGCATGCAAAAGATTTGCAGAATGTTGAAAGCCAAACGATTGTCCATTAAAGTTGTTTATTACACTTCTGCAAAGAGGATTATGAAGACAACACGTTTGTGTTGTTCTTATTCTATGGTCAGAAACCTGCGTCGACGAGGCGTGAATTGTATGATGATAAAACCCTCGACAGGGCCTCATCTTCATTTTAGCATTTAAACAAGTCTACAACCACCATTGTTAAACCTTTGCAAAACTTTAGCTAATTCACAAGTGCATTGTCAAATCAGATAAATACAAACTGCATTCATCAAGATAATAACAAAAACAATAATAAAAGGACTGCACACTTAATTAATATTTTTACTCCTTGCCTTTTTGAAGGGAAAAACCTTTACAGGGCCTCAAAACAAGGGCGAAATGTGCTATCATGTCAAATGGATTTCATTTAGCAGACGATTTTCTCTTTGGAGGAAATATACTGTGAAGCAAAGCTGTTCCTTTTGCTATTACTCGGATATTAGAAACAAAACTTTGTCTTTCTATATTGCTTAGCATTGTAAATTCATCAAACACTTTCTTTTGAAGAAATGCATGTACAGGATTTTACATTCTTCCATCCTCACGTTCATTTATCAATTGACTATTCCTTGAGCATGCCACGCATACCCTTGAGAGCCTCATGAATTAGCCTAGCAACTGACCAAAACCGTGAGTGCTGTGACTCTCTGTGCTGTGATGTTGAGCGAGCAGGGTCAATCTCTAGGCTTAGCAGACGGACACAATCACTTGACGGTCAAAGATGAGCATGAGCCATAACATGTACAATAACAGTGTTGTTGTGACCCAGCTATTAGTTCGCATTGCTTGAAAAATATATATATTTTTCCATCTGGATCTACTTTTTTCTATTAAAAAATATTATCGAAACTGGTCGTTGTCCAGTTAGCTATACTCTCTCTCTCTCTCTCTCTCTCTCTCTCTCTCTCTCTCTCTCTCTCTCTCTCTCTCTCTCTCTCTCTCTCTCTGTCTGTTGTTCTGTCTGTCTTTGTTTCATGTTTTTTTCTCTGTCACTGCCTTACTCTTTTATTGTCTTCCTCACACACTATCTCTTTTTGGGCATTTGTCTTTGTCACTCTGCCTCTCTCTCTCTGCGCGCTAGGCCTTACAGCTCTATGGGGTTTTCTAGTCTCCTGCAATGCGTGTGTGCGTACGTGGGTAGCAGTCTTGCTTCCACATGCTTTCTGCTTCCACTCCCCCAACGCACTGCAGTTCGTGTCGTCGGCTAAAACTTATATTTTTGTGTCGACGTTGCTAAATTATTATGTACCATACGGATAGCATGCAATTGATTTGCAACATTTTGAAAGCCAAACGATTTTACATTAAAGTTGTCTATTACACTTCTCAAAGAGAATTATGTTTAATGACAGCAACGCTAGGCTGATCTTAACCCTACCATTGACTTTCGATCTTAAAGTCTGGGTTTTTTTTCCAGTTTCATGACAATAACTCTAGGCTGATCCTAACTCTAAACTCTGAGTGGTTTTGATTCTCGATCTCAAAATCTGATTTATTTCAGTTTCACGACAATAACTCTGCTCTCTAGGCTGATCTCGCCCTATAATATTCATTTTACAGCACTCGATCTCAAAGTCTGGTTCTTTTCAATTTCATGACAACCCTAGGCTGTTCCTACCCGTATCCTCACTGTCTTTTTGATTATCGATCTCAAAGTCTGGTTCTTTTCTGTTTAATGACAACAACCGTAGGCTGGTCCTATCCCTATCCTCTTCGTGTTTACGACTCTTGATTTCGAAGTCTGGTTTCTTTCAGTTTCATGACAACAACCCTAGGCTGATCCTAGCCATATCCTAATAATTTTTATGACTCTCCATCACAAAGTCTGGTTCTTTTCAGTTTCACAACAACCCCAGGCTGATCCTAACCCTATCCTCTTCACGTTAAGGCTCTCGGTCTCAAAGTCTGGTTTCTGTCAACCCTAGGCTGATCCTAACCCTATCCTCTTCATGTTAATGCTCTCGATCTCAAAGTCTGGTTTCTGTCAGTTTCATGACAACATCCCTAGGCTGATCCTACCCTTATCATCTTCATGATTGCGACTCTCGATCTTAAAGTCTGGTTCTATTCAGTTTCATGACAACCCTAAGCTGATCCTAACCCTATCCCCTATATGTTTATGATTCTCGATCTCAAATTCTGGTTCGTTTCAGTACAATGACAACTCTAGGCTGATCCTAACCCTATCCGCTTCGTGTTTACGACTCTCAACGTCAAAGTCTGGTTTCTTTCAGTTTTATGACAATAACCCTAGGCTGATCGTAACCATATCCTCTTTGTGTTTACGACTCGATCTCAAAGTGGTTCTTTTCAGTATCACGACAACAACCCTAGGCTGGCCTCTTCCTGTTTTCGACTCAAAAATCAAAGTCTTCTTTCTTTCAGTTTCACAACAACAACCATAGGCTGATCCTAACCCTGTTCTCTTCATGTTTACGACTATCAATGTCAAAGTGTGATTCTTTTTAGTTTCACAACTCTAAGTTGATCCTAACCCTATCCTCTTAGCCTATCCTTATCCTCTTCGTGTTTACTACTCTCGATCTCAAAGTCTGGTTTCTTTCAGTTTCATGACAATAACTCTAGGCTGATTCTAGCCCTATCCTTTTAGTGTTTTCGACTCGATCTCAAAGTCTGGTTCTTCCTTGATTGGTTGCCTCCTGATGGCCTAACAAAGATTCCCTCCCCTGGGACTGATGGTCTTAAATTCTGCGCCTCAAAACATAGCGACAGTTATATGGGGCTCAAAAATGATAAAATACTAGTTCACTACTTAACTGGCTTTAAGATACCAGTTAAGAAGTTAACTGTCTTTTCTTATTCCAGTTAAGTAGCTAACTGACATAATCAACTTCTGCTTCCAGCAAAAGAAAAGTCAGTTAACTGGCATTTTGTTAGAAAAACCAACCCCTTAAGTGTTGTTTTTTTAACACGAAAGTTAAGACCCTTTTCAGTAGCACCCTTTAGTCACAATGTTAGGATTGTTTAACAAAAATGTTATTGCTATTTCAATAGCAGTCTTTGATTACATTAATACAATGTTATAATTGCTGAATGAACAATTTTATGTCCCGTTCTAGTGATCTCTTTTGATACAACGGTTTAAGGGGAAGCAACCTCAGAAGACGCACACAAGTTTGTTACTAGTGTATTTTATGCACATATTTTGCAACACAATTACAAGGTGTTTTACACTTTCTGTTGCTGCTAGTTCAATTTGATGCAGTTCTTATTGTTTGTTCATAAAAACACAATCTTTCTATTTATAACAGTCACTCGCATTGTTTTATTTGTTAATTTATGAATGTCTGAGTGCTGTCATATTAAAAAATAAAGGCTGAGGTTTTTTTAATTTGTAAATTGAAATGCGAACATTGTCTTGGCTCGACTTTATAGTTGAACTTGGGTCAACTGAATTTCTTGTAGGTCTACTCGCACGGGCATAAATATAATTATAGGCCTACCCCGGTCAAACGCGTTCGTGCGACACAATAATTTATTATGACAGTCATACAAAGACACTTACGTGCGCGTGTGCAAGCATTTACGCATGTACACATACATACACATATACCCCCCCCCCCCCCCACACACACACACACACACAACAGCATCCGTACATATTACTGCAAATATCAACACACGTGCGCGCATGTTCATACAGGTTAGGCCTATTTATCTGTAGCCACATACGAATGCACACACATCAAATCATACCGCCCCCCAAAATAATCACACATTCAAGCATAACATTATGCGCAAATACGCTCTTGGTCGCGCACACACACAAACACACACGTACCCAGAACCATCCATTTTCTCAGATTCATGGCAGGAATTTGGTGACAGCGTTGTAACGGATTGCTGAAAACAGAAAATATGATGCCGGACAAAAGAAACTACACACGTGCATTATATGCGCATAAAAGAACGGCTCATTCAAATCATTTCAAATTTTGCTCATGTCTAATGCAATTATTGGGGTTTCCAAACTGTTAAGTTTTATTGCATTCATGCGATTAGTTTCGATACAAAAGCTCAACAAAGAATACCGCCCCCAAATTAAAAAATCACAAAAAAGTGAAAATTGGGTGTGTCCACTGTTGGCGAGGCCAAATGTTTACACCATGTCTCATGAACCCCCCAATGTGTCCATAAAGTCCCGAGGGACTACTATGTATTAGACAGATAAAGGTATTGCTGCTTGGGTGGGCATACCCAATTTTTACACTTTTTGAACAGCCGTATTTTATTATGTTAAACTTAGGGGGTTGCGTTACTTGTTGAGATAATGCTTCAAAACTGATTATACGAATGCAATGAAATTTTAGGATATGGTGGACTTA
>CM065680.1:54801703-54816703 GCA_017654935.2 Phymorhynchus buccinoides
GTGAACATTGAACATTGGTTTATTGCCATGAATCCTAAACAAAGGCTTATAAGGCAGAAGTTAAGATTACAAACAACGCAAAATACTATTCATGCTTTTTGCCACAAATGGCTGTAGTTCATCTAACATCATCATGTCTGATGGAGACTGAACATTTGATTCTAAACGTTGTTTGTCTACATTTTCCATCAATTTGTAACGATCTTCTTTATACATAACGCAGGTATTCAAAAGGTGTAACTCATCTTCTATCTCATGACATTTTTGGCAAAGTCTTTTTTCTCTCACAATATTCTTGTGTCTACCAATTTCGATGTTCAAATTATGAGCACTAAGTCTCAATTTACATAGAGCCTGTTTTTGTTGTCTATCCAAAATCATATAATAAAAGCAACAGCAACCGAGGCGGCCGTGTCATTTGCGCAGTTTCGCAAATGCGCAAAACGCGTATCCACCGGCCTCTCGGCGCCCGTATCTCCGGTATTTCTGGACGGATTGCCTTCGAATTTGGAAGGTAGATGACCGGGGACAGTGACTATCCGTGTACCAAACCGGAAGCGAATCGATTTAGAAACGCGCGCGATATACGCCGCTTCACCTTTTCACAAACCGCGGCAAAACGAGACCCGACATTGACTCGGCATTTGGAACGTGCATGACTAGTGACAGTGACTATCTTGGTGCAAAATTTCAACAGCAACAGCGGGCGATATGAGCCAATTTACATTTGCGCCGACCGAAAACGGACGCAAAGTTCAACACTATACAGAGAAACGACTGCCCACCAGCGAGAAAACGGATGGACAGCAGAGATTACTTTAGCGAGGATTACCTTACCTACGTACAACATCGCGCTATTCTCCAATATTGTCTTCCAACTAACATGAGCTTAACGCATGCGGGTGGGGACTCATTGACGTTGACTGAGGTTAGCCCGTGCGCGTGAGTGCATAGGGTGGAGGTGGGGAGTAGGGAGGCAGGGTGGGGATGGGTGGGGTGGGGGGGGGGTGGGGTGGGCGGGGTATGGGAGGCAGTAGAACGGGATGAGTGAAGAAGATGGAAGGAGGGAGAGAGACAAAAGTAATAATAATATTTCGCGGACCCGGCGAAACCAGTACTCAGCGTTACCAGTACGTGGCGTTACCAGTACTGGGCATTACCAGTACTAGGCGTTGACCTAGTAGTACTAAAAAGGTACGGTTCTATTCGATATTCTTTAGTAACATCATTATAAAACCTGAGCCGTGATACTTCTCCCTTTTTTTTTTTTTAGTTTTAGGGGGGGGGGGGTGGGTGGGGGGGGGGGGGGGGGGGGGGGGGGTTGTGTGTGTGTGTGACGTGTTTCCTGTGAGCATTAGAAAGTCGACTTGAAACTGCTCTTCGGAAAATTTTTCATTTTTGTGGAATCTGTGTGCATCTGAGTTTAATTCATATTCTATCGGTTTTCGTAAGAAGCCATTGATATTTGTGTTAAGATTTTTGAACGTGAATTGAATCAGTGAAGTAGTTTTTGCATTTTTTGTCGTCCAGTTGACTTTGCTGTCTTACAAGTAACTGACCATGTCTCAAGCTCAAGCAGGTTTGTTTGCCAAGGTGATTGAAAATGTGAAGTTTGATGATTTTAATATCGAAGAATTACTACTGGGGGCTTTCAACGACCGCAACAATCCTTGTTCGTCGGGAAAAGGCAAAGGAAAGAGTCAGGCGTCAAAGGCATCGTCAAGTGACGTCAATCACTCAATGGTGACCCAATTGGCGAAATTGCGTCACGTCTGGTAGAACTTCTAGTTCCACTTTTGACAGACACTTTCAAGAAAGCATTGAATTCTTGCCTGAAGTCCCTGGTGCCTGAGCTATCAGAAAAGCTTACTGATGAGCTCAACAAAGTTTCTTCAAAGGTTCAACAAGGGAATCTATTGCTGCGCTATGAGCAGGATAGACTGGACCAGTACCAGCGCAGGGAAATGGTCCCGATTGTTGGACTAAAAGAGGAAGAAAACGAAGACCTGGAAAAAAAGCTGATTGATTTGAGCAAGAAAGTCGGGGCGGAGTTGGATCCAAAGGACATATCGACATGCCCTTTCTTTCTAGTTTGACAGGAAAATCGAACTGAACGTCGAGTCCTCAACAAGGGAATCTATTGCTGCGCTATGAGCAGGATAGACTGGACCTGCGCAGGGAAATGGTCGGACGGGGACTTAAAGCTAATATGACCCGTGCGCTTACGCACGTAAAAATCCCACGGCAGTTGAAAGTCGGTAAGAGCAGGGAGAAATCCCGCTGTCTGGTATTGCCAAATTGATAGCTAGGGTTTCCAAGTGAGCCCACACCCCCTCCTCACCTTGTCCCCCCCCCCCCCCCCAATTTGTGTTTTAATTGGGGAGAGCAGCCCGAATTTCACAACGATAAGTCTCTGTGACTAGAATATAGTATTACCAAATTCCAAACACAAAAACATACCAAATAATCTAGATGAAAATAATGTAAAATTGAACACTTTGATCTTTAGAAAAATAGGTATAGGTAAAGACTTGCCCCTCCCCCCCCCCCCCCCCCCCTTACATTTCTCAGCTCTCCCCACACTTTCACAAATGCCTTTCTTACCAAACATTAAGCTGTATCTTATCAACGTTTTGAGATAATTATCTTTGTTGAATAATTAATCGCAGTCACGATAGGACCCCCCCCCCCCCCCCCCCCCCCCCCTATATATAGTGCAGTACACACAACAGCCGCGGAGCATTTGTCACAGTTCCGGTTCATTGCGTTTTTTCCGTCTAACCTGTTCATTATTTTATCAGACAAACAAGCTGTGTCATAAAAGGGGGAAACCATTAAAACAATCAAAATGTATGAGGGAAAAAAAGAAGCTTACTCGTATACAGAGCTGAGATTCACGTTCATGTCAGGGGAATCGAAAGTAATCGGAGGCAGGTTACAGAACTCTCTCCACTCGTTGAAGGGGGGTAACCCGTGGTCCCTGCCTCTCTGGATGTTCACTGCAACCATCGTCATCAACTTTGTCATTGTAGTAGTTTTCATCTCCAAGAAACACGTGAAAAAGAGTATGTTGGTATTTTGTTTTTTAAAACCATAAATAGTAAGAATTTTTTTTTAAGGTGAATTAGTTTTTGAAATTAATTGAAAATCTGAACTAGTGGTTCAATTCCAAAATGATTTATTAATTTTGATAGGAAAATAAAGACTTGTATCATTTTATTGCGATAATATGACGAGTGGATAGCATTCAAAAAATGCGTATTTATGTCCATTCTCCAGTGGAGGTAGACCTGTAATGTTTCTTGCTTTTGGTGTGGGAACAAAACAAAAATTATGTTGTCAAGAGCTCTGTTTGGAGAGGCATACTACTTTAGTCAAGTTGCGAAATTCTGTCTGTGGTGTAAAGAAAACTATCTGGACCTCAGTGTGCTCAAAACAAAAGAAATGTTAATAGACTTTAGGAAAGATCCACCCCCTGTGCCAAAGGTAGACATTGATGGTGAAACAGTGGAAAGAGTTTCAGAATACAAATACTTAGGTACCATTTTGGACGACAAACTGACTTTCGACAAGAACACACACAACATACATAATAAATGTCAATCAAAGATTGTTTATTTTGCACAGACTGAGAAATATTGGTATTAATTCAAACATTCTGCATACGTACTATAGTAGCTGCATTGAGTCTGTGCTTACTGTTTCCTTTACGTGTTGGTTTGGAAGTCTGTGTTTGAAGAACAAGCGTGTGTTGGATGATGTGGTGAATGTGTGTAGTAAAGATGTTGGAAAGAGAGAGATGGGTTTGAATGAGATGTACGAAAGACGAACCAAGCATAAAGCCAAGAAGATTGTAAATGACATCTCCCATGTTTTGTACAAACATTCCGAACTATTACATTCTGGACGTCGCTACAAAACGCTAAGTCAACTCCAGGGCACATAAATCCTTCATCCCCAGATCCATCCACCTCCTAAACTCATGATCCTTTTAGGTTTAAATGTGTGTTCATCGTGTTAAAATAAACTATGCATGCTTATCCTTAGATGTGCATGTATTCACATATAATGTGTATCTTTAAGCGTGTATTATGTGTAACTTTTGCTCCTATTCATGCATGCTGAATGTGGATGTTTTTGTTATTCTGGCACCTGAACCAAATTTCTCCTTGGGAGATAAAGTGAATTTGTTTGATTTGATTTGATTGATAACAGGGTTGTCCGTAAGAGCAAAGAAGAGTAAAACAAATCAGTCCAAACTTACCAGCCAGAAGATCAAGGCCATCTTTTGCAGTGGTGTTAGTCTCGAACATGTGATCGGTCAGACCGGGAACGAAACTGTTGTCTACTACGTCAGTGGGCTCGAATACAATGCCCCGGATGATGTCGGCCATGCTGTTCAGGGCGTAGCGAGGTCTCATTAGTGTGTCTTGGAGCTGCAGAGTCTTTGACCCTATCTGTGGGACATCATAAGCACAAGCAATGGACAACATCGTGATGCTGTCACACGCTTCAAATTACACCCTTCTAGGGTCTCCCTGAAAACACTAAGAACAATTTCGAAGTTATCCTCTGCAGAGCGCGTTTTATTCCACATGTAACTGCATGGTCCTGTGAGAGTAGGAGCAACAAGTGGATCGCCGGGCAGCAGATAAGTTCCCGAGCGGGTGAACTTTGGCACATAACAGCAGCATGACGCATCTGCGCCCCAGTGACAAGAATCTGAGCAATTGCCAGAACAAAACTAATAAATAAAAGTTGCACTTTGCATGTTCGCGCAAATTCTGTGGAGGAAAAGTCGCTCAAGTTGACCCATTCACGCTTTTTGACAACTCCCCATTCGTTTATTCATTCACGATGTTTTTCATTAACACATTCTTGCATTCCTTCACTCATGAATTTGTCCATTCCTTCACTCATTCTTCCTTCTTTGTCCGTCACCGAAGGTGAACGGACATTGCGATGGGCAAGGAACCAATATTAGGCCTATTTTTTCAGTATGTTGATCGTTAGTTTTTTTAGGGTGTTTTTTTTCTTCTCAATCAATCTGTCTGTCCCAAGGATATCTCCCTGAACCGCTTGACCGAATCGCAAACAATCAAATTTTGTGTGAAGGTGTGCCTCCTTAATAGGAAGAGATCGGCGCAAATCATTTTGCCGTCGTGACCTTGACCTTGACGTACGACCTTGAAAACCGAAAATCTATTTGTAACCATATCTCGGGCACCGATCGACATAGGATGTTGAAACTTGGCATGAAGGTGGTTTGGCTTATCAAGGTCCCGATAATTTTCTCTCTTCTCTAGGGCATACAGTACCACACACAATCTGAAGCGCTTCTGTCAAGTACAAATGTGGAAAATATGGCTTAAAACCCAATGTGTAGACAGCTACCACTTTCAAGGCCTACCGATCGCCCGGACCGTGACCTTGACCTTGATCGGTATGCCACCATCAGAACGGGCATAAGCCAAAGTACCTTCATGCCAAATTTGAAGACTCTAACACTAACGGTGTGGGAGTTATGGCCCCTGAAAGATTTTCGGTTTTCAAGGTCGTACGCCAAGGTCAAGGTCACGACGGCAAAATGGTTTGCGCGGATGCCTTCCTCTCATGGTGACACACCAGCACACAAAATTTGACGTGATTCGGTCAACCCGTTCGAAAGATATCCTTGGGACAGACAGAAGGAGAAAAAATGACCCTCCGATTTTCAGGCTCCAGCGATCTTTTTGACCTTGACCTTGACCTTGATCGGTATGCCATCAACAGAACGGACATAAGCCAAACCACCTTCATACCAAGTTTCAACATCCTATGTCGATCGGTGCCCGAGATATGGCTAAAAATAGATTTTCGGTTTTCAAGGTCGTACGTCAAGGTCAAGGTCACGACGGCAAAATGGTTTGCGCGGATCTCTTCCTATTAAGGTGGCACACCTTCACACAAAATTTGACGCGATTCGGTCAAGCGGTTCGGGAGTTATCCTTGGGACAGACAGAAAAAAAAACAAAAACCCCAACAAACCAGCCCAAAATCACCTTCGGTGAAAAAAACAAACAAACTTTGATAAATGATTCCTGTAACCGATTCGCTTCCCCTTCCCCTAACATGTATTGTGGTCCATGGCCAATATGCATTAAACATTTCAGTGTTCAGTGTTCAGTGTTCTCTCTCTCTCTCTCTCTCTCTCTCTCTCTCTCTCTCTCTCTCTCTCTCTCTCTCTCTCTCTCTCTCTCTCTCTCTCTCTCTCTCCATCCAAAGCACGAGAAAGCTCCTTTGTGGTATCCAAACACAAATAGCAGTTAGGCTACAGCAGACAGAGCCAGCCAGAACTACAACGCCTAACCATGCCCATCGCAAAGTCCGATCACCTTCGGTGACGGACAAAAACTCTCTCTCTCTCTCTCTCTCTCTCTCTCTCTCTCTCTCTCTCCATCCAAAGCACGAGAAAGCTCCTTTGTGGTATCCAAACACAAATAGCAGTTAGGCTACACGCAGACAGAGCGAGCGTATTATTGGAATGAATCTTGGCGTAGTAGTTGTAGCGCGATCGTTGCTCTGCTCTTTGTCTGAGCGTTATCTCTCTCATAGCTTGGAAGGCAATCACGTTGGTGAAAGGGTGGTGGGGGTGGTTGTGGCGCGTTCTCATTTTCTTGCTGTTTTAGTAATGGAGTGTTCCTTTCACAATGCAAGTGGGCTTTTTGTCTGCAAACTTTGTTAACATAAACAAAAACAAAATAAAAGTCTAAATAATGTATGACTGTAAATGACCGGTTACAGATTGGCCCATAGGAAGACTATAACCGTTGTTATCCTGGCCTTCAACTTTCTTGTTCTTATATTCAGAATTACTATTAACCAATGCATCTACATACCAAATTTGAACATTGTAAGTCGAACGGTGTCAAATATATGGCCACAAGAAAAAAACCGTTTTCAAGGTCAAACTTCAAGGCCAATTCAGCATGGTTAACATTTTTGTAAGGAACCTTTTGTGTACTGTGATGCACCATCACACAACATTTGAAGTGATTCTATGCAGCCGTTCTTGAGATTCAGCCTTAGGCCGTGTACACACATAAGCGGATATTCCATGCGGAAACCCTAGCGCAGTCCATAAATAAGTGAAACAAAAAAGGGAAAAAATTTGCGCAAGTGTCCGAATTTCCCCTATATGCGTAAACTTTTATCCTTCTTTCTTCCACTTATTTATTAGGGTTTTCTTCTACGGAACTTACGCGTCTAATGTGAACCCGGTCTTAGGGTTCGAACCCCGAGACTCGCGCTCACACCATTGCATGCATTATAGCCCATTCATCGGAAAACGTTGTGGGGAAAAAACCGCATTGAAATACGTGCAAAACTTCGCGAGATATTAGTGATTAAGTGTTTGGGGTTTGAACTCCTTAATCATTCACCTTGACCTTAAAATACAACCAAAGCAATCAGTCGATAGGTAATATCCTCTAAAACTTGTACATTGAAAGCGATTGAAACAGACTGAACGGTTTTCAAGAAAACGCGTCCGGACGGACACACGCACGCACGGACGGACGGACACTGCCAAAAACAAGGGCATCGCCGGGCGGCAGCAACGCATTGTGACAATGCAAACCCGGCCAGAGTTATGTCCTCTTCCCCCCACCCCCCAATAAACACACCACTTTCCACCCTTACAGAACGCATAAAATACATATCCCAAAATTTGAAGCGATTCTGTTCAGTAGTTCACTAGATACAGCTGAACTTTTATACAAACTTCCTTGCACCGAGTTATGTCCTCCCCCCCCCCCCCCCCCCCCCCCACCCCCCAATAAACACACCACTTTCCACCCTTACAGAACACATAAAATACATAGCCCAAAATTTGAAGCGATTCTGTTCAGTAGTTCACGAGATACAGCTGAACTTTTATACAAACTTCCTTGCACCATGGTACACCACCACACACAATTTGAAGCGATTCTGTTCACTAGTTCACGAAATAAAGCTGGGGGACATTAAATAGCCCAAATAAGGAAATTTCGGTTTTCAAGGTCAAACTTCAAGGTCAAGGTCAGCACGGTGTTGATTAACGAAAGGAAGCTTCCTTTTCAAGCTGTCTACCCCTCTGCCAATTTTAATCAAAGTCCAAACAGTAGTTTTTAAGATAATCGATACACAGACACACAGACACACACACACACACACACACACACACACACACACACACACACACACACACACACACACACACACACAAAACAAATCGCAAAACCCCGGCCTCTGGCCGGGTAAACGGGCCGGGTAACAATAGCCTACTCCCCGAAGCTTCGCTCGGGAATTAATAAGCCGCGCACGCTACGTTAAGCGTGCAAGACTCGTTAGTAGGGGTAACAGGGTTTCTTCTCCAGTCCAATATCTCTCACATCATTGAAATACACAAATGGGTCTGTGAGAGCGAGAGCGGGGAACAGGCTACACACACCCCATGCCGTACCAGGTTGGTAGACCACCGGATTTAGCTCCAATAAATAGATGATTTAGAATCAGTTCCCAGCCAAATGTGTGTGTGCGTGCGTGCGTGCGTGCGTGTGTGTGAAAGAGAAAGAGTGATAGTGGATGAAGTAAAGACGATTTTCGGAAGAAAAAAACTAGGGGATTAAGTGTTTACCTCCGTTTCTCGGTCAAACACCATAGCAACAATGCAACAATGGCGTCGAAGCTTGAAACCACAGGATGCCAGTCAGCGACTTGCAAACATTTTGTAGAAAAATAAGGGGTGGCCAGTTGCTACAAAGTGATAGAACTTGCAAATTATGACGTAAAAATATACCTTACATCAAATTGAGAATGACGCACTGCGTTCTACATGCTGTGTGTCTCCCCAAACACACGAAGCGAGGGCTGGGGATTTACCTGATGGCAGAGTAACTTCCCCTGTTTGACCGATTGAATTAGGCAAGATAACTCATACACACCATGAAATTACTCCCCTTAATTATTTCCAAACAATTCCTATTGACCAGCATTGAGTCTTTAAAGCAAAATTTTCTTTAAATTTTAACAAAATTCTCTCAAATTCTCTTTCATCACTCGCACCTTCACAGCCTGTTTAACTTGGGAGTGGCCAAATCGAAACGTGGCCGTGGAGAAAACGTTGGTGACAGTGGGGTCGACTTCCGGGTCATACTGGTAGTCGCCTTCCGTCAGTCGATACTTGACTCTAGTGACGTCATCCAAAATTAGAGGAAGCCACTCTACGTAGGTCACGTGTTGAAACTGCGCTGAGAGAATCCTTCGGGCTTCCTGTTACAAATGAAACAAATGAAAAAATTGTATTATTTGGGACAATAACTTAGACGTTTTCGATGTGCCGTGAGCTCACAAAATTGCACGCGGAACTTGAAATGCGCTTTAGTAATCCGTCTGTATTTTCAAGGAAGATAATTTGTTCAAACTTGACCAGCTTATTTAGGGGTAAATCCTTATGTGACTGATTCTGTAGCCTATCGATTGAAGACGCCTCTCTTTGTAATCATTTGACAGTCGATCAATATTGTAAATTGTAAGCCTAACTCAAGTTTGTTTAAAAAGAATGATTTACATTAAATTTGCGAAACAGTTCATCGCTTTTAAAAAAAATAGAAAATGTTAATTCATGCATGCAGAATTTTAAAATAATATGGACCTACTTGATCATGTAGTATTCAGCTGTACCCATACTAGATAATCTTTTCTCTTCTTATCATATCACATTATATCAGTTTAGGCTCTGTATGTGTTTTGGTTTAAATATCGTTTTTATTCTGAATGTCACAAATTAATAGTATACAATGACGAAATGGGGGAAGAAAAAACACCTTATATCTTTTTGAAGCCTTTTGCATTTTTTTTAATATGTTGTACAAATTGATATATATATATATTTTGCCCATGAATTACTTAAGCTTTTTTGGACGTAGATCATTACTTTGGCTTTTTAATTTATTCTTATGTACAGTTTCATTAGAAAGATTGTTCCATTCAGTGATTACTCTGTTAGTAAAAAAGTTTTGAGCTGAACGACTGTTATTTAGTTTTTTTTTGTTAGTTTGAAATTATGCCCCCGTGTTCTTTCTTCTTCAGCCCTGACCATCACGCTGGACCACCACGCCCTGGCCACCAGACACCAGGTGTCGTCAGCCAGGTGTGACCCCTGGTACAGCGCAGCGGCTGAGCAAACGCGGGCTGCCAAGCAGCACAAACGCCAAATGGAGAAACAGTGGACGCACTCGCGTCTGGCTGGCCACAAGCATGTGCTGAACCGCGCAAAGAAGGCTGTCACGGACATAGTGCATGCTGCAAAAACCACGTACTATTGTAACAAAATCAAAGAAAGCTTTTCATCTGGCAGATTATTTCAGGTATCCAATCAGCTACTTGGTATGGTAAAGACCTCACCCCTCACGTCCATTTTCCCACTCACTGAGCTCCCAAATCGTTTGCACTATTCGAAACAATCTTGAATCAGTCTTCTCCCATTCATTTGTTTCTAATGAACCCTGTTTTCATGGCCAGCCCCTGACTCATTTCACCCCTGTGACTCAAGATGTAGCCTAGTTAAACGGACAATTCTTTCCTCTCCACTCAAAACCTGTGAACTCGACCCATTTCCCTCTGACTTGCTTGTAGAATCTCTTGACGTTTTGTTGCCTTTCATCACTGACATCATGAATGCATCCCTCACTTCTGGGACCTTTCCTGACGAGTACAAGTGCTCTTTGGTAAAACCTCTGCTTAAGAAACCCTCGCTTGATCCTGATGACTTGAAAAATTACAGACCAGTTTCAAATCGCCCCTTTCTGTCTAAACTGCTTGAACGCCTTGTTCTTTTGCAACTAAACGAACATTTGACTCGCAACAATGTACTCAGTTCCTTACAGTCAGCATACAGACCCCATCATAGCACCGAAACCGCCCTTCTTAAGATCATGAAAGATATCATACAGGCATCAGAATTGTCAGAGGATCAGAGGATTTGAGAGGATTAAGAATTTTTGACAGAGGATTGGCTTCTACTGTCAGAGGTTTTGCCTTTTTAATTGAGTGTTATCCTTTGTGTTAAATAGCATTTTAAAGTGGTTTATCACTATATTTAGCCTTTTTGGTGGTGTTGGGAATTCACTTCAGTGTTGTTCCTCTTCAGTCCTTGGGCCTTGATGTCCCTTTTACCGCGGTTTTCAGAGGATTTTCAGAGGATGTGACTATTCTGATGCCTGATCCTAACATCCCTTGACAATGGTAAAATGTCCGTCCTTACTTTACTAGACCTCTCCGCCGCTTTCGATACTATTGACCATGCTATCCTACTAAACAGACTTTCCTATTCCTTTGACATTTCTGGCTCTACTCTCTCCTGGTTTAAAGCCTATCTCTCAAACAGAACTGAAACAATCTCAGTAGCAGGCCATAAATCCACTCCATCGACTGTTAAGCATGGCGTTCCCCAGGGCTCTGTCCTGGGACCTGTGCTTTTTGTATTGTATACGCAACCCCTTTTCAACATTGTTAAGAATCATTCTGTAAATCATCATGCCTTCGCTGATGATAATCAACTATACACTGAAACAACTCTTTCTGACTTCGACTCCACTGTTCAAGGTCTTCAAGGATGTGTCAGTAATGTCAAAACATGGATGAATGAAAACAAACTCCAATTAAATGACAGCAAAACTGAGGCCATCATAATGACTTCTAAAAGACTCTCTGTTGACAGGTCCCTTCCATCTTCCATAAGGATAGGTGACTCAGATATTGATTTTGTTCCTTCTGTCAAAAACCTGGGCGTCACTATCGATTACAACCTTACAATGAAAACACATATGAACAATGTCTGCAAAATAGCCTATCTACAGATTCGTAACATAAGTTCCATTTGCCACCTCCTTACCACTCAGGCAACACAAACTCTCGTCTGTTCTCTCGTCTTGTCTAGGCTAGACTATTGTAACTCTCTGTTATTTGGTTGCCCGCAGTCCTCAATCCAGAAACTTCAGAAAGTTCAGAACGCAGCTGCAAGATTGATTTTCAAAGCAAAAAAGACACAGCATATCACCTCGCTACTTCACACTCTTCACTGGCTTCCAATTTCTGCTCGAATTCAGTACAAGGTCGCATGCCTCACCTTCAACTCTATTAATGGAATTGCCCCTCAGTATCTCACTGACATTGTACAAACCTACACTCCCACCCAACATCTCAGATCTTCCTCCGACTCATGCCTGCTCTCCACTCCCCATATTAAAACTAAATCCTTCGGTGAATTTTCTTTCTCGTACTCTGCTCCCTCGGTCTGGAATAGCTTACCACACAGTGTTCGCCACTCTTCCTCTGTCCAGTCTTTCAAAACTTCTCTGAAAACTCATCTTTTTGAAACCTCATACTCTCACCTCTAATCCACGTAGTCCTTGATGATATTAACCTGCAGTGTGTGTGTGTGTGTGTGTGTGTGTGTGTGTGTGTGTGTGTGTGTGTGTGTGTGTGTGTGTGTGTGTGTGTGTGTGTGAATGACCTTGGTGACGAGTTTCATTTTGTAATGAAATGTCCCAAATACAATGATATCAGATGTCAGTTTATTTCCAGAAAATTTACATGTGTAAAGTCCGTCTTTAACTACTGTCGATTGCTCTGTGGTGGTAAAAAGGTGTTATTAAATTTAGCTAAATTTTTAAGGTTTAGTAAAGTTGTGTGACATTTTGGTGTGTTAATTACATTAGAGTTATCTTTTGTAACTGTTTTCAATTGTTGCATTAATTTTGTATTTGCTTGATTTGCTTCAAGTCCTCCATGCCCCAAAAGGGGTCAAAGGATTAAACAATCTTTGAATCTTTGTGTGTGTGTGTGTGTGTGTGTGTGTGTGTGTGTGTGCGTGTGCGTGCGTGTGCGTGTGTGTGCGTGTGTGTGTGTGTGCGTGCGTGCGTGCGGGGGGGGGGAGAGGGAGGGGGGAGAGAGGGGAGGGAGGGTGAGAGAGATTAATACATGTATTTTGTCTCACTTATTTTTAATGTTTATATTCACTGATACTTGTCTTCATGTTGATTATTCTTGGCTTGTCTTTAATGTGTATGAACTTGTCTTCACTTACTTATTTTTAATGTTCATATTCATGTTGATACTTGTCTTCATGTGTTGATTATTCTTGGCTTGTCTTCAATGTGTATGAACAGTCTCACTTATTTTTAATGTTTATATTCATTGATACTTGTCTTCATGTTGATTATTCTTGGCTTGTCTTTAATGTGTATGAACAGTCTCACTTATTTTTAATGTTTATATTCACTGATACTTGTCTTCATGTTGATTATTCTTGGCTTGTCTTTAATGTGTATGAACAGTCTCACTTATTTTTAATGTTTATATTCATTGATACTTGTCTTCATGTTGATTATTCTTGGCTTGTCTTTAATGTGTATGTTTATCTGTATGTTAGTGTTTAGGCCTTTGTTCAGCACTTTGAGCTCCCTGCAAAGGGAGTTAAGCGCTCTATAAATAACCATTATTATTATTATTATTATTATTATTATTATTATTATTATTATTATTAAGGGATAGAAAAGTTTTAGTTGTGTTAGGATCATAAAACGTGTTAAGACTTTTATATTCCTTTCTCAGATCACCTCTAAGACATCTATATTCCAAACTTGGTATTCCCAGATACTTTAGTCTGTCTTCATATTCCATATTTCTGGTTCAAATAATTGTTTTCGTAAATCTTCTTTGGACACCTTCTGTATGATCAATACGTTTTCTTAAAAAGGGACACCAGACAAGATTACCATACTCTAATAAAGGACGTACCAATGTTTTACAAAGAGGTATCATAATTTCCTTTGATTTATTGGTAATTGTTCTGATTAGGAGTCCAGCAGTACGGTCTGCCTTTTTAACAGTATTGTTGATGTGTGGTTCAAAAGATAGGAATGGATCAACTATAACACCAAGGTCTTTCTCCGCATTTGTGCTCTCAAGAATCCTTCTGACACCACCATCATTCATAAAATACTCATGCATGGGGTTCTTTTTCCCAGATGCATCACTTTGCAGTTTTGACTATTGAAATTCATCAGCAAATCTTCTGACCAAGGTTCTTTTCCCCAGATGCATCACTTTGCATTTTTGACTTGAAATTCATCAGCAAATCTTCTGACCAGTTAACCGAAGAATCAATACACTTCTGGATTTTTTATTTTAATTCTGAATTATGATTTACAGTGGAATAGGTTTTATTGTCATCTGCAAATATTTTAACTTCACACTCAACCTTTTCATGCAAGTCATTTATAAAATAAATAAAAAGGGTAGGGCCAAGGACACTTCCCTGTGGAACTCCACTTGTAACTTGTATTTTATCTGAACATGAATTGTTAACATTGACATACGGTGTACGTCAACATAGAAAATCTTCAATCCAAGATAACAGGCTGCCAGTAACTCCATAAACTCTTAGGGTACGTACACATACATGTGGAGATTCCGTGCAGAAACCTGTGCGCTATCCGTAAATAAGTAAAAGAAAGAAAGGGAAAAGATTTGCGCACGTGTCCGTATTTCCCCCTAATCCGTAAATGTTTACTTTTCTTTCTCTTACTTATTTACGGATTGTGCATGGGATTTTCGCATGAACCGTGTATGAGGCCTTAGTTTATATACAAGTCTCTGATGTGGTACAGTGTCGAAAGCCTTGCGTAAATATAAATAAACAACATCAACGAGCATACTATCATCCAGCGAGGACATCCATTCATTAATCGTCACTAACAACTGTGTGACACATGAACGACTTTTAGTAAAACCAAACTGATCTTTTGAAAGCAGATTTTTGTTAAATGCTCACAAATAAATCCTTCAAAAACTTTACAAATATTTGATTTCAAACTCAATGGATGATAGTTATTCTGAAATTTTGTGTGTGGAGAGGATTCTGTTATTCCTGTTGTACTTCAGATTATGCAGAACGCGATTATGTGAAGTGTTGCT
>CM065680.1:54821703-54829203 GCA_017654935.2 Phymorhynchus buccinoides
GGTAATAAGCAAAAATGTTGGGCATTACCGGTAATGCGCAAATTACTGTAATTGAGCACGACATAATCTAACCAAAACGGAAGAGGAAGTACAAATCAAAGGGCTACAATCATGCCCATTACAATGAGAGTCATTTAACAGAGTAACTTCCCTTTAACTATTAGTGGGCTTCAGAGATTACCAAATATTAAAAACAAGAGCACCTTGGCGTCTTTCAAAAACTCTTATTATAAATACTTAGTCGAGCGTTTATAAAGCGCCTATATTTATGACAGGTTGCTTCTTCTGTATTAAACCATGGTTCTTTCTCAAATGTATTACCCCACTTGATTATTTTACATTAATAGCTTGTGTATGATGTATTCTGTAATAATGATTTGCATCCAATTCAAAAGACCGATAGGTCGTAAAACACCATTTTTCATTCTTCAAAAGAAATTACTTGTGGCGGTACCATAGCCGATGAGGTTTAACCGAGGCGTGGTTACCGCTACACCTATGTGTATTGTTTTAAAAAATCGGGACTTTACTGGAGTTGCACTGCCTCCGGGCATTGCCTCCAGTATTGTTCCCACCATCTTTGTATTTACAAATGTCCTAGACCGAGAGGACGTAAAGCACCATTTTTCATTCTTCATTTGCATCCAATGAATGTATGCTAAACGCGGGAGAACAAATAATTCGTTGTAAGCGTTTAGATTCAGAAAATGTTCTTGTTCCTTATTCATTGGTAACTGTTATTGAATGTCATGTTAGGAGATACGTAGATAAAGGTGTCTGTGCGTGTGCGTGTGTGTGTGTGTGTGTGTGTGTGTGTGTGTGTGTGTGTGTGTGTGTGTGTGTGTGTGTGTGTGTGTGTGCGTGTGCGTATGCGTGCGCGCGCGCGCGTGTGTGTATGCACGCATGTGTGTTTTTCATTCTGCATGTTTCTACTTTCTTTATTCTGTTTTGATTGTATTTTGTTCGCTTTTACAAGCCTTCATTGGTGTTGCATGCTCATACTTTATTTGTTATTTATTTGTTTGCTTGTTTTCGGGTTTTTTGTCTGAGTACCTGAAGAAAAAAAAGCTCTGTTTGTGCTTATTCAGTTATCCTCAATAAACATTCGAGTTCATTCGATCGAGGTCTCTCTCTCTCTCTCTCTCTCTCTCTCTCTCTCTCTCTCTCTCTCTCTCTCTCTCTCTCTCTCTCTCTCTCTCTCTCTCTCTCTCTCTCTCTCCTCTCTCTCTCTCTCTCTCTCTCTCTCTCTCTCTCTCTCTCTCTCTCTCTCTCTCTCTCTCTCTCCCTCCCTCCCTCCCTCCCTCTCTCTCTCTCTCTCTCTCTCTCTCTCTCTCTCTCTCTCTCTCTCTCTCTCTCTCTCTCTCTCTCTCTCTCTCTCTCTCTCTCCTCTCTCTCTAGCTCCTCTCCCCTCCCTCTCTCCCCCATAGCATAGAGTACAAGAAAACCAGCATTGTAAAACCGAAAAGCATAGGTGAAACAACGAACATTTTATGACAAGCAGGAGGTGAAAGTTACTTCAATTTAAACATATTTAACAAGTATTTCCAAACATATAAACGCCTCTCTCTCTCTCTCTCTCTCTCTCTCTCTCTCTCTCTCTCTCTCTCTCTCTCTCTCTCTCTCTCTCTCTCTCTCTCTCTCTCTCTCTCTCTCTCTCTCTCTCTCTCTCTCTCTCTCTCTCTCTCTCTCTCTCTCTCTCTCTCTCTCTCTCACACACACACACACACACAATTATCTCACATAGTAGGCATATAGAGTACAAGAAAACCGACATTGTAAAACCGAAAAGCGTAGGTGAAACAACGAAAAATGTATGACAAGTAGGAGGTGAATGTAACTTCAATTTAAACATATTTAGCAAACAAAAAACAAGCAAAAAACCGAACAAGGCATAAAATTGAGATGTAGACATTCGTTAGACATATTACAAGCCTCATTCCATCTGTCTGTGACACTCAAATACCTTCTTCTCCTTCTGCTAGAAATCTTGGCTTCCACATCTCTCAAGATATGAGTGTTGACAAAAAAGTTCAAACTATCTGTCGGTCAGCATACTGTGAGCTGCGTCGCATTGGTACGATATTAGCGGTATATGGGACTGGTTGTATTATGGATGTAGGGCCTAAATAAAATTACAGTGTGGGACTAGCGGTATGTGCTAACAAAAGTATACTTCCGCAATTGGCAACTAAACTGCCCCCCCCCCCCCCCCCCTCCCCAATTCCAATGCCCCTTTCTCTGAATACACTTAAAGAAACTTTAGAGACCCTTGTTTCGAATGAGGAGTGACTAATGGAGTTCTGATGAAAGCAGATATAGACCTAGTAGAAAAAGAAAGCAAAACGTAATAGAACATTACAAAAAACCAAAACAGTGTCGCAGAGCTGGCCCAATGCAACAAACCCACCGTCGCCGGAACACGTTCTCAACTCGACACATTCGCTAGGCACCCCACCGTATAAACTTTGAAGTGATTTTGCATCGCGGTTCACAAAATATTGCCCGAACACACATGGGAGAAAACGAGCAATGAAATAGGCACAAACAATCACATTAACCCTTTCGCCTCCAATGTCGCATGTATGCACCACAATGGTTTAGCACCCATGTAACTAAAAGGCATCAAATCAGGGCCTGTTATCCGAAGACCCTATTTTCTTAATTTTGGGAGGTAAGGATAGGCAGGCCTAATGTTATACATGTCACTGAGGAATTCACAAGATTGCAGATAATATTTTTCTCTCTACCAAGTCAAAAGTTTAATGGTATTTTTTGGCTGAAAAATATCTGGCGGCGAAAGGGTTAAAGCGGCGGGATAAAAAGGAAGCTCCCAGCTGTGCAATGAGAACAGATAAAAACAGCCAACATCTCAACGAGTATATTATGAGTTCCCCAGTGGGAACTATTGTGACGGCTGTGTGTGTGTGTGTGTGTGTGTGTGTGTGTGTGTGTGTGTGTGTGTGTGTGTGTGTGTGTGTGTGTGTGTGTATCTGTCTGTCTGTCTGTCAGTCTGTCTGTCTGTCTGTCTGTCCGTCTTACAATTATCTTAAAAACTACTGGTTATTACCCTCACCTTCTTCTCCTCTCAGGTTGTCCACAAGAGCCTGCGTGTTTCCGTACACAGATGAGGCATCCAGAAAAGACGTCAGTGTGTTGACTTGCTCTCTGGGCACTGCATCAATCCATCCATCAATCAAACAATTAGTCAATCAAACAATCGATCGATCAATCAATTAATGAACAGACCTACCAATAAATCAACCAACCAATAAATCAATAAATCAATCAATTAATCAGTCAGATCATCCAATATCAATCAATCAATCTGTCCATTCACCTCTCTCTTTCTCTCTCACTCTCTCTCTCTCTCTCTCTCTCTCTCTCTCTCTCTCTCTCTCTCTCTCTCTCTCTCTCTCTCTCTCTCTCTCTCTCTCTCTCTCTCTCTCTCTCTCTCTCTCTCTCTCTCTCTCACTATATATATATATATCTCTCTTTCTCTCTCACTCTCTCTCTCTCTCTATCTCTCTCTGGTTCTCTTTGCCTCTCTCTCTCTCTCTCTCTCTCTCTCTCTCTCTCTCTCTCTCTCTCTCTCTCTCTCTCTCTCTCTCTCTCTCTCTCTCTCTCTCTCTCTCTCTCTCTCTCTCTCTCGCTGAACAGGCAAGATGGCGACCAGTATGCAGCTGCTGAATGAGTTGTCCGATTCAAAATGGATTTGGGAGCGTTAATCAAATTCTACAGTGGAAAATATTGTTGTAATGAAGTTTGACTTTGTAAAACTGACCAACATGATCGATGTGAACGCCTGGAGGGCCTGCATTGGCCTGTTTCATGGTTTGAATCGAGGTGTGTCAGCTCTCAAACATAGGAAAACACAGATGGGTGACGGCAAGGTCGATGTGACAACAATGGACATTGTGATCGGGTTTGTTTTGATCTTGTTCGTGGTAAAGCTGACAGATGCTTTGTGTGTCAACATAGAAGCAATGAGCAACATAAACGTACATGACATGAACAACATATCAACTGTGACATGCAATGATCAAAGCTTCATCACGGAAACTATGCCATGCACAGAAAAGGTGTACCCTTCATCTGGCGTTGGAAACGACATGGTGTGTAAACTTCCCTTGCACGTGCCGGTCGTGCTGTTCGCGTTTGTTGTCAATGCTGTGTTTTCAAAGTGGCCGATCCTGCTAAGTAATGATGTACAGACGGACCCTGGCCCAAATAATGGACAGCACGTGCAGCACACAGAAGACAGTACGCAATCTGGGACACCAATGTTGACAGAAGACGGGCCTCTTACTTCGCAGGGGGTGGGTGAGATTTTGAAGGCCATTCAACTGCAGTCCCAGTAACTCCAGTCCCAATTCAACGAGCAAAACAAACAACTAAATCAACAACTAAGTCAACAACTAAGTCAACACAGAGAAGAACAAATGAAAGAAAACAAATCAATCAAAGACGAACTGTGTGACATTAAACAGAACTTACACAGAGTATCAGAGAAGTGTGAAAGAATCGATGAACGCTGTAACAAACTGGAAAATGACAACACTTCCCTATGTGCTAAAGTTGATGATATTACCTCTGATGTGAATGATCTGTTTCGCGAGACAGCTGAGAGAAAGGATGAAGGTGCAGAGATGTGTGCTGTGGTGGATGGTTTGAAAGAGGAAATAAACAAAATGCATGAGGAGATAGACAGATTGGAGGAGTTCTCACGTAGAGACAATCTCCGTATGTTTGGTGTGGCGTCTGTTGTGAGTGGTGAGAGGGAGAGTTATGATGATTGTGCCAGAGCTGTGTGTGAGGTGTTGAATGGGGTGGATGGAAGAAAGGTATGGTCAGAGGAGGACATTGTGCGGGTTCACAGAGTGGGCCCAGAGAAGACAGGGGAACCTAGAACGATGATTGTAAAGTTTAGGAAATGGAAAGATAAGATGATGTTGATCACGAACAGAGATTATAGAGGGAAGCTTGAAGAAAAGAAACGAGTGAGAGTAGCCAATGATCTCACGTTCAGACAAAGACAGACAATCGAATCAGCGAAGAAATTAGGTAAGTCTGCATTCTTTGTCAAAGGAAAGTTAGTGGTGGGGGAATCTCGTAGACAGACTGACAGAGATGACAGAAGTTGGGCACAGGTGGCAAGGGGAGAGAGTACTAGAACAAGAAAAAGAAGCACCTCCCCCACCCCCCATGACACAGAGCAAAGACACTCCAGCACCCTTCTCCCTTCCCAAGAATCCCCAGCTGTTGCTAGCCTTGCCTCTCCTGCTGTTATGGCCAGTAACCCCAATCATTGCGGTCAGCAAATATCTAATGATAGTGTAATGAACCCGGAAGTGATTATTGCAGACTGCACGGACTCTGAGGCACGTGCAGGTGGCAGGTGTGAGGCAGAAAAAGCGTGCGTTTCAGGCAACTTGCGTGACAGTAGTCCCGGTATAGGAAAGCAAGCTGCAGGGGCACGTTCAAAGGCAAATGCGCACTCGGGAGCTAAAGAGAAGCAGACAGGGATTAGTACTTTCTTTAAAGGACAAGCACAACAGTTGAATAGACCCCAGGCTTCCGGAAACTCTCGCTCTTTGCGGTCAAGCACAAACACAGATAAATAGGCCAGGCAAGGTTGTCAAGCTAAGGAAATAAACTTTCTTAATTACAATGTGGAAAATTTGTACAATCAAATTTCTGATGTTTCTTTTATGAATAATGTGAGTAATTTTGATATAGTTTGTCTAACTGAAACCTTTGTTGGTTCTTCGTTTGACTGGAGTTGTTTGTTTGCCAATTATGTAAAATTTGTTGCTCCTGCTAAAAAAAACTGTCAGTGCATGGTAAAAACTCAGGTGGAGTAGTATTACTAATCAAAAAATGTTTTGCTCAGTATGTTAAAGAAATTAAATTTGAGTGTGATAATGTTGTTGCTGTCCAGGTTAATAAATGCGTGTTTGGCGTTGATAAAGATGTGGTACTGATTGCTAGCTATGTTGTTCCTGAAGGAGGGCCGGCATATCGTGATAAAGAGTTAAAAGATGGCATTGTTATTGTTGAAGAACGTGTTTTGCAAACGATTGATTATGATAGTGTGCATATAATTGTGTGTGGGGATATGAATGCTAGGACGGGCAGGGAACAACCCAAAGAAGAACAAATGTTGAACTATGTACAGAATACAGATAATGATGATAGTGATGATGATGATAATGATTTGTATTGCTTTAAACGTAGCTCTAAAGATGTAACTATAAATAACTTTGGACGTTCATTGCTGGATTTTTGTTTCCTGTTTGACCTTGTAATTATGAACGGTTCCTGTAATACTGATATAGAAGGAGAGTTTACTTTTGTGGCACCACAAGGGTGTAGGGTAATCGATTATTTTCTTGTATCAAGGGAAGTAACTTCATTCTGTAACTTAACTGTTAACGATTGTCTCTTTTCATGGCATTTACCTGTACAGCTGACTTGGAAGTATTGTTCTGTTGAGGAAGATGTTGTTTTAATGCCTCAGTTGGGTGAAGAACGAGTTGTGTGGTGTGAAGAGAGTGTACATGTGTTTAAAACTGAGTTAAATTATAACGAGTTTAAACAGAGTATAGTTGAAGCTACCAATTGTTTGGATACAGATGTAAATAAATGTGTTGAAGTTTTTGTTAGCGCCCTTTATGGGGCTGCTGCATGCATGGTTAGAACTGTTGGTGGAAACATTAAAACTTCTAATGAATGGTTTGATAGAGAATGTGAGAACAAGAAAAGACTGGTTAAAAGACTACTTCAGCAATTTCGACGAGCTAAATCATCAAAAGGGAAAAGAGAAAAACATGCTAGATATGTTAAAGAAAGAAAGGAGTACGTTGATTTAAGAAAAGAAAAGAAAAAAGAATATGATTTAAAGAGGATAGAAAAATTAAAAGTCAATTAACGACCCTAGACAGTTTTGGTCAACAATAAGGTCAATTAATCGAAGGAAATTTATATACAATGAAATAACCTCCCAGCAATGGCATGCCCATTTTGCAAGTGTATTTAACTCTTTTGATACAGAACAAAATGCCACATCTGAAGAAAATGTTGAAGTCAGAGAAGTTCAAGATGAACCTTTATTTAACGAGCTTTTAACAGTGGAAGAGGTAAGATCCAGTATAAAACATCTGAAAAATGGAAAAAGTAGTGGGTTAGATAAAATTATTTGTCAGAAAAAATGGTGTGTGCATGATGTGTACAACTGGTGTTATCGAAAACGAAGAACATTTTATATTCCACTGTGTTGCGTACAAGGAAATCAGAATGAGATCACAGCTTTCTAACAAATTTATTTATAGCAATCATGATCTGTGCAGCTTATTATCTTCTGATAATGAAAACACTATTGTTTCGTTAGCCAAATATGTTGCAGAAGCATTTAATGTTAGAAAAAAGAGAATGCTTATTTGTGATGTATGAAAGTAATGTGTGCTCATTATGTCATATCTCGTGTTATATGAGCTTGAGAAT
>CM065680.1:54835496-54852996 GCA_017654935.2 Phymorhynchus buccinoides
GAATCAAACGCTACTGTGAGCTACGTCTTGGCCTACAGGTGAAAGCGAAAGTAGACCAATGCACGCTTAATTTTTCATTAAATCAAATTTGTTTTCTTCTCTAAATCATATTTGGTTTGATTCTTTTAATCAGAAAGCAGCAAGAACTTGTTTTTCTGCTCTATATACCTAAAATCTCGATGGAAAGTACAAATTATTGATTGAACAAATGAATCTAGGCCTAGGGCGAAAGTTGAAGTAGGAAACTGAGTTAAGAGTTATCTGCCCCCGCTTCTGCTTTTAGGCCTGAGACTCGCGAAATACACCTACAGAACCTCTTGATTTGCGCTTTACTACTGTTTATTTGGAAAAGCTCAGTCATCTGGCAGTGTTCTTGGATACTTCGTCTATATAAATGTTGGTAAATATATATTTTGGGCTGCGAAATTCGTCCTAAATTTTTTTTATTAACTTGAGCACTCTAAACTATGACTCACGCGAATCGCCGCGAGGCGATCTTCGACCCAATACCATTGAATTCTTGTAAAATAAAACCTTTATAAATGCTGGGTCAGCTCTCATAGCGCATGTAAATGAGCCTATATACATTGTAAGTTTCGAAACACAATTTTTTTTTTACAATTTGCCAATTTCTAATGCTTTCAGGGGATCAGAAACAGCTTTGATCGAATCAAGTCAGATCTCGGCGTGTCGCTGCTACCAATGGCGCACCCAGTCTAGGCCTTGAATCTTCAGATCAAAATGGCTTTACACAAATAGTTTAGATCAAAACGACAATCATATCGTTGAACAGCGGATAGATTCAGCTTTCTCTTTCTTTCACTTTCAAGATGTTTAGTGAAACAGAAGGTGTTCAAACTTGCTGAACAATGCAACGTATTGTTTTCGAAAGGAATGTTAACGGCCTTAACGGTTAAATTTCCGCTTAGAAGTTTGACCGAAGAGAAGTCCGGAGCTTCTTCTTTCGTTTGACGTATGCGTCTAGATCTAGATCATCCATTGTGTAAAGCCATTTGCAGTCGAAACTAGTGAAATACGTCTTGCAACCACGACCAAAAAAACACCGCAAAATAGCAAATTTTACGTTCTGTTCACTCGCTTTCTCTTTCACTCGAAAAAATACATTTTACACACCAAAGTAAACAATCACATTCAGAAAAAGGCGAAAGATTGATCTTTATTTTGATACAACTTTCAGTCAGGTCAATGGAGACAAAGAACTATAAATCTTTTATTGAAAATGAGCAAAATTTGGGCCATTTTGCAAAAATCCAACAGTAAATTCGGCTTCATGGACCTAGCTAACGGTGTAAGAGGTAACATTTTTATTGCGATGTAATCTTGAAAAGTTAGAGAAGACGATTTTAGGAGGACTGCTTTAAGGGCTCGCTTATGAACATTGATTAATGGCTTTAATGTGTTGGCACTACTTGAATCGAAGAGTGTAGAGGCGTAATCTATGTGTGATTGAATACATGCATAAAAGAAGTGCTTACGGGCATCGAGATTAAGGAAGTTTTTAATTTTAGAGAGGAGGAAGACTTTTTGTGAGACACGTTTGCTCAAACTACTAATATGGGGAGACCAAGAAAGATTATTGTCTAAGGTAACCCCTAACACTTTGTGAGAACTGACTACTTCAATTTGTTTATTGTGAATATATATTGGAGGCAAAGGAAAGGTTAAGTTTTGTCGTTTTTGTCATGATGTTACTATCATACATTTTGTTTTTTGTTCATTCAATGTCATGTGGTTAAGTTCTGTCCATTCAACTAGCTGATCTATATTTTCTTGCAATTTAAAGGATAGCTGATTGAGATCAGTATGGTTAGTGTGAATTGACGTATCATCGGCAAACATCTCACAAGGGTCTTTAATATGAAGAGGAAGATCATTGACATATAGTAAAAACAAAAGGGGACCTATAACTGATCCTTGTGGAACCCCGAATTTGATTGGTAAAGAACTAGATTGTTTATTATGAAGGAAAACAGTCTGCTTACGATTTGTAATAAATGATTTGATGAACTGAAGGACAGATTTTGAAAATCTATATATTGCTATTTTCCTGAGTAGTAGATTATGGTCGATTACATCAAATGCTTTGGCGAAGTCTACTAAAAGGACCCCTGTAATTTTTAAATCATCTATGTTTGCAAGCCATTGGTCAACAAGATTAGTCAAAGCTGTGTGGCAAGAGTGATTTGATCTAAAGCCAGATTGATTAGGGTGTATTAAATCATATTTAGATAAATGAGAAATTATATATTTGCTAAAATGCTTTTCTAGAGGTTTAGAAAGAACAGAAACGAGCGAAATAGGTCTATAGTTTGAAGGGTCAGCTTTATCACCAGATTTAAAAAGTGGTATAACTTTAGCTTGCTTCAGAATGTTAGGAAAATAACTTTTATCGATACAGAGGTTGTATAGATAAGTCAGTGTGTCTGTAATGAGAGGAGCACTAAGTTTAAGAATAATTCCATCTAAACCATCAAGACCACGAACGTGTACCTGTTTGTTTTAAATGATTAAGATAAAGATAAACATCACGAACTGTTATTGCAGGAACAGCTAGTTCGGATTTAATTTCTTTTGACACACAGAAATCTTTCAGCAATTTGAGATCATTTTGTTCAGACCTATCATGTTTAACGGTAACGTTAGCTACATTAGAAAAATGACGATTTAGTGAATCGGCTGACATTTCTGTGGGAACAACGGATGTTTTGTCCGAGTTTTTACGGGTTAGAGTGTTTATAGCTTTCCAAATGGGCTTTGAGTTATTTTTAGAATAACTAAACACTAAATCATTAAAATATTTCTTTTTTGAACGACGAAGCATGGATGTAACACTATTTCTCTGTTTTTTTAATTGTTCAAATTGTTTGGATTTCAATAAAGTATCTCTAATTCGAATAGCTTCTTCAATTTTCTCTGTAAGCCACGGTGGCTTTGGTAAATATCTAACTCTTTTTGTGACAAAGGGTGCATGTTTGTTATAAATTTCTATGAAACTTTTATGCCAAAATTCAAAAGCTAAATCAGGATCAGTGAACTGATAGACTTGAGACAGCGGAGATTGGGCAAGATCTTCCAGAAAGGCATCCTTATTAAAATTAGCGAAGGATCTGTACGTAATTACTTTATGGCCAGGTTTAGGAAACCTGGCTCCTTTTTTGAGCCACGTTACACAGATAGGTAAGTGGTCACTACAACCACAATGGGGAGAACATATTTCAATTATATTATCTTTTTTACTTGAGTACACGTGGTCTATCAGTGTTTCAGATCAGGAGGTAATTCGTGTTGGCGTACTGATTAGTTGATTCAGACCAAAATTGTCATAAAATTGGTTCCATCTACTATTGTTTTTATTGAGATCAATATTAAAATCACCCAACAGAATAACTTCATTTCCAGTAAAAGAAACAGCCTCCATCATGTCATTAAATTTATCATACCAATCACTGCGTTCTGCAGGGTTCCTGTACAAAAATCCGATTAAAATAGGTTTACTCTTTTTAATATTAACTTCAAACCAAACCGACTCAACGCCGTAGTTTTCAAAGTAGTTAATCCGTTTACAGTTAAGAGACAGACACGTATAAACAGTCAAGCCAGTTTGAAGTGGACGAGAAGGGTCCAAACGAATGTGACTATAACCGGCTATTGATATATCCGAGTCAGAAGAAATTTTACTAGAAAGTCTAGATTCTGCACAGCAAAATACATGAAACTGTTTACCAGAATTAAAAAGAATAGATGAAAGCTCATCCCGTTTACTTAACACGTGATTGATATTCAAAAACCCGATTCTGAGACCCTCCTGAGAAGGCCAGGTATTTAAAGTGGACATATTGCGTACAGACATAGTGGATAAACAATTGACTACAAAATGATATACACAAACCCAACAACGAGATTCACACTACAATAGGGAGGATAAGCAAGCAAAACAGATAACCTACCAAACTAAGGGGGGGGGGGGGGGGGGGGGGGGGGCAACAAGAATCAACGAAGCTTGATGGGGGTGGGGTGGGGTTGGGGTTGAGGGATCACTGGATACAGTGATATAGACCAAAGGCAAAGTAACAATGAGCAATAACAATTTGCTTTCAAAAAATACAAGCACAATACGACAAACTTATAATCAGCAATTTATATGAATCAAACAATACAATACACAGACACAATCTGCAAGTGGAAACAATGGGAATAAAACAATGAGCGAAACACAGTCAAAATAACAAATGTCTGACAAATGACACAAGGAGCACGGTACAATACAGAATCAATTGTCAATACGAAGCAACACAACAATATATACACAGTAGCTGATAAAGACAATGACACAAGGAGCACGGTACAAATACAGAATCAATAGTCAATACGAAGCAACACAACAATATATACACAGTAGCTGATAAAGACAATGACACAAGGAGCACGGTACAAATACAGAATCAATTGTCAATACGAAGCAACACAAAAATATATACACAGTAACTGATAAAGACATGATTCCCTGAAATACCAAATACTTTCTATACAAAATTGAAAAATCAACAAAAGGAAGAAGCAAAACAATTACGAGCAAAACTACATACAGCGTTCGTAAGATGAACAGACACGACCAAAACCTTGAATCACTAGCCAAATCCAGTACCAGGCAATTATACTTCTCAAATTTCCAAAGCATTAATGAGCCCGGCGACTGCAATACATAGTCATTCTCTCTCCACCCTCTCTCTCAAAATTCTTTCCCTCTCTTTCTCTCTCTCTCAATCTCTGAAACACACACACACACACACACACACACACACACTGGATATACTAACTTTTCAAGACAGACTTTTCCTCAAAAAGGCAATCTGCATGCATACTATTGTGAACGGAAATGCTCCCAAAAAGATAACAGATACATTTACGACAAACACAAGCAGACACACCCATTTACTCTCATTCCCTCGACCAAATAATAATCTATTCAAATCTAGTCTCCTCTATTCGGGTGGAGATTTATGGAACAAACTACCCTCCATTTTAAAAAACATGAAAAACAAGAACTACTTTAAGAAAAAAATGAAAATGTATCTCTTTAACAGGACATAATTGATAACTTTATTCCAATTATTTGAAATAATGGAAACGTAGCCTACATAATATATTTTGGTAAGTAAATGTGATGTTTTAAATGTTTCGTTGTTGATGTTGATGTATATATTGTACATAATATGCTATTCGCCCAGTCCCCATCCTTCTTCCTGTTTTTGTTGTTGGAATATTTGCTTGTTTCTTTAATTAATTGTTTACTTGTATATTTCCTTTTCTTGTTGTTCGCGACTTTGGAATGTTTAGTTCTTTATTTTTTCTTTACATCATTTTTTATGGATGGCTTGTTGAAAAAAAGCATGTTTTTGCTTATACAATGTTCCCATCTGGAAATAAAATTTTGACTTGACTTGACACACACACACACACACACACACACACACACACACACACACACACACACACACACACACACACACACACACACACACACTACCGTGTGTAAGAGAGAGAGAGAGAGAGAGAGAGAGAGAGAGAGAGAGAGAGAGAGAGAGAGAGAGAGAGAGGAGAGAGAGAGAGAGAGAGAGAGAGAGAGAGAGAGAGAGAGAGAGAGTTAATTATAGCTTGAAAGGCTTGTATTATATTATAGGGACATAGTTGCATTGTTTTCAGATTGCGTTATTAGCCCTCCAGAAAAGTGAGGCATTGCGTGCGTACGTGCGTGTGTGCGTGTGTGTGTGTGTGTGTGTGTGTGTGTGTGTGTGTGTGTGTGTGTGTGTGTGTGTGTGTGTGTGTGTGTGTGTATGTGTGTGTGTGTGTGTGTGTGTGTGTGTGTGTGTGTGTGTGTGTGTGTGTGTGTGTGTGTGTGTGTGTGTGGAAGTAAGAGAACGTTGCGTGCAATCATCGTGTTTATTTTGCTTTCTAATGATTCATTGTTTGTTTGCCTTTAATGTTCTTGTTATAAATGTAAAGCGCACTGAGCTTATGTGAGAAAGAGCGCTATATAAATTCCCATTATTATTATTACTAGCGCAACGCCGGGTACCGGTAACGCCTAGTAACGGTAACGCCTAGTAACGGTAATGCTAAGTACTGGTAACACTGAGTACACCAAATTTGAAGCGATTCGGTTAAGAAACGGCGGAGTTATAAGGCCCCGTTTCCCGTTGGCGCTGCTCTGAGAGTGACGCGCTCTCCATAGTAACGGTAACGCCTAGTAACGGTAACGCCAAGTACTGGTAACGCTGAGTACAGCAAATTTTAAGCGATTCGGATAAGAAAAGGCGGAGTTATAAGGCCCCGTTTCCCGCTGGCGCTGCTCTGAGAGTGATGCGCTCTCCCTAGTAATGGTAACGCCTAGTCACGGTAATGCCAAGTACTGGTAATGCTGAGTACAGCAAATTTGAAGCCATTTGGTTAAGAAATGGCGGAGTTATAAAGCCTTGTTTCCCGTTGGCGCTGCTCTGAGAGTGACGCGCTCTCCCGATTCTCTTCACATTTGCTGCCAGGCTTTGCCCCGGCCACAGCAACCCTGACAGCAACTTTGAAGCGATTCGGTTAAGAAACGGTGGAGTTATTTGTGAAAAGTTGAAGCGGCGTATATCGCGCGCGTTTATGAATCGATTCGCTTTCGGTTTGGTACACAGATAGTCACCGTCCCCGGTCATCTACCTTCCAAATTCGAAGGCAATCCATCCAGAAATACCGGATATACTGGCGCCGAGAGGCCGGTGGATACGCGTTTCGCGCATTTGCCAAACCGCGCAAATGACACGGCCACCTCAGTTGCCGTTGCCATCGCCCCGTTAGGGCTCACAGCAAATTTGAAGCGATTCGGTCGAAAAACGGCGGAGTTATAAGGCCCGTTTTGTGTTTCAGACACACACACACACACACACACACACACACACACACACACACACACACACACACACACACACACACACACACACACACACACACACACACACACGGACAGACACTTGGCTTTTACCAAATATTACTCGTGATATTGTGAGGACAGAAACAAAACAACAAAAATACAAAAAAGGTACAACAATCGCAATGCCTAAGAGGAAAAGAGGAAAAACATGTGAAACCCGTGATTTTGACACGTGATCTGGTGGGTCTTTACATGTTGTAGGTAGCACACCAGGCCTAAGAACAGGGGCAATGGGTGGGTGGGTGGGGGGCGAGGCGGGGGGGGGGGGAGGAGGCAGGGGGGGGGGGGGTTGCCCCCACCACTTCCTGGCTCAGAGGAGGGGGGGCAGACACGCTTCCCCAAAAATGAGAGAGAAAGAGAGAGAGAGAGAGAGAGAGAGAGAGAGAGAGAGAGAGAGAGAGAGAGAGAGAGAGAGAGAGAGAGAGAGAGAGAGAGAGAGAGAGAGAGAGAGAGAGAGAGAGAGAGAGGGGGGGGGGGAGGCCCATTCAAGGGCTCCATTTTCTTCATACAATGATCTACATCGTTTTACTTACAATTATGGCACTAAAATGATTATTCTGTTCTTAAATCTACAAGTATCAAATACTGTCCCCTTGTTATTTTCTTTTTCAAAAGAGGGAGAAATGTTGTCCCATGGCATAGCTTTAGCTTATTCTCTCACGAGAACTCAACTCAACTCAACTCAAACAACTTTATTATCTCTTAGAGATAAATTAACTGTGGTGATGTCTGCGATTGACACAGTTAAAACAAGACACATTATAATATACATTAAAAACAAGATGTGCTTCTAAAACATAAATGACAATACCATTAAATCAAAACACAAAACAGCAGTGCTCAAAACAAAACATGTTGCCAATATTATAAACATTTTAAAACAAAATACAGAAAATAAGTACATGTACTACCATTTAAGATAAATCACTTTAATTATATAATTTTAAATGCACAACACACACAAGGGACTTATTTATAACAAAGCACGCATACTTTATGTTTAAACAAAGTCATATATTATCATATTTACAAGTTAACATGTCCACATAATTCATATAAAAGATGGACACGTGTGCACCTACTCAAACATATCCACACACAAACCAGCATAAATTATAGCAAATCCACAAAGAACACATACACCCATGCCTAATGAAAGACCCCCCCCCCCCCCCCCCCCCCCCCCCCCCGCGCGCGCATTGACTGCGCACAAATACCCCGCACCCCACACCCATACACATACCGGTACACGCGCGGGAGCTAAGAGATTGTTGCTTGCTAAAATGTGTACCAAGCTTTAAAACGTATAGAAGCCTAATTAAGACAGATAGTGCACTCATTTATTTAACAAAGAAATGGACACGGGTAAAAAACTGTTTCTACTTCTACATAAGAGTCTTGAATTTCGGAGTTCGGAAGCGCTTGCCAGAAGGCAAGAGCTCATAAAAAAGAAGCCCTGATTGCATCTCTCACATTCAAATTACCATTATACCCCCACCCCCAATTGAGCACTTGGAACTACCCCCCTCTCTCCCTTCCATGACTGATCGATCTGTCGATCCATGTACATGGTTGTATTGTTTATATAGTTTTTCTGTTGTCTCTTTTCAATTCACATCATGTTCTCTTTGATTCATGCACCTTCATTGTTGATTGTGGTAATACAGGGTTTTTGTAGCGTTTACTTAGATACGTAATTTAACCTGTCCACCTATGCTCGTGCTACCCCCCCCCCCCCCCCCCCCCCCCCCCCCCCCCTTTTGGTTTGCTGGCATCCCCCCCCCCCCCCCCCCCCCCCCCCCGTCCCCCCGGCATCAACATCTCCCTACGTCACTGTGTTGTCATTGTGTAAACTGTAAAGAAGGAATAGGGGGTAGATGTGTTACTCACACACACACACACACACACACACACACACACTGAAGAAACACCTGTCATTAAGTACTCGGATGATTCTGTCATCGAAGATTTGTCACACTCTGATTCTGTGTACTTCAATGAAGTCAAAAGGTTTTGTTCATGGTGCAAAGATAATTATATGGATTTAAATGTTGATAAAACAAAATAACTGCTTGTAGATTTTCGTAAAAACCCAGTGCCAGTGCCACATTTGGAAATTGATGGTGAAACGGTTGAAAGAGTTGATGAGTACAAATAAATAGGCACATTTTTAGACAAGAAACTTACTTTTGATAAACACATTGAGCATATACATAAGAAGAGCCAGTCCAGGATATTTTGTTTACAGGTACAGAGGCTAAGGAATATTGGTGTCTGTTCAGATATTCTTCAAACCTACTACCGATGTTGCATTGAATCTGTTCTTACTGTGTCATTTATCTGTTGGTATGGAAGCTTGAGTGTAAGAAGTAAACGTGTGTTGAGTGATATGATGAATGTGTGCAGTAAGGTTGTGGGTGCAAGGCAGAGTAGTATGCAAGAGCTGTATGACAGACAAGTAGTCAGGAAAGCCAGAAACATTCTCTGGTAAAATACTACGAAGTGCTACGATCGGCCGTCGATACAAAACTCTAAAACTGAAAATAAGAGCACAGAAAACTCATCTGTTGAACTCTTAATGTACTGCATCGAGTGATTGTTTTGCTGAGCAGCCTGTCCATCTCCTTGGGATTGTATTTGTGCAAGCCTATTTGTAGTCCTTTTGTTCTACAATAGATTACTGCTGTGTATGTCCTTGTCTAAATTGTCTGTGTAGAGATGGTGTAGGTACTATTATTGCTGCATTTTTAAGCGTTATTCTTGCCTCGTTTTTTAAATTGATTATGTCTTGATTTTAAATGTATTTTAAAAATGCATTCTGCTTTTACTGGACTATTTGTTCATATTTGTCTGGTTTGTTAATTACAACATTGCAGTGTTATTAGTTATTAGTTAATATTCTTTGTAGTTGATAAATGTGCTTCTTGTTGTTTTTCTTATGTGCACCTGACTGCAATTTCTCTGTAATGAGATAATAAAGATGATTTGGATTTGGACACACACACACACACACACACACACACACACACACACACACACACACACACACACACACACACACACACACACACACACACACACACTTCGCTGTACTTACTCTTGGTGACTGGGGTTCCAGTGAAGTCGTGGTCAATGAACTGGCCCCAGGTCATCACCATGTTGGAGACCTCAGCGAAGGCGTCCATCGCCGGAGAGATCGCCATAGAGATGTTGCGGACTACCGGCAGAGGTGACCTGCTCTTGGCCATCGTGCGAGGCAGGTTGCCTGCCAGAAAGCAATCCATGCGATGGGGGCATGTGCATTTCTGTTTAAGGTTTCCCTTGCACTGATAGACGTTTCAGTGTTTCATGTACTTAGAGATTAATTCGTTGATTCAATTCAAAGAACTTGATTGTCTCAAGACTGAGAAATTAAATTGTGGCAACGCCTGCGATTCAATCACATAAAAACACAAATGAGATCTCGGAAGCATGCAAAACAACTTAAAAGAATGTATGCAGAATCAAACACATCATACGATTAAATAATTTGCAGACATGCTAATATACAAAACGCTACATAAAACATACGCGATAATAACATAGTTCCAAATATGTTAAATTACACAACAGTACATAAAACATTCATGCATGCACAGAGTCGCATGAGATACGAAACAATACATTAAGATAATAAATAATAGAATATTAAATATAAACAGATATACATACATTAAGATAATAAAAGATTAAATATAAACATATATACATACATACGCGTGTACACACACACACACACACACACACACACACACACACACACACACACACACACACACACACACACACACACACACACACACACACACACACACACACACACACACACACACACACACACACACACACACACACACACACACACACATACACACACACACACACACACACACACACACACACACACATACACACACACACACACACACACACACACACACACACACACACACACACACACACACACACACACACACACACACACACACACACACACACACACACACACACACACACACACACACACACACACACACACATACACACACACACAGAGCTTCAATGACGGGGGGAAAAGTGGGTTTGAGGTTTGATTTGAAAGCAGAGAGGGTCGGTCGCTGACGGAGGGAGACAGGAAGTTTGTTCCAGGGGTTTGGTCCTAAAATAGCAAAGGAGCGCCGACCAACAGTTGAAAGCTTATACCTAGGGATCTGGAGAGACAGAGGGTCGGAAACTGAACGTAATGTGCGAGCTGGAGTATAAATGGAAATATTGTTGCAGAGGTAAGACGGAGCAGCTTGATTGATATATATAGCAAAGGGTGTTTTGTTTATACTCAATTCTGTCTGCGACAGGTAGCCGGTGCAAAGAACGGAGAAGAGGGCTGACATGATCACACTTTTTTCTTCCTGAGGACAAGACGAGCAGCTGTGTTTTGAATACGCTGGAGACAAGATAGAGAAGAGACTGACACTGATAGGCCAGAAAGAAGAGCATTACAGTAGTCAAGACGAGATAGGCTGAGGGAAGCAACAAGCTTTGCTGTGGCTTCATCAGAGATATATTTTACGAATAGAGCCAATACGACGGATTTGATGGCAGTATGACAGTCTCAGTCAGGAAACTCTACATTGAAAGAGTATTGTCCAGAGTGACACCTAAGTTTTTGACATAGTCACAGCGGGGAATGATATTGCTACCCAATGGAAACAGAAGCTGGTTTGCTTTTATAGTGGATTTTTGATTTGGTGCAAAGAAGACACCATTCTCTTGTAGAATGTCTTCTTGCTCAAGTTGACATCCACTGGACAGTCAATTTGCAGGCCGATCATGCAAACTGATGAGATCTTCACAGATCGAAACAGCTGTCTTTGCATAAGGCACTGTCCCTCCCCCATTGGGAGAAAAAGTAAATCAGCACATTTTATTAATTATTATTAATTTGGGTTTTTTGAGAACACAGAACATTTCATAAAGTTAACGTTAACTGGTATTGTTTCTGAGGTTCACAAATACAGACATTAGACACAGAAAAGTTTTATCATTCGGCATTTCAAATGCACCAACTTTTCAGTCCTTCAGAGTTGTGTGGAGTGGGAAGTCTGGCTGTGCGGCTGTTATCTTTTTCTGTATTACTTGACTCAACTGTCATGCATAGCTCACCATCCGATGGTGATCGCCTGTATATTGGATTTATTTGTTAACTATATATATATTATAAATATAAACGTACAAGAATTGAAGAAGAAAAACCAACCACACCATTAAACTTTCCTCTTATATATACTATAGTTTGCTTTAATAAAACTTTGTTTGTGTGCAATGTATCAGTTTGTGAACCTAAGAAAGAAACTCAATAACTTTAATTTTAACTTTACGATTTGTTCTGTGTTCTGAAAAGAATAAAAGAAAATAATGTGCTGATTTGCAAAGTAGTTTTTTTAAAAATGTAATGTGAAGGGTTATTAACATGTAGTGTTCAAATTATTTCCCCCCTAAGCATTCGGCTGCTGTGTTAATTTATGATGATTTTCGTAACTGTTAAAGTGGTGACTTTAGCTTGTGTCGTATGCTTGCCAGCCATCATTGCACTGCACACATTACTTAACTTCAAGCTGGTTGTTGCCGTTATTTGCGTTGGATTTAATTGTGAATAACATAATGCGGCGTTGGTAAATAATAAAAGTTATTTATACCAAATTTACAGAAGTAAGCTTAAATTTCTGTGCATCTTAAAAATAATAAAAGAATGGGTCTCCAGATGTTTTTCATTTGTAGCCAGCCATTAAGCTGGGCAAATTGCCTGCCAGCATTTGGTGGAGACATAAGATGAACGAGCCATCCAACCAACCAGCCAGCCAACCAACCAACCAGCCAGCCAGCCAACCAACCAGCCAGCCAGCAAACTTAACACCAACCAACCCTCTAACAAACGAACGAAGGCACCCGCTAAATCACTTACCCAAAGAACAAATGAACGGGGGGAAAAAACAACCAAGCGACCAATCAACCAGAAAACCAGACAGCCAACTAACCAACCAGTCAACCAGCCAATCATCCAGTCATACAGGCCACCCCACTCACCGTCCCCCAGCTGGGCAGGCAGCAGTCGTTTCTGGGGCTCCAGGGACTTGCCCCACCGGGGATGAGCCAGGTTGTTGCAGCTGCCGTCCATGGTGCGGTACTGCAGCTTCTCTGGATTGGTGCAACCCTGAAAGAAAATACAAAGTAAGCTTGTTATTTTTAAAATATTATAAGCATATAGTTAAACTGTCTCTTTGAACTTTAAATCCCTGATAGAGATTGGCAATGGAATGTGGCAAAGGTAGGCTACATGACACATTTATCACATTTATCACCTTTCCAGTTTAAACCCTTTCGCCGCAAATGTCGCATATTTGCACCATAATGGTTTAATACCCATGTCAATAAAACACATCAAACCTGGGTCTGTTATCCAAAGAGCCTATTTGCTTAATTTTGGGAGGTAATGATAGGCCTTACTATATACATGTCACAGAGGAATTCCCAATATTGCATTTGATATTTTTTCTCCACACAGATAAGTATGATGGGATGTTTTTGCTGAAAAGTGGCTGGCGGCAAAAGGGTATTTTAAGTAAGTTAATAAATGCGGGCTTATGCATAATTATGATGTTCAAGTTTTCCAAAGGATAGCATATCGTCTCAGTGAATCTCATAAAATTTCGAACCCATTCTCTTCCCTTTCACTAAATTAAGAATCTTCTAATTAGTTATCCTCTCAGCATTGCTTAATTTTATGGGCTAGAGGCCTTAACGAGAAATTTGCCATGCCGTGCTGCTTTTTGTTTGTGGCTCAAGCCACAAACCTATAACTCACTTTGTCGGTCGGTCGGTCTGTCGGTCGGTCCAAAATTGTCGCACATTTTGACAAAATTGTCGCACTTCAAATCGAGGCTACACTTCTGGCCGCTCTTTAAAATGATGTATTTTAAAAGCGTACAAAATAATAAACATATGTAATACACACACTACAACAGACACGACGAGTATGCGGTGCTTCTTTTGATGAGCATAAGTAGGATACATAGTTTTAAATGTTTTCCAAAAGATATAAAAAGTTACGAAATGGTGCAGAGATAACATTCTGGTTTACAGATTAAAAGTATTGAAAAGCCAGGGGAGGTAACTCATGATTGGAGTGGTAAAAATAGACCGCGTGCCACAAACTATTGCGATTTCGCGCTTGTTTGTATGTGATTTTGTTTGTAAAGTTAAAACGTGTGAAATGTGTTTGATGTTTACTCTTGTGACAGTCCTGAGAAGACCATTGCTGTTGACGGGACTATAAACAATGCTAAAACAAGCGCGAAATCGCATTAGTTTGTGGCACGCGGTCTATTTTTACCACTCCAATCATGAGTTACCTCCCCTGGATTTTCAATAATTTTAATCTGTAAACCAGAATGTTATCTCTGCACCATTTCGTAACTTTTTATATCTTTTGGAAAACATTTAAAACTATGTATCCTACTTATACTCATCAAAAGAAGCACCGCATACTCGTCGTGTCTGTTGTAGTGTCTGTATTACGTATGTTTATTGTACGCTTTTAAAATACATCATTTTAAAGAGCGGCCTTCAATTAATTTTGAAGTGTAGCCTCGATTTGAAGTGCGACAATTTTGTCAAAATGTGCGACAATTTTGGAACGACAGACCGACCGACCGACCGACAAAGTGAGTTATAGGTGTGACGAGGTAATGGGTTAAAAGGCTAAGTCCCTAGGGAAGACTTTTAGTGTGTTAAATTTTCAAGTAGAAAATTTGCCTTTAGCCCACTTCTCTAGGGTATGGGAGATGAGCAACTTTCCCGGCCCCTTTTCATCTAATAAATTTATATTTGTGCCCGGGTTCTGGCTCGTATGGTTGTAAGAAATACAAGTGGTTGATTTGCTCTTAATGGCAGACAGAGAGAAGTAGGGTTTTACATGAAATTACAAGACTCCCACTCTCATCAGTCTGACCAAAGGGTTCAGGATTATTTGACACTTGTATTTTATTTACTCACAAAATCCGCATAAGATTATGCAACAATAATAATAAAGCAGCTCAATGGCGCCAAAACAAAATATGAATAAAAAACAATGGAATCCGAAAGGATTTACAAGTCTTTTGTCTTTCTAGAAGGTTAGCCCCAAGCGGGAAGGGTCACTAAGTGTCTTCAGTGCCAGGGGGAAAGTTCAAATGATTGGCGCGATTCTGGGAACTTAGCTATTGTCAAGTTCCTCCGTAGGGATCGGCGAGTGCTGGGGTGGCTGGGCATGCTCGTCAGGTGAGAGTAGCTCCCAGTCGTTCCGGTTACGGCGTCGCGGGATGGCACGGTTCAGGCGTGGTCTCCTCGCGGATTCTGGGTGCGGGGCGTCTTGGCGGCGTTCCCGTCTTGGTGCTTGTGAGTCAGGGGTAATCTTCCTGCCCACGATGCCCTGCTGATAATCACAGGAGAAGGTGGATGTAGTTCTCTATGGCTTAGAGACAAGGGGCTTCAGTCGGCAGGGAATTAGTGGATCCCAACCGGCTAGAAGGCTGCCCTTGTACAATAGCACTAAGAACACATAATCTGAATTTCAGTTAACAAACTGAGATCAGTAAAACATAAAAGGTGATCAAGCCAACATCACTCTCCATCCAACACCTGGAAAGGAATGGTATCATAAAGTGCAAGATTGCAACCCATAGGTTTCCTACTAAAAATAGACAAAAGGGTTAGTAGGCATAAAATCCGGTTCTGGTACCAAAAGTGTTAAAGTCAAAAACACACACACACAAATAATCAGTGCACATAAATAGAACAGAATGTTTACCACTTCTTTTCAATAACATAATCTATCTATCTACTCCTTATTCATCATTGAACATAGGATCTAGATCAAAAATAGGATCAAACAAAACAAAATCTCAATCACCAGCCATCAATAATACTCACTAGTTGGGCTATTATGACTGGCTGGGAGAGAGGTTGAGTCAGCAATGTTGCTCTAGCCAGGTTTCAGCGTCTTGTGTGAAAAGTATGTGTAGGCTAACTTTTTCTCACTACTCAAATTATAGCCCTGCCATTTTCAAACAATGAAAGCCTGTGATTGGTTGATAGCAGTCGACACGTCACAAGATGATGTCCTAGTGGTATGCATAGTAGTACAGAACAATCACGCGCCGGTTACATCATTATCACATGCCGACATTCCTATCCTTCTCGTGCTCCGAAAGGAAGGGTTCAAAGGGCGCCGACTGTGGAAGTCAATTTCTCGTGATGGGGAGGTAGATCGGACTTCAAAGAGATAAATGCCTTATTCGGCGTCTGTTTGATGGTGGATGGCAATTAAAGTGGCGGCCGGCCCGAGAAATGAAAGGGGAGGGGGGGGGGGTGTAGATAAGAAAGAGGGGTCGCGCGGGACACTTACGTCACAATAGGTTTGTGGCTTGAGCCACAAACAAAAAGTAATCAAATAGTGCAACAAACAGAAAGATTAAACACAAAATGAAAGGCCTACTTGTATGAATTTGACACTTTGCTTAACACTCAGTAAAAACAAAAGGAAGATTTTGTTTAATGATACATTTCAGGTGACGGCATGATGGTTTATTCCACTAAAAAGTTATTTTTTTTACAAATATGCAAATGTTGGTAGCATGTGTTCTTGTGACGTGCTATTTTTGTTGCTCTTGAAAACGAGTGTTTAAATTAATGCAAAGCCAGGCGTGTGATTTTCGCAATATCTGAACACTTACAGAACTGTTGCAAATAATATTCATAAGTACTGGAGAAAAATAGCAAAAGGCAGTCAGATTTGAGATATAAAGATCAATAATTTAAAAAAATGATATTGTCAAAACTATAAGCAGACGTACACACACACACACACACACACACACACACACAGGGTGAGGGAGGGATGAAAAAAAAGCTTTTCAGGTTATTCTTTAACCCTCAATAAAGATGATTTTGAATTGACTTGACTTCACACACACACACACACACACACACACACACACACACACGACTCATATTTGTAGAGCAAATTATGTCTGATTATTTTAGTCTCCGTGGAATTTCGTAGAGGTTTCTGCTTGTTGAGAACGAATGCCATTCCCTTAAATGCTATATCACGATATGGTAAAGCAATTTCTAATCCCATTTGTTTCCAATGTAATGGTCAGTGTGTTGAAGACATCTGTCATTTCTTGTTTGTCTATCCCAAGTACACTACTGAACGTGTTACGTTTATACCAGCGTATTACTATAGATTTCCATTGATGCTTAAAGTTCAACTTATTTGCAAAAGCACGAATGTTAATTTGATTTACAATGTTGCAATGTATGTATCAAAGTTTATTTATTAGAGAGAAATCTCACCTCTCAAATGTGACACGAAGCAGAAATTGTTTACTTATGTTCATATGGGCCAAAAGGCCCGCAAAAACTGAA
>CM065680.1:54855496-54860496 GCA_017654935.2 Phymorhynchus buccinoides
CAAGGACGTTAAATACATTTTAAACATGTGTGTGTGTGTGTGTGTGGGGGGGAGAGAGAGAGAGAGAGAGAGAGAGAGAGAGAGAGAGAGAGAGAGAGAGAGAGAGAGAGAGAGAGAGAGAGAGAGATTGATTGATTGATTGATTGATTGAATTTTATTTATAGAGGGTAATAGAGTAAGCAATAACATGCTTTTTTACATCCAGCCCTCTGTGTGTGTGTGTGTGTGAGAGAGAGAGAGAGAGAGAGAGAGAGAGAGAGAGAGAGAGAGAGAGAGAGAGAGAGAGAGAGAGAGAGAGAGAGAGAGAGAGAGAGAGAGAGAGAGAGAGAGAGAGAGAGAGACTTTTCAATGAAAAACTGTATGCCACATAGGCCTACGCTACAAATGGAGAGACATAATTATGCATTTTTTTATATTAAAATGTTTATTTTTTGTTTCTTAGTCCAGAGGCGGATCGGGGGGGGGGGGCCTGTCCCCCCCCCCCCCCCTCGGCCCCCCCCAAAAAACGTAGGAACCCCCCCCCCCCCCCCCCCCCCCCCACCCTGTACCCCAAGATGCACCTTATAGAAGGGTGAAAATTACGAAAATTACTCGATTTTTGGCTTAAAAATAAAATCAACCAATCAATCTAATAATGTATTGTCCTTTTAAAACGGAAGCTAAGAAACGCTTGCGTTTCGATGGGAAGTTGTGGCGTGAGTGCAGGCTGTGGCCTTTCTACTTCTGGTGCTGATGGGGATTTTAAGACACATACCACTTGTGGTGCTGATGGGGATTCTAAGACTCTTACCACTTGTGGTTCTGATGGGGATTCTAAGACACTTACCACTTGTGGTTCTGATGGGGATTCTAAGACACTTACCACTTGTGGTGCTGATGGGGATTCTAAGACACTTACCACTTGTGGTGCTGATGGGGATTCTAAGACTCTTACCACTTGTGGTTCTGATGGGGATTCTAAGACACTTACCACTTGGGGTGCTGATGGGGATTCGAAGACACTTACCACTTGGGGTGCTGATGGAGATTCTAAGACACTTACTACTTGTGGTGATGATGGGGATTCTAAGACACTTACCACTTGGGGTGCTGATGGGGATTCTAAGACACTTACCACTTGTGGTGAGTAAAATCACGGCCCAGCAGATGAGGGGTGTCCAAGAGCCACGAACCATTTTCCCCCTCCGGTTTCTTGTCTTCTGGAAGGGTACGTTCAGTGAATGTAACACCATGACTAATGAGGCTGTTGTAGTTGTGACATATTGTTTTTAGTTCCCGAGCGAAGCTTCGGGAAGTATTGTTTTTGTTTCATCCGTCCGTCAATCCGTCCGTGCATGCGTGCGTGCGTGTGTGCGTCCGTCCGTCCGCGTTTTCTTATAAAAACCGTTAACTCTATTTCAATCACTTTTAGTGTATAAGTTATATCAGCTATCGGCTGATCTAATCGTTTATATCTCGGGAACGTTTGCACGCATTTCAATGCGGTTTTTTTAACAACATTTTCTGATAAAAGGGCTATAACATTATAATCATTGTATTTGTCTGTGCGCTCGTGCGCGAACCCCAAAGCTGTATCTCAAGAACTGTTGCATGGAATCGTTTCAAATTTATTGTGGTGGTGCATCATGGTGCGCAAAAGGTCCCATGCAAACATAATAATCATGCTGACCTTGACCTTGGTGTGCTGATGCATTGGCTTAAGGTCATCCTGAAAATTTAGTACAAGAAAGGTCAAGGTCAATGTCACAACTGTTATAGTCTGTCAATATGACCACCTGTAACCGGTCATTTACAACCACAAATTTTTGACACATTTATTATTTGTTAAGGTGTTTTTTTTAATTGCTCAGTTTCTTGTTACTGGAGCGCAGATGCGTCATGCTGCTGCTATGTGCCCAGGTTCACCCGCTCGGGAACTTATCTGCCGCTCGGCGATCCGCTTGTTGTTTATTTGTCCGTCTGTCAGTGCGCACCAGTAACATTAAAGCGTTTATCAGGGCGATGAAGATAATTTATTCCATTCAGAATGTGTTCACATTATTATGCAAGCCTCTACCCTCCTTACCTAAGTGGTTGTGCATACGATTTGTTGAGCGGAGGTGGTCGAGTGGGGTGGGATACGGCGGATGAGTGGGTTGGTGGGTTAGGGTGTGAAGCTAAGCATTCATGGGTTGGTTGAGAGAGAGAGAGAGAGAGAGAGAGAGAGAGAGAGAGAGAGAGAGAGAGAGAGAGAGAGAGAGAGAGAGAGAGCGAGAGAGCGAGAGAGAGAATGACAATGATAATGAATTATTCAATTAGGCCTTTGTTCTCACACACAGAGAGAGAGAGAGAGAGAGAGAGAGAGAGAGAGAGAGAGAGAGAGAGAGAGAGAGAGAGAGAGAGAGAGAGAGAGAGAGAGAGAGAGAGAGAGAGAGAGAGAGGGAGAGAGAGAGAGGGAGAGAGAGAGAGAGAGTTAGTTCAAACTTCAAACTTCAAATACTTTTTTTTAACACTTTATATTTCCACGTGAGATTTCTTGTTGTCTTCACTTTCTCTCTTTAGTGAGCATTGTTCTTTCATATTTTACTGTGAACTCTGTTCATTTGTTTTGAGGACTTTTGGTGTTTGTTCGTTTTCCTACCTTGATTTTGTTCTCATTTTCTTTTTGCACCTTTGAAGGGTCTGTGACCCGAAGTATTGTGTAATTAAATTATTTCTAAGTCAAATTACAACCACCCAAGTGTTTGCTTGCTTTATTCCACTTCAAATACTTTATTTTACAAGGATAAGAATTTAGGCTGGGCCTAGTCGTCCATTCTATCCTTGGTTCTAAGCATGCAATACATAACTACGACTATAAACGAACATTAAAAACAAGCAGAAAAGAAAACTAACCGACCGAATAAACAAACAAACAAATAAATAAATGGAAAACACCTCTTTCACTACAATTTACTTCCTCGTCCACCATTACTACTCTTACTACTATTACTGCTACTACCACCATCGCCACCACACCACCACTACTACTACTACTACTACTACTACTACTACTACTACTACTACTACTACTACTACTACTACTACTACTACTACTACTACTGCCTCCACCACCACTACTACTAACACTACCACTGCTACTGCTACTACTACTACTACTACTACTACTACTACTACTACTACTACTACTACTACTACTACTACTACAGTAATATAGCAATGACATGGTACGCAGAGCATCAACATCAGTAATAAGAACACGCAAAACGAGAGAGAGAGAGAGAGAGAGAGAGAGAGAGAGAGAGAGAGAGAGAGAGAGAGAGAGAGAGAGAGAGAGAGAGAGAGAGAGAGAGAGAGAGAGAGAGAGAGAGAGAGAGACTTCAATTTGAAAAGAAACACCCCTACGTAAGCTAAACACTTGGCCTATTATTTTGGGTGTTTGGGCAATGCTTATGAGGAACATTTATATAGCGCCCATTAGTAGGTTACAGGGCGCTTTACACAGAATTGAAATGGAATAAAAACATGAAACAGAAATCCAATAACATGAGCAGACAAAACACTATCGGTCAGACTTCGTTTGGCCGGTAAAAATGCACATAACAATCAGCAACAGCAACTGATGTGTGACTACTACTACTACTACTACTACTACTACTACTACTACTACTACTACTACTACTACTACTACTACTACTACTACTACTACTACTACTACTACTACTACTACTACTACTACTTCTTATAATAGGCCTAATACAAGTATGCATTGTCACACAATTCGCAAGCATAAAATAACAGTATATATTCACGACAACATACACACATAAACAACACACACACACACAACGCGCTACCAACCAATTTAATATCAAATGACAATGTTATCAGCGAGGTTGCGAAATATGTATATGAGTGTCAGCAGTTACTAAAGTAGAACGGGGGAAAAGTACAAACAAGAACAGAATGTTTGATGAAAAATTTCATTTTACAAATGCTTTGTTTCTTACATTTAGTGTTTCGTTGTTTGTTTATTATTATTTTATTTTAGTGTCATATAAAACCTGTTACGGTTTTCAAAGACAATAAATATCTGAATCTGAATCTGAATCACACAAACAGTACACACACACACACACACACACACTCACACACACACACACACACACACACACACACACACACACACACACACACACACACACACACACGCACACACACACACACACACACACACACACACACAGAAATTGATGCAAGGTCTACGTCCGGTAACGGTTGCCTGTTAATGCTCCATGATGATGTTTTTAAGAAGACCCATTTAATGATTAATATAATATTAAGTTTGATCACGTCTTCTAATCAAATTTATACTGTGTGACAAACAAGGCAACCTAATTATTTGATATGTTGGTTTCTTGATCACATTCTTGTCAATTTTATTTATATCATGTTTCATATGATGTGGTTTATTGATCTGAATCATCATCTTGATCCTCTATCACACTGAAAATTACTTGAAGTATTAATGTGCCTGTGTATCTTATCTTGTTCTATATATATATATATATGTATATATGTATATATGTATTTTTGAGCGTATAGATGTTTGTTTATGAGAGAGAGAGAGAGAGAGAGAGAGAGAGAGAGAGAGAGAGAGAGAGAGAGAGAGAGAGAGAGAGAGAGAGAGAGAGAGAGAGAGAGAGAGAGAGAGAGAGAGAGAGAGAGAGAGAGAGAGAGAGAGAGAGAGAGAGAGAGAGTGTGTGTATACGAGTACTCAGGGGTGTGCATGCATGAACTTATTAATGTCTTTGTTGTTGTTTGTTTTGGTTTGGTTTGTGTCTGTGTGTGTGTGTGGGTGGCGGTGGTGGGGGTGTTCTCATGTTTATTTCCTTCTTTAACTGTTGTGTTATAGATGGCTTGATGTAAAAAAGCAAACCATTATTGCTTATTCAATGTTCCATCTGAAAATAAAAATTTTGACTTTGACTTTTTTTGACACACACACACACACCATGCAT
>CM065680.1:54865496-54884784 GCA_017654935.2 Phymorhynchus buccinoides
CAGCTTTAAATGATGTTTCTGCCTGGTGTGAACAAAACCTGATGGTCATCCACCCTACAAAAACCAAAAGCATGGTAATTACTTCAAGACAAAAACATCAGAACGAACCTCTAAATATCAAACTTTATTTAAAGGATAACATCATTGACCAAGTAAAAGAGCGCCGCGTCCTGGGTGTGATCATAGACGAAGAACTGAAGTGGCAGACCCATATTGAGAAGGTAGCACACAAGCTTGCACGTAGCCTATTCCTACTAAAAAAACACCTTAAACCTTTCATAGATACAGAGGAACGCAAATTATTCTTTCATGCCCACTGTCTCTCTCACGTCAACTATGCATCTGTAGTTTGGGATTCTACCGCCAAATGTCACCTATTAAAACTCAATTATATCTACAAAAGAGCAGCTAAAATTATTCTTCCTGACGCAAACCTCACCACATCAGAAAAACAAGCAAAATTAAACATCCTTCCGTTAGATTCACAATTAAAGTACAACAAAGCAATCATCATGTACAAAGTGCATAATGACTTAGTCCCACAATACCTAAAATCATTAGTTACCCCGGCATCACATCGTTATGGTTCCAGCAACTACATTTTGCCAAACACTAGAATTGACAAATACAAATGAAGTTTTGCCTTCTCAGGTTCCTCAATTTGGAATTCCCTTCCCTCTGCCATTCAGTTATGCCCTTCCATCTTTCGATACAAAAAGATGGTGCGGGCAAACATAATTTACAGCCCTGCTTAAATCCTGTGTCATTTTGAACGCACACTGTATAACTTTATTGCCTTGTGTACACCTACATGTGATATGCATGGTATATGTCAATTGAATGTTTACATCTCAGTTTTATGCTTTGTTTATTTGTTTGCCTTTAAACTGAGTGTTAAATGTGTTTGGATTGATGTTGCTTTCACCTCCTACTTGTCATCAATTATTTGTTTCGCTATGTGTATTTTTTTTAAAAACAACAAAAAAATTTATATGTATGTATAAACAATGTATGTGTGTATGAGAGAGAGTCAGAGAGAGAGAGAGAGAGAGAGAGAGAGAGAGAGAGAGAGAGAGAGAGAGAGAGTATGTTTGCAAACGTTTTTTGTTTCTTAAATTTGTTTTTCTTTTATCCAAGTACAGATTGTAAGAATAGGCATCGCCTAAAATCTGTATCCTTGTCAAATAAAGTTTTCCAGTGTCCAGTGTCCAGTGTCCAGTCTCTCTCTCTCTCTCTCTCTCTCTCTCTCTCTCTCTCTCTCTCTCTCTCTCTCTCTCTCTCTTAAAATAACACGTTTTGGATTCTTTAGCACGACATTGATATTTCATGAAAATCGTTGTTGTGCGCCATTTGTGGTGTGGTGGTGGTGGTGGTGGTGATGTGTGTGTGAGGGGGGGTGAGTGTGTGTGCATTGTATGTGTGCGTGAGTATGTGTGGTCGTAGACATGGCGTTTTGAGCTTTGCTTTCATTCACACTTAGCCCTTTAAATTTTAAATCTGGAGGTGATAATATACCTTAAACTCTTAAACAAAAGTGCACCCCTTAAGTTAACTTAAGAGAAGAAAAAATCAGAAACCTTGCAATGTCAATGTCACCACAGTGATAATGTTTTTATGGAACCATTATTTTCTGCACATTGTTACGTTATCACACAAACGTTTATAGGATTATGTTCACTGGTTGACGAGATACTGTGTGGACATGAAATATATAGCACAAAAGGGGAATTTCGCTTTTCAAAGTCCAACTTCAAGGTGATACTGTGTACGCCAATAATGTATGCTAGCATGCTTTCTACTCTAGGTGATGCACCGCCACACGAAAGTTGAAGCGATTCTGTCAAGTTAAACTGTGAAATATATGGCTAAAACACCCATGTGTTAGACCCCAACTACTTTCAACGTCTACCGATGTCCTTGACCTTGACCTTGATCACATTCAGAACCACCACAAGCCAATATACCTACATGCCAAGTTTGAAGACTGTAAGACCAACGGTGTAGAAGATATGACCCCTCAACGAAATTTAGGTTTTCAAGGTCGTATGTCAAGGTCAAGGTCACTAGTGTGACAATTTATGCACGGATCTCTTCCTCTCCTGGTAACACACCAGCACACACAAATAAAAGTGATTCTGTGAAGTGATTCAGACGATATCCTTGGGACAGACAAAACATTTTTTGGGGGACAAACTTAGACTCCTTTGCCGATCTTACATCGGGCAAAGGACATTTTAATTTAATGTTTACCATTATCTGGCCGTTATAAATCGCCATGTAAGCCACCACTGTGTTTATATTCACTTAACTTTATCGTCAGTTATATTTGACATCTTTTGAAGCAAAGTGATGTCAAATTTGCATAAAATATTTTTCAACAATATTAGACATTCAATTTTCACTGTCATTTATGATCGTTAAGACCGTTGTTGTTTTTTACATATTCGTTGCTATTGGTTCCATAAAATTGAACAAGGCTGAGATCCAGCACATATTTATCCAAACCGATTTAAAATCGATCAGGTAGTTTCAGAGATATTTGATTTTCAAAGATTTCCAGTTTATGACCGTTATTTCCGTTAATGTTACCTTTTCGGGCAAACTGACATTACAGACATAATCTTTGATACACAAAGAATCATGATGCCATTTGTTACGTTTATCAGTTAGATAGTCTGCAATTTGTAGTCACCTAGGTGTACAGCACTATGCATAGAGGCTTCTATAGTGCCAATGTCACATTAAATAATTAATTAATTATAAAATATAATGAGCCGCGCAAAAGCGTCTGATTATGTATTTCACTTAAGGTCACAAATATGTTTACAAAGGCTTCTGCTTTTTCCTCAGTATTAGAAAGATTATCATTATGTAATCTTATGGGATATAGAGGTGAAGTAATTCCATTGTTCATAACTTTTAATTCTGCCCATACTTTCCCCATATCTTTACAATCTTTAACTTCCATATTGAAGAGTATCAGCGATAAGCTGAAGGGAGGAGGTCGCGTCCAAGTCGTGTTGCAGTTTATATTGTGTTTTCACCGGTTGCAGTGTGTGTGTAGGGGATATTTTTGGAATACTATGAGATGAACTGTCTGTGCGTCCGATGATGCATCTAGATTCTGAAACAGATAAGTCAATAGTCCGCAATCAGTACCAGATGTTTTACTAATGAATATGAAGAAGGAAAAAATGCAATAATTCTGTGAACTCTTTTTGTAGCAACCAGCTGGGTTGACCTCAATTCTCGTGCTTTTTGCACGCACTTTAGGAATATAGGTCAGCTAGGCTTTAATTGCACGGATGCTTATGAGTTGTCAGTAGAATATTTCTTTTCTTTCTTTTTTTCTTTCGTTTTTTCTCTCTCACAATGTCACAATGACTGCAACACATCGTGTAGAGCCTGCATTTTTCAGGCACGAAGACTTGCCTTTTGTTGATAAATATCTTAATCCTAGCGAATAACGCTTTCCTGATTTAGACATTTGTTTGGCTGCAGAAAAGGTCTGTGGCAGAGAAACTATATATGGCGCTCAGTGCATAAAAGGCCTGTGGAGGATCTATCCTTTAACCCGGGAAGCCAGAACTCAACTTTTGATTGAGGGGCTTGTAGTAAATGGTTGCAGTGTGTCTCTCTATGACAAAAATCCCTTCATTTTGAGAGGGGGTGATGGTGTTGAAGTACCTGTAACCAAACTTTTTTTAAATCTCTGTTCTTACTGTTTCTGTGTCCAACGAGGATATAGAGAGTGCCCATGTCAGACTGGTGTGTGTTCTCAGATCGCCTCTTCTCATGGAGATGATGCGGAACATAGATGGTAAACTCACTCGTTTTGCTACAGGGCGTCGTTTTGTGGTTATCAACCGCCCCGCTGTTCCTTTAGACAGATTTGTGAAGGTGGGTAGTTTTTCTGCCCGCTTCTACCACAAGGAGCAGCCCAAGGTTTCTCGGAGCCCCGTGTGCTCCAACTGCCTGCAGCCAGGACATCTCCGTTTCCAGTGTCAGAATCTGGTGACTTGCAAGGAATGCCGACAGAGCGGTCACAGGCGTGGTGACCCGGCTTGTGGCTCCTTCCCTGATCCCCCGGGGAGTGGACCTACCATGGAAGAAGAGTCGGGTGGTGAGGTTGAGCATTCCGAGGATGTAAGGCACACAGAGGAGAACCTGCAGTCTGGGGATCATCCGGCAGATGGTAAGTTTGAGGCAACGCTATTTGAGGATGTTGATAATGTCTTTGAAGACTCTCAAAAAGTTGAGATTCCCGAGACTCAGATTGAGTTAGCTGATAATGTGGAAGGTCCTGTTGAGGACACAAGCTCGTCCACACCATCACAGAGGAAAAATAACCGGCAGTACAGCGCACGTCAAAGGGAACAGTTTTCCCTCAACACAGGTGGTAAGCGACAGAGGTCGAGTAGTGAAGGGGAATCCCCTAGTCAGCAGAGTGATAGGCCAAAAGCCAAAATGATCACCTATTCGCGGCCGTCACTTTTAATCAGTGCGTGTCGAGCAAGCAGAGGGAAGGCGAGGGAGGTGGTGGGTGAAGCTTCACCGTGAGTGCCGATTTGATATGACGTGGATTATTTTGTTCAAGGGTTTGTTCAAGGGTTTGCGATCGGATTTGGCAACGACTTTTCTCATGACTGGTGATTTTGGACTTTCTTTTTTTTCCATTAAACTCGCGGGGTTTGCGATCGCGATGGAAAAGAAAAGCATTATTTAAATACCTGAAAGAGAAAAAATATGATGTTGTTTGTTTGCAAGAAACGCATATTACAGATGATGTTTATGAGCAATGGAAAAAAAAATGGGGCAAGGGTGAACTGTTATATAATAGTTATACATCACATAGTTGTGGCCAAATTGTTTTATTTCGGCATAACCTGGTAGATAAATGTATAATAGTACACAACTCAAGGCGAATACAAGCTATTGAAATAGAAATTCAGCATAGGAAAGTAGTCATTGTAAATGTATATGCCCCTAATATCGATAATGAGAAATACACCTTCTTCAAAGAATTGGGAGATGTTATCTCTAACATTCACGTTTTATTTGCATATTAGACAACGATTTGGATATCATCTCTGGAGAAAAACATGCAGAGGGCACAGTGCATAAACTTAATGATTTATTAAAAACCCATGATCTATATGATGCATGGAGACTGTTTCATCCAGATGAAAAGGAATTCACATGGCATAAAACATCTCCTTTTATTGCACGTAGATTGGATTATTTTATAACGAATGCTGATCTGTTTGACAAAACAATAGCATGCAATATTCATTCCATCCCTTTCACAGATCACAGAGGTTGCTCTGTCATCGCGAAATTTTCTAGCTTTGAGAGGGGGCCAGGGCTGTGGAAGTTCAGCAACTCATTGTTGAATGACTTCGATGTTCTCGTGTCTCGCTCATACAAACAAACACATACAATCCAGTTCTTTAGTTTAACCAACTTTACTCTCTTAGTAAAACATGACGGAAACCCCCAGCCAGACTGCAACCGTCTTGCGCATGACCACAATGTATCAAAGTTACAAGCGCCAAAATAATATAATAAAATACTAAATACTAAATCATGAATAACATAACAAGTAACATATAAACGTAAATACTAGAATCATTATAAACAAATAATAAAACTTAGAACAAAATATAATTAAAGGAAAACAATGAATATGTGAACAGTACCCGTCAACTAAAATAAAGTCAATAAGGTTATATGCACGGCACTGTGCTAATTCTAAACATCTCCCCCTTTTAAAGAAAAATAAAAGGGTATTGTCCTTTAACTTTTTTCAGTCCTTGCCTCGACTGTCACTATCAGAACAAAGCAATTCACTCTGTAATGTCCAGCTTCTAGTGTGAATCTTTCACATCTACTAATACTCTTTTTTTCTTATTTCTTGAAGTATATCATTTGTTCTAAATATATAATAATTATACATTTGTTTTTGTTTTTTCTATTCTCCACAATCTTTCGCTCACCAATCATTCAGCCATACTTGTCCTCCCTCTCACTCAAACTAAATTAATCAGCACAGTTCAATAAAATGTTTAATTGTTGCATCAGGTCTCTGCAATAATCCCAATAATAATAATCCAAGGAACAGGAGTCTCCTTCACAATAAATCCAGATGTCACTTCACAAATAGTAATAATCCAAGGAACAGGAATCTTCTTCACAATAAATCCAGATGGCACTTCACAAATGGTAATAATCCAAGGAACAGGACTCTTCTTCACAATAAATCCAGATGGCACTTCACCAATGGTGGTAAACACTACACTCCTGATCGGACTAATAAAACCAAAATGGTGTTACTTCCACCTTACACATTTAAACTCATCACTTCCACTAATCTGCACAGCACTTTCTGATGCTATCACCACATTCCTACTCTATACATGACTTCACATCTATGTTACACTGGAGCACTTTTTGCATTACAACTCAAGCTTCTAACACACTCTAACCTAACACCTAATATTGTGATTTTCTTCACGTGTGCAACTGCACAGAATTTCTACTTCACTACTACACCTCTCCCTCCTTATAACGAGCTGGCTTGGGGGCTGTGTAACCATCTGCAGCCCTTGTACATCTTCCAGGTGGTTCAGGAGGGATATCCTTAGAATCTGATGTAGCCATGCCAGGAACACGCAGCTGTACTGGACCATGAACAGGACCTCGCTGGGGTGTTGACCATACCACATCACGGAGAGGGCCTCGCTGGGGTGCAGATTGTACCGCATCACGGAGAGGGCCTCGCTGGGGTGTAGATTGTACCGCATCTCAGAGAGGGCCTCGCTGGGATGTAGATCGTACCGCATCGTGGACAGGACCTCGTAGTGGGGACTGTGGTCACGAACAGGACTTCGTAGTGACGCCGGTGTTGTCTGCTGCTGCAGATGTTTCCGGTTTCTCCTCAGTATACCGGAAGACGTGTTTACCAGGTAGGTACGGTTTTCTGTGTCAGCAGCTACAATCGTACCTTCCTTACTCCAGGTGCTTTCAGAGTCAGTCTTGACAAGCACCTTGTCACCTGGTTTCAGTGCTGGAAAGAGCTGGACACCATGCCTCCTACCATAGTTCAGCTTGTAGGCATCCTTCGTTTTCTGGTCCCTCCGGCAGATGTCACTGACAGGCTCCCGGATCAGCTGTTCTGGTAGCCTCGGCAGTGTCGTTTTCAGTGGCCTCCACATGAGGGCTTCCGCAGGGCTAACACCTGTGCTCGAGTGTGGGGTAGCCCTGTAGTTCAAGAGGGCCAGTTCTAAAGATGGCTGTTGAAGTAGACGTTTTGCCATCTTTACAGCACTCTCCGCTGCTCCATTGGACTGAGGGAAATGGGGGCTGCTGGTTTTGTACTCAAAGTCAAACTCCACTGCAAATCTGCGGAATTCAGCACACTGGAATTGCAGCCCATTGTCACTGAAAATGAGGCCTGGAAACAATCATTTACCCCATGGGTAGCAAACAGTTGTTTGAATTTCTTGACAACTGTTGCTGTGGTAGTCGTCAGCAGCGGGAAGACTTCAATCCACCTTGAGTAGTAATCCACTACTACTAAGTACTCCTTGCCCTGGTATGAACAAAGATCTGCTCCCAGCCGTTGCCATGGTGCCAGGGGTGTCGGGCGAAGTGGTTCATGTTTCTGTGACGGTCGATTCTGTTGACATTGAGGACAGCCGTTGATCATCTCCTTCAGGTCTCTGCCAAGACCTGGCCACCAGAGCACTGTCTGAGCGTTCAGGCGGCACTTCTGTAGCCCCTGGTGTGTTGCATGCAGCTGGCGCAGCATTTCCTTGCGCTGACTGGTTGGAATGACAATTCTGCCATCATACACCAGTAGCCCCGACACTATTGACAGTTCCCCTCGAACCTGGTAGTATGTCTAAAGGTTGGATGGAGCTCGATTTGGCCAACCATTCAGCACATACCCCATCACTTGCTGCATTTCTGGGTCATGAACGGTGGCTGCCTGTAGCATCTCCAGCGGCCATGTTGCGACTGGCCACGTGGTCTCCAAAGAATTGACGTGAGCGGTTACAGCTTCCACATTCTTCTTATCGTTATCTGTGTGCGGCACAGGACTTCTGGACAAAGCGTCTGCTATGACAATTTTCTTTCCAGGCACATGAACCACCTCAGTGTTTAATGACTTAGTAAGTGAAGATCAGGTAGGGTATATCAAAGGCCGTCGAGTAGCTACGTTATTGAGACTAATTGATGATGTTATTGATGATCTTAGCGAAAAAAACCAACCTGGGGTGCTAGTTAGTATTGATCATACACAAGCGTTTGACAGTATTTCTAAAGATTTTATGCTTACAGCTTTCAAAAAGTTTGGTTTGGGGGAAGAATTCACTAGATGGTTTCAAGTATTAATAACTAATACTCAAAGCGGCATTCTGTATAGTGGTTGGACTTCGGAGTATTTTCCAACTAAAGCAGGAATTAGACAGGGATGCCCCTTTTCTCCATTAGTATTTGTATTGGCTATAGAACTGTTGGCAATTAAGATTAGAAACTGTAGAAACATTAGCGGAATTGATCTAGGGGGGTCAAGAGACATGCAGGCTAATTTAATAAAAATCGCTCTTTATGCAGACGATATTACCTTATTTCTGACAGATCAGCATGATATGAAGCAAGCATTGGATATACTTAAAGACTTTGCTTTGTTCTCCGGACTGATTTTAAATAAAAGTCAGTCAGTGGCTATGTGGCTAGGTAGAAAAAAGAACAGTGAAGAGAGCTTTTATGGTTTCACATGGAAAAAAAGAGTAAAGATTTTAGGCATTTACTTTATTAATGATAGACCTGCATCCTTAGTTGAGGATAACTGGTTGCAAAGAATAGAAATTATTCAAATAATGATTCATGCATGGGAAAAAAGAGACCTTAGCATAATTGGTAAAATACATATTATTAAAACATTTCTTATTTCACAAATGGTCTATGTTATGCAAGCATTTGTCATTCCAGACAAGATCTTATCAGACATTAACCGTATGCTTTTTAGATTTCTTTGGCGTAAAAGAAATTGTAATCGTAAAGCATTTGAAAAAGTTAAAAGGAGTGTAATGTGTAGTGAATTCGAAAAAGGAGGATTAAAAATGATTGATCTCAGACAGATGCAAGCAGCTTTTCTCCTTCAATGGGCTGTAAAACTTTGTAAGTCCATGAACAATGAAAATTGGACTTTAATCCCTGGAAAGATTTTTCAGTCATTTGGTGAGAATGTCATCTGTTTTTATTCAAATACTGGGAGCGCACTTTTCAAAGGTTTAGATAATATACATTCACATCTTTGGAAAAGCACCTTGAAAACATGGCTAGATCTTAATAAATGTGCAGATGTAACACCATATCCCTCTTTATTGTGGAATAACCAGCATGTAAAATATCGTGGAAAAGTACTTTTCTTCCCAGATTGGATACAGGGCAAAATATTAAATATCAGAGACATGCATGGTCCAAATGGAATGCTTTCATATGTGGAAGTGGTCAACAAGATAGGAGCCACCCCTGGAAGGATCTTAGAGTACAACATAGTGTCAATGGCCACACGCAATTTTGTTACTAGGGCCAGTGAACAAGATAGATCTGACATTGATTTTGCAGAACCTCCTCTTTTCTGTAGCAAAAAGTATACAACTTGCAAAGATTTTCGTGCAGCATTATGCTCCCTTAGTTACACAGAACCATGTGCAAATCGATTTTGGTATAATAAATATGGACTCGAGATTAATAAGAATGTATGGAAGATTCCTCGTTTGTGCACCAAAGAAACCAGATTGAGAATTTTGCAATGGAAAATTCTACACAATATCTACCCCACTGATATAATGCTATGCACAATGAAAATAAGGGATAATCGCAACTGTTCATATTGCAGTGATGAAATTGATTACATTGAACATTTCTTTTTTCACTGTCCTAGGGTTAAATCTTTTTAGGAAAAATGTTAGTCAATATATATTAACAGCATACAACAACAAAATTGAAGTTTCTGAACAAAATGTGCTGTTTGGAATTCTTAAACAAGACATTATTGACAGAAACACACTACTGAAACTAAACCATATTATAATTGCCAAGATGTGTATAAGCATATACAAAAAAACGGAATCTAAATTGCCAATATCAACTATATTTGAAAAACAGTTGCAACTGAGAAAAGTATAAAAGGCATACGTGCACACACAGAAACACATAATCACTTAAGTATCTGCGCACACACAGACACACATTCACACATATACACTCACGGAGCACATACATACAAAATACAGCCTTAGTATAACCTTTCTTTCATAAAGAAAGGGGCTACATGGGAAACACGCCTCTTCGCTTACCATATCCTCCGCACCCTCTTGCACCCTTTCGATTTCGCTCGTGCAAGAGTATGGTGCACCGGGGGAATATGGAAAATGAAAAGGATTAGGTCTTTCAACTTTTTCCTCGCTTTTGTTCTATTTCTATGCCTTTCTATTTAAGTAGATGTATACACACGCACATACTTTTATAATACCAACTTGTATGACGCTTTACTGGACAAAGTGTGCGTAGTAATTGATTTAAATGTTCTTATTGATGGTAACAATGATGATGATAGTAATGATAGAGTTGATAGTGTGTTAATTAATAATCAATGGTTGACATTACGTGCATAATTGTTTTATGTTGCACATACACACATGAGACGTCGACAAGACTTGGACTGTCTGTGAATCTTGATAAATCTAATATTGTAGTGCTTAGGAATGGTGGGCATTTTTACGGACAAACTAAAGTAAATGTTGTAAATATGTATAAATATTTAGGTATTATTTTGTCAACCAGATTATCATTTTCTCATACTTTACATGACATGGCTAGTCGTGCAAGAATGGGGGTAATTAATATTTTCAGATTGTTAAATTCGATTGGTGAAAGATCTCCAAGTATATTTTTCAAAAGTTTTGATGCACAAATACAACCGATGTTAAGTTATGGTGCTGAAATCTGGGGTATTATTGCAAACGTAGACATCTTAGAGAAAGTGCATTTATTTGCATTGAAAAGATTTTTAAATGTGAGTATCAGAACGCCCAATGCAATGGTATACGGTGAGCTTGGACGTTTTCCTTTATACATTAATTTACATGTAAGATCAGTTAAATATTGGTTGAAAGTTATTGAGATGCCAGAATACAGACTACCCATAAAAGCTTATAAAATGTTACTTTTCCTGCATCATCAGAATAGAACACGTGGGCCACATCTGTTTTATGCTTCATAAATATGGTTTTCAAGAAGTCTGGGAGAATCAGGGAGTTGGAAATGTAAAGCATTTTCTTGCACTCTTACGTTTAAGACTAGTTAACGAATTTAAAGAAAAGGGTGCACTGTGTTGATCATTTCAATCAGAACTGTATTCCCTAAAAGTGTGTTTTACAGTTTTTATATTCTGTTGCTCTGTAAAGTGGTTTGATATTGACTTCAGAAATGGTTGTTATCATTGTTGAGTTTGTATGTACTTTGTATAAAGTAACTGTTAGGGAAAACATGTTTGTTATTGTTGTATGCAAATTATTGTGTACATGAAAATGTTTGCAAATGTGATGTAAGTGGAGCTGCATTTTATCGTTAATATTGCTTAACTAGTTTTATGCAAGGTAATATTGTTTTACTTAGCTTTGGTAATAGGATATTGGCACTTTTGAAATAAAGTAGCCCATTTTCACTCAATTAATGGTGTGGTGTTTGATTTGTTGTAAAAATGGTTTTGTGTGGATGCAAGAAACACAAAAATGGTGTTCTCAACTTCATGATAGTGAACGTTTCTCCTTTTACCGCACTTTCAAAAGTGACCTAATACTTTCACATTACTTGTTGGATCTGAAACACATTCAAGCGAGAATCAGTCTTATACGGTTTCGACTCGGTGTGTCACAACTTAATATTCACAAATTACGTTTCAGAATCTTTTGTAAGAGAGGAAGACTTAGCATGCCCATTTTGGAAGTCCCAAAGAGAAACAGAGGTCCATTTTGTGTACGATGTCCCATGTATGATAACCTAAGGCAACAATATATCCCTGCTAAATATTATAATACTCCATCTCTCTTTAGACTGACTTTATTATTAGCATGTGAAAACAAATCTGTGGTTTTACGTTCAGCTGTGTATTTAGATAAGGCATTCGGGGTATGTTATTTGAATATGCTTGAGTGATTCCTGTATCCATATGTATCGAATGCTCGAGACTGTTTGATTAATTGTTTGTATATTATAATTATGACATGTGCATGTACTTTGAAATCAATGATAATTAGCCCACTTTCTTTTGTAACCATCCCTCGTGACATGGGCCAATGGCCTATTCATTAAAATCGTTCAGTGTTCAGTGTTCTCTCTTCTCTCTCTCTCTCTCTTTCTCTCTCTCCCTCTCTCTCTCTCTCTCTCTCTCTCTCTCTCTCTCTCTCTCTCTCTCTCTCTCTCTCTCTCTCTCTCTCCTTTGTTTTTGTTTTTAATCTTTCCTTTTTCTCTCTCTCTCTTCGACCTCTTCGCCCTTTTCAGTTGTAATAATAGTCAGAACTGACTTTGACAACTATATTGGAAAATAATAAGAAGAGGTTGAATGACATATCTTGTTATGCTTCAATTTGTGTGTGGAAAAAACTAAAAACAAAGCAAAAAACAGCAAGAAGATGTGAATAGAGAATACAGAAAATCTAGACAACTAATACAAATTCTTACCAGTCACATTATGACTTAATTCATGCAGTCAGTTTTGTGAAGTCGCCTTTGTTGTGTACACTTCATTTCTGTCATAGACTGCATTGAAATACACACACTGACGACTCAGTCGGGAGTCTGTCCTAGTGACATACAACCAACTTTCTCCGTTCTACTGAACCCCTCCTCGGTTTAGTATGCTTTGAGAACACAAAGTGCTCACACACACACACACACACACACACACACACACACACACACACACACACACACACACACACACACAACACACAGCTCAACTTCAAGAAGTTTAATCCTTTGACCCCTTTTGGAGCATGGAGGATACAAAAACAGTATAACACAAACATATAATAATCAAAACCGCACAAAATTCAAAAGTAACAGCGAAATGTCAGATTTTGGTGAGCAGTGAAAGAAACACTCTTTTAAACTAGCTTTCCAAATTTTAGAAATTTACTTAAATTTAAACATATACGTCGTCCTTTAAAAAACATGCTACAGAAATTGAAAACGGATTTGGGTTTCCTGAAAGATTTTTAAAATATTTTTCACGAAGTTCATTTCATTTTGGAAGGGAAATTATCACACATGAAATTCGTCTCATATCTCACCCATTTCGCAATTACGACAAACCCGTAATTCTCTTGGAACATTATAATGTCACACAACTTCAATACACAATTTATGATTGCTGCATCGAAACTTGAATAAAGATATAACATAAACATCTGAAAAGGTTGAAATGTAATATTCCCTTCCAAAGTCTGTCTTAAAATGTTTATAAAATAAGCATTTACTACTGTTCTCAAGAGAATTACGCCAGTCACGAATATAGTTATTCATGAAAGAACAGGCCTACAAAGCACTGTCCGTCTCACACACACACACACACACTCACACTCACACACACACACACACACACACACACACACACACATGCACACACAATTGAAAACAAAACAAAAAACATAAGGAATACATTATTAAGAAGGAAGAAAAGATTTCCAGACATGTGAACATGCAATGCATTTATACATCTACTAATAATCCCAGATTACAATTTATCAACCAGGTGCTTCTTTAAAGCCTTTTTTAAAAGCTGGTTTAGATGGACATGATTTCAAGAATGATGGCAAGTTGTTCCATGTGTTTTAGGGGTCAGCTGGATTTGAAGGGGAGATCGTTATGGGGTTTAGGAAATGAAACCTTATGAGTATGTCGATTTTCATTTAATGTAAAGGAACTTATTATTTTATTTGGGGCTGTTCCGTTTACGATGTTGTACATACATACGCAGTGTTTAAGAAAAGTCTGAGAGAGAGAGAGAGAGAGAGAGAGAGAGAGAGAGAGAGAGAGAGAGAGAGAGAGAGAGAGAGAGAGAGAGAGAGAGAGAGAGAGAGAGAGAGAGAGAGAGAGAGAGAGAGAGAGAGAGAGAGAGAGAGAGAGAGAGAGACTCGAACTCGAACTCGAAATTTTTAATGAGGATAAACTGAGTAAGCAGAAATAGCTTATTTTCATCAGGTCCTCTAAAATAATGACATATGAATAAATAAATAAATAAATTACAAAACAAACTCAAATGGTTCAAAAGTAAACAATGTAACAATCAAATGTAACAAATCCAAAGAACAAGGACAACATCATCATATAATAAAAAGGCAAGGTTGTGTGTGTCTGTGTGTGTGAAACACAAAACGGGCCTTATAACTCCGCCGTTTTTCGACCGAATCGCTTCAAATTTGCTATGAGCCCTAACGGGGCGATGGCAACGGCAACCGAGGCGGCCGTGTCAATTTGCGCGGTTTGGCAAATGCGCGAAACGCGTATCCGCCGGCCTCTCGGTGCCCGTATCTCCGGCATTTCTGGGCGGTTTGCCTTCGAATGTCGAAAGTAGATGACCGGGGACGGGGACTATCGATGTGCCAAACCGGAAGCGAATCGATGTATAAACGCGCGCGATATCCGCCGCTTAACCTTTTCACCGCAAACCGCGGCGTAACCATACCAGATATTGACTCGCAATTTGGAACGGGCATGACCGGTGATAGTGACTATCTTGGTGCAAAATTTCAACAGCATCTGTTCATAACCGCGCGCTATAACCCGATTTATTTTGCAGAACGCTAATCTCAACCAACACTTGACAGATAACCAAAGACTCTAAAAGGGTAAGATGGACTACTTAAGAGTTACGGCGAGCCGGGCTGATAGAGTTATCGTTAGTGGGGTAGTTACACCATTCACAGTGGCGGCTATCCAAAGACTCAGACTGGAATTTGAAAGGAGAATTCAACTGGCCTATCGACGTGTTTAATACAAACCGCGGCGTAACCATACCAGATATTGACTCGCGTTGAAGCCTAATGTTCGTAGTCGAAATCTAGCAAAGTTTATTCTATGCCATCTGTCTGTGATCCTTTCAAGATATTGTTCAGGTTGAAAAACATTTTTAAATGAAAAGAACCATTTTGTATTTGTCTTTCGATTCCATGTCTGCATGCCAGTTCTGCTTGAATGAACACACAAGTCTATCTTTAAAGTCTTCTAAAAACATTTTTCATTTCCGACTCCTTGTGATGGCCATACAATACCGAATCCATTTTCAGATAACACCTTCTTTATTCTATAAGCCCAATTTTCTTTATTTAGTTCAAGTTGCAATAGCATCATATCATAGGCTTGTCGACACAAACGTGATTGTGGAAGTCTTAATAATTTTAACCAGCATTTAATAGATCTTACAACTGCTCTTAAAAATAGAGGGTATCTTCCTGTTTCTCCATACAAAACAGTGTTTGAAGAATGAATAGGCACCCGTAACAAGCGTTTAATTGCATAAGTATGGACTTTTTGTAATTGTAAACTTGCATTTAATCCCCAAACCTCAGAAGCATACAACAGTAATGGCTCTATTTGTGTATTAAACAACTTCCAAAATAATTTACAATCTATACTGTTAAGTTTTTTCAGTGATTTCAGAATTTCAATAACACCTTTTTTCCCTTTTCTTGCATACTCATCCCAATTATAATTTAAACTTAATTTCGTTGAAAATATCATTCCCAGATATTTGTAGGTGTTAACCACTTTAACCTCTTCATTCCCATAGAACCATTTTTCATGTGTCGACAGGTGCCCACCCATTCTGAAAACCATTATACTTGTTTTACTTAAGTTAACCGTTAAGCATAAGCGATCAGACTCTCTTTTTAAGTAGTTTAGCTGATTTTGCAAACCTGTAACCGTGCCAGACAATAGAATAACGTCATCTGCGAATAATAAAAGGAAGATCTCCATTGCACCTGGGGTGATTTGTATTCCATGTTTTCCATTCTTTATTAGTTCTACTGCTAGCTCATTAACAAAAAATTAAAATAACTGAGGGCTAAGTAAACATCCCTGTTTCACTCCATTGGGACATTCAAAATAATCTGAACACACATTTTTTTCACGCACACATGCAAGCACTTGATCATATACAGCACGCGCTGCGCTGTACAGTTTTGCGAAGAACATTCCAAAGGACATTACGATTTACCGAATCGAAGGCTTTCTTGAAGTCTACGAACGCGATAAACAGTTTCTTGTTGTTCAGTAAATACTTTTGTACGAGTGTGTATAATGTAAATATGTGGTATGTAGTACTATATTTAGATCGGAACCCTGCCTGCTCTTCAATTATTTTGTCCTCTCTTTCAGTATTAATCTCCTGTTTAAAATAAATGTATAAACTTTACTTATTACGCTAGTGAGAGCGACTCCCCTGTAATTATCCGGGTTATTGACGTCACCCTTTTTATGGATTGGAATGATAATCGATTTTGCCCACTCAGTAGGAAACTGGCCATTCTCAAAAAGTAGGTTAAACAATTTAACAAGAAAATCAACGATTGGTAAGTTAGCTTGCTTTAACATTTCTCCTATAATATTGTCTGGGCCTGCACTCTTACCTAATTTAAAATGATTAATACCCAAAATAACTTATTCTCTGCAGATATGATCATCGAAAAGAGGTTCAAACTCATTGTCATGTTCACTGACATTTTCATCTTGTAATACATTAGTATCTGAGTCATGGAATACAGTCTAAAAATGATTGTACCACTGTTCAATGGAAATGTCATTATATACCATACTCTTTCTATTAACAGATCTTATGACTGACCAAAAGGTTTTTGAATCATTCATTGATTCTTTTAATTCCTTTAGTCTCTTTTCATTAAATTCTGTTTCCTTTGTTTTTCTTAAAAGAACATATTCTTTTCGTGCTATTCTATATTATTTTATTTTCTCAATTAGGTTTTCTTTAGTTTTACATCTTTGATATTTCTTTAGTAATCGTTTCACCTCTTTTTCTTTTTGTCTACACTCGAGATCGAACCAATCGTTAAACTGTTTAACGCTCCGTCTGACTGATCTAACCATGCAAGCTGCAGCACTATATAACGTGTTCACAAACTGATTTAGGCCATCATCAACATTGGTGGATAACAAATCTGTAGCTGTCCTTAACCTGTTAAGAAACTCATCACTCTCAAGCTCATTCTTATAAACGCTGGCATATTCATCCGTCCACACAATTTTCTCACCACCTTGATGAGTTATTTCATTGTCTATAGGTTCACCAGACATATCATTAATTTTCCATGCTACTTCAACAGGTAAATGCCATGAGTCAACACGATCACCAACTCGTAAATCAAAATAAGGCAAAAAGTCATCAAGAATTTAAAAAATAATCAATCACGCTTGATCCATATAGGGGATGCAAAAGTGTACTCCCCTTCTCGGTCACCATTACAAAAGCCATTCAGAATAATCATATCGAACAAGAAACAGAAATCTGACAGCGATTTACCAAACTTATTTAGAGTATTGTCTTTGGAAGAACGCCCACCACTATTTCCACACATTCCATCATAATCCCCAACACGCACATAATTTGACATAGTTTCTAACTCAGCTTGATTCTGCCCAGTTCTTGCATTAAGGTCTCCCATTACCATGAAATAGACATAATCTTTATTAAACTTCTGTAATAAGGCTTCTTCCAAACACAAAATGCCATCCTTAACAACTTTATCAGCATACAAAGGACCGCCTTCTGGAACAACATAAGTAGATATAATAATGACATCTTTATTGGTATCAAACACACATTTATCAACTTTAATTGCAACAGAGAGAGAGAGAGAGAGAGAGAGAGAGGAGAGAGAGAGAGAGAGAGAGAGAGAGAGAGAGAGAGAGAGAGAAGAGAGAGAGAGAGAGAGAGAGAGAGAGCAGAGACAGAGAGACAGAGAAACAGAGACAGCGGACAGAGACAGAGAGAGACAGAGAGACATAGACAGAGAGACACAGTGTAGACACATAGACACAGAGAGCGAAAGACAGAGAGTCAGAGACAGACAGACAAGCAGACCGACAATTCAATTCAATCATTTTAGAGGCATAGACAGACAAACACAAGGACATTACATGGAACAAAATGAATGTGTGTGTGTGTGTGTGTGTGTGGTGTGTGTGTGTGTGTGTGTGGTGTGTGAGTGTGAGTAAATGTATGTTTATGAGTGTATACATGTGAGTGCGCGCACGCGTGTGTGCATGTAACTAGGGAGACAAAAGAACAATGCAGAACATTCATTGTCAATTAAAACCCAATGGAATAAGCGTTTTGTTTGTGTCAGCGCGTGCGCGCTTGTTTGTGTATGTGTGTGTTAATGTGTGTGTGAGTGTGCGTGTACGTGTGTGTATGTCTCTGTGTGTGTGCGCGCACATACGTTTATGTGTGTGTGTTGTGTGTGCGTGTGTGTGTGTGTGTGTGTGGTGTGTGTGTGTGGTGCGTGTGTGTGTGTGTGTGTGTGTGTGTGTGTGTGTGTGTGTGCGTGCGCGTGTGCGCGTTCGTGTGCGCGCGCGGATTGTTGCCATATATCCATCGGACCAACTGGACAAAAGAAAAGGGCTGAGAGATTACTTGAACACTTGAAAACTTAAACTTTGAGAGAGAGAGAGAGAGAGAGACGAGAGAGAGAGAGAGAGGGAGAGAGAGAGAGAGAGAGAGAGAGAGAGAGAGAGAGAGAGAGAGAGAGAGAGTTGAGATGAGAGGAGAGAGAGAGAGAGGAGAGAGATGAGAGAGAGAGAGAGAGTGTCCTGTACCTGCTCCGCCCTGTACCTCGCCTGCCCCTCACATCTTAGCCACGCCTGTAACTGCAAAACTGGCCTTGCATCATTTGGGTGATACACCTAAATACATTTGACCCTAGTGCACATGCACATCATTTATCGGGGTGCACACCCTTAATCAGTGGAGTGCACACCCTTAACACGGAGACATGTCTGCCACTCGTCGACATTTAAACCCCACATGCCACATTTTGTGCTGCAATGTCTTCTACTCTTATTATTGCAGCCCCCCCTTTATCGGGGTGCACACCCTTAATCAGTAGGGTGCACACCCTTAATCAGTAGGGTGCACACCTTTAACACAGAGACATTAGAGTGATACACGCTCGTTTAGAGTGATTCCTGCAGTATC
>CM065680.1:54885284-54916102 GCA_017654935.2 Phymorhynchus buccinoides
GAAAATGAGGCCTGGTACCCCATGGGTAGCAAACAGTTGTTTGAATTTCTTGACAACTGTTGCTGTGGTAGTCGTCAGCAGCGGGAAGACTTCAATCCACCTTGAGTAGTAATCCACTACTACTAAGTACTCCTTGCCCTGGTATGAACAAAGATCTGCTCCCAGCCGTTGCCATGGTGCCAGGGGTGTCGGGCGAAGTGGTTCATGTTTCTGTGACGGTCGATTCTGTTGACATTGAGGACAGCCGTTGATCATCTCCTTCAGGTCTCTGCCAAGACCTGGCCACCAGAGCACTGTCTGAGCGTTCAGGCGGCACTTCTGTAGCCCCTGGTGTGTTGCATGCAGCTGGCGCAGCATTTCCTTGCGCTGACTGGTTGGAATGACAATTCTGCCATCATACACCAGTAGCCCCGACACTATTGACAGTTCCCCTCGAACCTGGTAGTATGTCTAAAGGTTGGATGGAGCTCGATTTGGCCAACCATTCAGCACATACCCCATCACTTGCTGCATTTCTGGGTCATGAACGGTGGCTGCCTGTAGCATCTCCAGCGGCCATGTTGCGACTGGCCACGTGGAGTCCAAAGAATTGACGTGAGCGGTTACAGCTTCCACATTCTTCTCATCGTTATCTGTGTGCGGCACAGGACTTCTGGACAAAGCGTCTGCTATGACAATTTTCTTTCCAGGCACATGAACCACCTCAGTGTTTAATGACTTAGTAAGTGAAGATCAGGTAGGGTATATTAAAGGCCGTCGAGTAGCTACGTTATTGAGACTAATTGATGATGTTATTGATAATCTTAACGAAAAAAACCACCCTGAGTTGCTAGTTAGTATTAATTATACACAGGCGTTTGACAGTATTTCTAAAGATTTTATGCTTACAGCTTTCAAAAAGTTTGGTTTGGGGGAAGAATTCACTAGATGGTTTCAAGTATTGATAACTAATACTCAAAGCGGCATTCTGTATAGTGGTTGGACTTCGGAGTATTTTCCAACTAAAGCAGGAATTAGACAGGGATGCCCCTTTTCTCCATTAGTATTTGTATTGGCTATAGAACTGTTGGCAATTAAGATTAGAAACTGTAGAAACATTAGCGGAATTGATCTAGGGGGGTTAAGAGACATGCAGGCTAATTTAATAAAAATCGCTCTTTATGCAGACGATATTACCTTATTTCTGACAGATCAGCATGATATGAAGCAAGCATTGGATATACTTAAAGACTTTGCTTTGTTCTCCGGACTGATTTAAAATAAAAGTCAGTCAGTGGCTATGTGGCTAGGTAGAAAAAAGAACAGTGAAGAGAGTGAAGAGAGCTTTGATGGTTTCACATGGAAAAAAAGAGTAAAGATTTTAGGCATTTACTTTATTAATGATAGACCTGCATCCTTAGTTGAGGATAACTGGTTGCAAAGAATAGAAATTATTCAAATAATGATTCATGCATGGGAAAAAAGAGACCTTAGCATAACTGGCTAAATACATATTATTAAAACATTTCTTATTTCACAAATGGTCTATGTTATGCAAGCATTTGTCATTCTAGACAAGATCTCATCAGACATTAACCGTATGCTTTTTAGATTTCTTTGGCGTAAAAGAAATTGTAATCGTAAAGCATTTGAAAAAGTTAAAAGGAGTGTAATGTGTAGTGAATTCGAAAAAAAGGAGGATTAAAAATGATTGATCTCAAGCAGCTTTTCTCCTTCAATGGGCTGTAAAACTTTGTCAGTCCATGAACAATCAAAATTGGACTTTAATCCCTGGAAAGATTTTTCAGTCATTTGGTGAGAATGTCATCTGTTTTTATTCAAATACTGGGAGCGCACTTTTCAAAGGTTTAGATAATATACATTCACATCTTTGGAAAAGCACCTTGAAAACATGGGTAGATCTTAATAAATGTGCAGATGTTATTGTGGAATAACCAGCATGTAAAATATCGTGGAAAAGTACTTTTCTTCCCAGATTGGATACAGGGCAAAATAGTAAATATCAGAAACATGCATGGTCCAAATGGAATGCTTTCATATGTGGAAGTGGTCAACAAGATAGGAGCCACCCCTGGAAGGATCTTAGAGTACAACATAGTGTCAATGGCCACACGCAATTTTGTTACTAGGGTCAGTGAACAAGATAGATTTGACATTGATTTTACAGAACCTCCTCTTTTCTGTAGCAAAAAGTATGCAACTTGCAAAGATTTTCGTGCAGCATTACGCTCCCTTAGTTACACAGAACCATGTGCAATTAGATTTTGGTGTAATAAATATGGACTCGAGATTAATAAGAATGTATGGAAGATTCCTCGTTTGTGCACCAAAGAAACCAGATTGAGAGTTTTGCAATGGAAAATTCTACAAAATATCTACCCCACTAATATAATGCCATGCAAAATGAAAATAAGGGATAATCGCAACTGTTCATATTGCAGTGATGAAATTGATTACATTGAACATTTCTTTTTTCACTGTCAGAATACAACAAACAAATTAGGGGTAAATCTTTTGGGGAAAATGTTAGTCAATATAAGCTATCCACAAAAAGTTAAGGATCACTTGCAAACTAATTCATAACTTTCCAAATAAGAAAGCCAATGCGTTGAATTTTGGCCAACATTTAATTCAATGCTTTAGTGATAACGATACACAATTGCCTTCAATTTCGAGCAATCGTTTGGTCTGTACATTTGATCAAAGTGGGTACGTATCGAAATTTGATTTCCCAAAGTCATTGAAATCACAAGACAGGGCATTCTGATGCTCCCAAAAGTTCAGTAATGCGTGTATCCGCCATGGCTGTTCTGGCACTCGACGCAGCGAGTCCTCATGGAGTTGACCAGGGTGGTGAAGATCCTCTGTGGAAGCGCCTGCCACTCAGCCTGCAGCATCTGGTAGAGGTGCTGGGCATCCCTGGGAGGGGGGTGGTTGCTCCTCACTTTGCGATCCAGCTCATCCCAGAGGTTCTCAATCGGGTTGAGATCGGGACTGCATGCTGGCCACTCCATTCTGTTGACTCCAGACTGCTGCAGGAAGTCGTTGACCACCCTTGCCCTGTGGGGGCGAGCGTTGTCATCCTGGTAGACAGCCGGCGGTCCCATCTGCTGCAGTGTAGGCACAGCCAGCGGTCGAAGGATCTCATCCCGGTATCGGAGGCCAGTCAGGTTACCCTGTACATGATACAAGGGTGTTCTGTGGTGAAGGCTGAAGGCCCCCCAGACCATTACAGAACCTCCACCAAAGGCCACCTTTTCTTGGACAGTGGCGTCAATAAAGCGTTCCCCTGGGCGCCTCCAGACCCTCAGTCGGCCGTCGTTGTGGTTCAGGGTGAAGCGTGATTCATCACTGAACAGGACCTGGGACCATTGCTGACGTGTCCACCTCACGTGACGTCTGCAGAAGGCGCGGCGTGCTGCCCTATGGGCTGGAGTTAAGCGTGGCCGTACAGCTGGGCGACGAGAACGGAGGTTAAACCCATGAAGGCGGTTCCGTATGGTCTGCTGGCTGATGTTGATGTTAGTAGCCACCCTCAGCTGCCTTCGAATGATGCTGGAAGAGGCTGTTCTTGTCTGCAGGGCTTGTCGTTCAATGAGACGATCTTCACGTGGAGTTGTCTTCTTCGGTCGACCAGATCTGCGTCTTTCATGGACCCTCCCAGTGGCTGTGAAGCGTTGAATCAGTCTGACAATGACCGAGATGGACACCTGAAGTCGCCTGGCCACTTCTCGCTTGGGAACACCATCTTGGAACCATGCAACAGCTCGTCCCCTATCCAACTCGCTCAATTTTCGTCGTGGAGGCATTGTCAAATCAGGCCTAATACTGGTGGTATGTCTTCTTATAAAGCCAAGCAAGAGACAGCATCTCACACATAAACAGTAGTGCTTGCACGTGCATAATGGTTTTTCCATCTGGCTTGTGCAATGTGTTCATGCAGAACGATCCAAAACAAGGTCCTTTTTCGCAAGTTTCCGCTTTTTCTTTTGCTGCCAAGCTCAGTAATAGAGAATCACGTGCAATGTTTCCACTAACACAACATCGCCCACTTACAGCTGAACAAGAATTCATAACAATTTGGCTTGACTGAGAAATAAATAACAGGAGCGAACGGAGTTTATTGCGCACCTGTTTTCTCATAGTGATCCTTAACTTTTTGTGAGTAGTGTATATTAACAGCATACAACAACAAAATTGAAGTTTCTGAACAAAATGTGCTGTTTGGAATTCTTAAACAAGACAACATTGACAGACACACACTATTGAAACTAAACCATATTATGATAATTGCCAAGATGTGCATAAGCATATACAAAAAAACGGAATTTAAATTGCCAATATCAACTACATTTGAAAAACAGTTGCAACTAAGAAAAGTATAAAAGGCATACGTGCACACACAGAAACACATAATCACTTAAGTATCTGCGCACACACAGACACACATTCACACATATACACTCACGGAGCACATACACACAAAATACAGCCTTAGTATCACCTTTCTTTCATAAAGAAAGGGGCTACATGGGAAACACTCCTCTTCGCTTACCGTATCCTCCGCACCCTCTTGCACCCTTTCGATTTCGCTCGTACAAGAGTATGGTGCACCGGGGGAATATGGAAAATGAAAAGGATTAGGTCTTTCAACTTTTTCCTCGCTTTTGTTCTATTTCTATGCCTTTCTTTTTTAAGTAGATGTATACACACGCACATACTTTTATAATACCAACTTGTATGACGCTTTACTGGACAAAGTGTGCGTAGTAATTGATTAAATAAATGTTCTTATTGATGGTAACAATGATGATGATAGTAATGATAGAGTTGATAGTATGTTAATTAATAATCAATGGTTGACATTACGTGCATAATTGTTTTATGTTGCACATACACACATGAGACGTCGACAAGACTTGGACTGTCTGTGAATCTTGATAAATCTAATATTGTAGTGCTTAGGAATGGTGGACATTTTACGGACAAACTAAAGTAAATGTTGTAAATATGTATAAATATTTAGGTATTATTTTGTCAACCAGATTATCATTTTCTCAACTTTACATGACATGGCTAGTCGTGCAAGAAGGGGGGTAATTAATATTTTCAGATTGTTAAATTCGATTGGTGAAAGATCTCCAAGTATATTTTTCAAAAGTTTTGATGCACAAATACAACCGATGTTAAGTTATGGTGCTGAAATCTGGGGTATTATTGCAAACGTAGACATCTTAGAGAAAGTGCATTTATTTGCATTGAAAAGACTTTTAAATGTGAGTATCAGAACGCCCAATGCAATGGTATACGGTGAGCTTGGACGTTTTCCTTTATACATTAATTTACATGTAAGATCAGTTAAATATTGGTTGAAAGTTATTGAGATGCCAGAATAAAAGCTTATAAAATGTTACTTTTCCTGCATCATCAGAATAGAAACACGTGGGCCACATCTGTCAGTTTTATGCTTCATAAATATGGTTTTCAAGAAGTCTGGGAGAATCAGGGAGTTGGAAATGTAAAGCATTTTCTTGCACTCTTACGGTTAAGACTAATTAACGAATTTAAAGAAAAGGGTGCACTGTGTTGATCATTTCAATCAGAACTGTATTCCCTAAAAGTGTGTTTTACAGTTTTTATATTCTGTTGCTCTGTAAAGTGGTTTGATATTGACTTCAGAAATGGTTCTTATCATTGTTGAGTTTGTATGTACTTTGTATAAAGTACTGTTAGGGAAACATGTTTGTTATTGTTGTATGCAAATTATTGGTACATGAAAATGTTTGCAAATGTGATGTAAGTGGAGCTGCATTTTATCGTTAATATTGCTTAACTAGTTTTATGCAAGGTAATATTGCTACTTAGGTTTGGTAATAGGATATTGGCACTTTTAAATAAAGTAGCCCATTTTCACTCAATTAATGGTATGGTCTTGATTTGTTGCAAAAAAGGTTTTGTGTGGATGCAAGAAACACAAAAATGGTGTTCTCAACTTCATGATAGTGAACGTTTCTCCTTTTACCGCACTTTCAAAAGTGACCTAATACTTTCACATTACTTGTTGGATCTGAAACACATTCAAGCGAGAATCAGTCTTATACGGTTTCGACTCGGTGTGTCACAACTTAATATTCACAAATTACGTTTCAGAATCAATGTAAGAGAGGAAGACTTAGCATGCCCATTTTGCAAGTCCCAAAGAGAAACAGAGGTCCATTTTGTGTTACGATGTCCCATGTATGATAACCTAAGGCAACAATATATCCCTGCTAAATATTATAATACTCCATCTCTCTTTAGACTGACTTTATTATTAGCATGTGAAAACAAATCTGTGGTTTTACGTTCAGCTGTGTATTTAGATAAGGCATTCGGGGTATGTTATTTGAATATGCTTGAGTGATTCCTGTATCCATATGTATCGAATGCTCGAGACTGTTTGATTAATTGTTTGTATATTATAATTATGAATGTGCATGTACTTTGAAATCAATGATAATTAGCCCACTTTCTTTTGTAACCATCCCTCGTGACATGGGCCAATGGCCTATTCATTAAAATCGTTCAGTGTTCAGTGTTCTGTGTTCTCTCTATCTCTTTCTCTCTCCCCTCTCTCTCTCTCTCTCTCTCTCTCTCTCTCTCTCTCTCTCTCTCTCTCTCTCTCTCTCTCTCTCTCTCTCTCTCTCTCTCTTTGTTTTTGTTTTTAATCTTTCCTTTTTTTCTCTCTCTCTTCGACCTCTTCGCCCTTTTCAGTTGTAATAATAGTCAGAACTGACTTTGACAACTATATTGGAAAATAATAAGAAGAGGTTGAATGACATATCTTGTTATGCTTCAATTTGTGTGTGGAAAAAACTAAAAACAAAGCAAAAAACAGCAAGAAGATGTGAATAGAGAATACAGAAAATCTAGACAACTAATACAAATTCTTACCAGTCACATTATGACTTAATTCATGCAGTCAGTTTTGTGAAGTCGCCTTTGTTGTGTACACTTCATTTCTGTCATAGACTGCATTGAAATACACACACTGGCGACTCAGTCGGGAGTCTGTCCTAGTGACATACAACCAACTTTCTCCGTTCTACTGAACCCCTCCTCGGTTTAGTATGCTTTGAGAACACAAAGTGCTCACACACACACACACACACACACACACACACACACACACACACACACACACACACACACACACACACACACACACACACACACAAGATTCAAGATTCAAGAAGTTTAATCCTTTGACCCCTTTTGGAGCATGGAGGATACAAAAACAGTATAACACAAACATATAACACATCAAAACCGCACAAAATTCAAAAGTAACAGCGAAATGTCAGATTTTGGTGAGCAGTGAAAGAAACACTCTTTTAAATTATCTTTCCAAATTTTAGAAATTTACTTAAATTTAAACATATACGTCGTCCTTTTTTAAACATGCTACAGAAATTGAAAACGGATTTGGGTTTCAGAAATATTTTAGGAACATATTTTTCACGAAGTTCATTGTATTTTGGACATTCTATTATACAATGAAAGTCGTCTCATATCTCGCCCATTTCGCAATTACGACAAATACGTAATTCTCTTGGAACATTATAATGTCTTCCAACTTCAATAGGCAATTTATGATTGCTGCATCGAAACTTGAATAAAGATATAACATAAACATCTGGAAAGGTTGAAATGTAATATTCCCTTCCAAAGTCTGTCTTAAAATGTTTATAAAATAAGCATTTACTACTGTTCTCAAGAGAATTACGCCAGTCACGAATATAGTTATTCATGAAAGAACAGGCCTACAAAGCACTTGTCCGTCCTCACACACACACACACACACACACACACACACACACACACACACACACACACACACACACACACACACACACACACACACATGCACACACAATTGAAAACAAAACAAAAAACATAAGGAAAGGGAAGAAAGAAGGAAGAAAAGAAAATTTCCAGACATGTGAACATGCAATGCATATATACATCTTAATAATGTTAGATTACAATTTATCAACCAGGTGCTTCTTTAAAGCCTTTTTAAAAGCTGGTTTAGATGGACATGATTTCAAGAATGATGGCAAGTTGTTCCATGAGTTTCCCCCAGCTGGATTTGAACAGATCATTATGGGGTTTAGGAAATGAAACCTTATGAGTATGTCGATTTTCATTTAATGTAAAGGAACTTATTATTTTATTTGGGGCTGTTCCGTTTACGATGTTGTACATACATACGCATGTGTTTAAGAAAAGTCTGAGAGAGAGAGAGAGAGAGAGAGAGAGAGAGAGAGAGAGAGAGAGAGAGAGAGAGAGAGAGAGAGAGAGAGAGAGAGAGAGAGAGAGAGAGAGAGAGAGAGAGAGAGAGAGAGAGAGACTCGAACTAGAACTCGAAATTTTTAATGAGGATAAACTGAGTAAGCAGAAATAACAGCTTATTTTCATCAGGTCCTCTAAAATGAAGTGAATAAATAAATAAATAAATTACAAAACAAACTCAAATGGTTCAAAAGTAAACAATGTAACAATCAAATGTAACAAATCCAAAGAACAAGGACAACATCATCATATAATAAAAAGGCAAGGTTGTGTGTGTCTGTGTGTGTGAAACACAAAACGGGCCTTATAACTCCGCCGTTTTTTCGACCGAATCGCTTCAAATTTGCTATGAGCCCTAACGGGGCGATGGCAACGGCAACCGAGGCGGCCGTGTCATTTGCGCGGTTTGGCAAACGCGCGAAACGCGTATCCGCCGGCCTCTCGGTGCCCGTATCTCCGGCATTTCTGGGCGGTTTGCCTTCGAATGTCGAAAGTAGATGACCGGGGACGGGGACTATCGATGTGCCAAACCGGAAGCGAATCGATGTATAAACGCGCGCGATATCCGCCGCTTAACCTTTTCACAAACCGCGGCGTAACCATACCAGATATTGACTCGCAATTTGGAACGGGCATGACCGGTGATAGTGACTATCTTGGTGCAAAATTTCAACAGCATCTGTTCATAACCGCGCGCTATAACCCGATTTATTTTGCAGAACGCTAATCTCAACCAACACTTGACAGATAACCAAAGACTCTAAAAGGGTAAGATGGACTACTTAAGAGTTACGGCGAGCCGGGCTGATAGAGTTATCGTTAGTGGGGTAGTTACACCATTCACAGTGGCGGCTATCCAAAGACTCAGACTGGAATTTGAAAGGAGAATTCAACTGGCCTATCGACGTGTTTAATACAAACCGCGGCGTAACCATACCAGATATTGACTCGCGTTGAAGCCTAATGTTCGTAGTCGAAATCTAGCAAAGTTTATTCTATGCCATCTGTCTGTGATCCTTTCAAGATATTGTTCAGGTTGAAAAACATTTTTAAATGAAAAGAACCATTTGTATTTGTCTTTCGATTCCATGTCTGCATGCCAGTTCTGCTTGAATGAACACACAAGTCTATCTTTAAAGTCTTCTAAAAACATTTTTCATTTCCGACTCCTTGTGATGGCCATACAATACCGAATCCATTTTCAGATAACACCTTCTTTATTCTATAAGCCCAATTTTCTTTATTTAGTTCAAGTTGCAATAGCATCATATCATAGGCTTGTCGACACAAACGTGATTGTGGAAGTCTTAATAATTTTAACCAGCATTTAATAGATCTTACAACTGCTCTTAAAAATAGAGGGTATCTTCCTGTTTCTCCATACAAAACAGTGTTTGAAGAATGAATAGGCACCCGTAACAAGCGTTTAATTGCATAAGTATGGACTTTTTGTAATTGTAAACTTGCATTTAATCCCCAAACCTCAGAAGCATACAACAGTAATGGCTCTATTTGTGTATTAAACAACTTCCAAAATAATTTACAATCTATACTGTTAAGTTTTTTCAGTGATTTCAGAATTTCAATAACACCTTTTTTCCCTTTTCTTGCATACTCATCCCAATTATAATTTAAACTTAATTTCGTTGAAAATATCATTCCCAGATATTTGTAGGTGTTAACCACTTTAACCTCTTCATTCCCATAGAACCATTTTTCATGTGTCGACAGGTGCCCACCCATTCTGAAAACCATTATACTTGTTTTACTTAAGTTAACCGTTAAGCATAAGCGATCAGACTCTCTTTTTAAGTAGTTTAGCTGATTTTGCAAACCTGTAACCGTGCCAGACAATAGAATAACGTCATCTGCGAATAATAAAAGGAAGATCTCCATTGCACCTGGGGTGATTTGTATTCCATGTTTTCCATTCTTTATTAGTTCTACTGCTAGCTCATTAACAAAAAATTAAAATAACTGAGGGCTAAGTAAACATCCCTGTTTCACTCCATTGGGACATTCAAAATAATCTGAACACACATTTTTTTCACGCACACATGCAAGCACTTGATCATATACAGCACGCGCTGCGCTGTACAGTTTTGCGAAGAACATTCCAAAGGACATTACGATTTACCGAATCGAAGGCTTTCTTGAAGTCTACGAACGCGATAAACAGTTTCTTGTTGTTCAGTAAATACTTTTGTACGAGTGTGTATAATGTAAATATGTGGTCTGTAGTACTATATTTAGATCGGAACCCTGCCTGCTCTTCAATTATTTTGTCCTCTCTTTCAGTATTAATCTCCTGTTTAAAATAAATGTATAAACTTTACTTATTACGCTAGTGAGAGCGACTCCCCTGTAATTATCCGGGTTATTGACGTCACCCTTTTTATGGATTGGAATGATAATCGATTTTGCCCACTCAGTAGGAAACTGGCCATTCTCAAAAAGTAGGTTAAACAATTTAACAAGAAAATCAACGATTGGTAAGTTAGCTTGCTTTAACATTTCTCCTATAATATTGTCTGGGCCTGCACTCTTACCTAATTTTAAATGATTAATACCCAAAATAACTTATTCTCTGCAGATATGATCATCGAAAAGAGGTTCGAACTCATTGTCATGTTCACTGACATTTTCATCTTGTAATACATTAGTATCTGAGTCATGGAATACAGTCTAAAAATGATTGTACCACTGTTCAATGGAAATGTCATTATATACCATACTCTTTCTATTAACAGATCTTATGACTGACCAAAAGGTTTTTGAATCATTCATTGATTCTTTTAATTCCTTTAGTCTCTTTTCATTAAATTCTGTTTCCTTTGTTTTTCTTAAAAGAACATTCTTTTCGTGCTATTCTATATTATTTTATTTTCTCAATTAGGTTTTCTTTAGTTTTACATCTTTGATATTTCTTTAGTAATCGTTTCACCTCTTTTTCTTTTTGTCTACACTCGAGATCGAACCAATCGTTAAACTGTTTAACGCTCCGTCTGACTGATCTAACCATGCAAGCTGCAGCACTATATAACGTGTTCACAAACTGATTTAGGCCATCATCAACATTGGTGGATAACAAATCTGTAGCTGTCCTTAACCTGTTAAGAAACTCATCACTCTCAAGCTCATTCTTATAAACGCTGGCATATTCATCCGTCCACACAATTTTCTCACCACCTTGATGAGTTATTTCATTGTCTATAGGTTCACCAGACATATCATTAATTTTCCATGCTACTTCAACAGGTAAATGCCATGAGTCAACACGATCACCAACTCGTAAATCAAAATAAGGCAAAAAGTCATCAAGAATTAAAAAAATAATCAATCACGCTTGATCCATATAGGGGATGCAAAAGTGTACTCCCCTTCTCGGTCACCATTACAAAAGCCATTCAGAATAATCATATCGAACAAGAAACAGAAATCTGACAGCGATTTACCAAACTTATTTAGAGTATTGTCTTTGGAAGAACGCCCACCACTATTTCCACACATTCCATCATAATCCCCAACACGCACATAATTTGACATAGTTTCTAACTCAGCTTGATTCTGCCCAGTTCTTGCATTAAGGTCTCCCATTACCATGAAATAGACATAATCTTTATTAAACTTCTGTAATAAGGCTTCTTCCAAACACAAAATGCCATCCTTAACAACTTTATCAGCATACAAAGGACCGCCTTCTGGAACAACATAAGTAGATATAATAATGACATCTTTATTGGTATCAAACACACATTTATCAACTTTAATTGCAACAGAGAGAGAGAGAGAGAGAGAGAGAGAGAGAGAGAGAGAGAGAGAGAGAGAGAGAGAGAGAGAGAGAGAGAGAGAGAGAGAGAGAGAGAGAGGCAGAGACAGAGAAACAGAGAAACAGAGACAGCGACAGAGACAGAGAGAGACAGAGAGACATAGACAGAGAGACAGGTGTAGACACATAGACACAGAGAGCGAAAGACAGAGAGTCAGAGACAGACAGACAAGCAGACCGACAATTCAATTCAATCATTTTAGAGGCATAGACAGACAAACACAAGGACATTACATGGAACAAAATGAATGTGTGTGTGTGTGTGTGTGTGTGTGTGTGTGTGTGTGTGTGTGTGTGTGTGTGTGTGTGTGTGTGTGTGTGTGTGTGTGTGTGTGTGTGAGTGTGAGTAAATGTATGTTTATGAGTGTATACATGTGAGTGCGCGCACGCGTGTGTGCATGTAACTAGGGAGACAAAAGAACAATGCAGAACATTCATTGTCAATTAAAACCCAATGGAATAAGCGTTTTGTTTGTGTCAGCGCGTGCGCGCTTGTTTGTGTATGTGTGTGTTAATGTGTGTGTGAGTGTGCGTGTACGTGTGTGTATGTCTCTGTGTGTGTGCGCGCACATACGTTTATGTGTGTGTGTTGTGTGTGTGTGTGTGTGTGTGTGTGTGTGTGTGTGTGTGTGCGTGTGTGTGTGTGCGTGTGCGTGCGCGTGTGCGCGTTCGTGTGCGCGCGCGGATTGTTGCCATATATCCATCGGACCAACTGGACAAAAGAAAAGGGCTGAGAGATTACTTGAACACTTGAAAACTTAAACTTTGAGAGAGAGAGAGAGAGAGAGAGAGAGAGAGAGAGAGAGAGAGAGAGAGAGAGAGAGAGAGAGAGAGAGAGAGAGAGAGAGAGAGAGAGAGAGAGAGAGAGAGAGAGAGAGAGAGAGAGAGAGAGAGAGAGAGAGAGAGAGAGAGAGTGTCCTGTACCTGCTCCGCCCTGTACCTCGCCTGCCCCTCACATCTTAGCCACGCCTGTAACTGCAAAACTGGCCTTGCATCATTTGGGTGATACACCTAAATACATTTGACTCGAGTGCACATGCACATCATTTATCGGGGTGCACACCCTTAATCAGTGGAAGTGCACACCCTTAACACGGAGACATGTCTGCCACTCGTCGACATTTAAACCCCACATGCCACATTTTGTGCTGCAATGTCTTCTACTCTTATTATTGCAGCCCCCCCTTTATCGGGGTGCACACCCTTAATCAGTAGGGTGCACACCTTTAACACAGAGACATTAGAGTGATACACGCTCGTTTAGAGTGATTCCATGCAGTATTTCACGATATAAGAGGGTAACGAAAAACGGAAACATGTTTGCTGCTCGGCGACATTTTATTCCCGGAGCATAGTGTATTGTACTCTAAGTATTACACCCTCACACAACATTTGGAGGGGTTCTATTTTCTAGTTCACGAGATACTCCTCAGACAAGACATATGTAGCGCAAAGAAGGAAATTTCGGTTTTCAAGGTCACACGTCAAGGTCAAGGTCACCACGCCAATAATTTATGCTCGGATGTCTTCTACATTAGGGGATACACAGCCACACACAATCTGAAGCGCTTCTGTCACTTTAAAATGTGGACAATATGGCTTAAAACCCCATGTTTAGACCCCAACCACTTTCAAGGCCTACCGATCTCCTTGACCTTGGCCTTGGCCTTGATCGGTACCCCATCATCAGAATCGCCATTAGAATCGTCTACATGCCAACTTTGAAGACTAAGTCCAACAATGTAGACGTTATGGCCCCTTAAAGATTTTAGATTTTCAAGGTCATACGCCAAGGTCAAGGTCACGACACAAATAATATATGCATTTTGGCCTTCCTTTATTGAAGAAATACACACACAAAATTTGAAGCGATTCTGTCAAGCGGTTCAGGAGATATCCTCGGACAAATATCTTTGGGACAGACAGGAAAAAAACAAAAACGCGACGAATTTAGAGTCCTTTGCGATCGTAGATCGGCAAAGGACAATGTCACCTCTCGGCTCGATGTTTTGGGCAACCTTGTCTGGGTATGAACCCACCTGTGACAAGTGACAGTGCTTATTTCCCCCTTGCACAAACCACTCAAACTACATAATTGTGCCCCATGATACCGGAGGTTTGAAGGAGATGTGGTGGCGAAAGTGTTTGCGAGAGAGAGAGAGAGAGAGGGGGGGGGGGGGGGGGGACGAACGAACGAACGAACGAACGAATTAATGAAATGTTATTTACGCATGGTAATAATGAGATAAACATCACAAGAATCTTTTTTTACACTCAACCCTGTTCGTGTAGACCAACAAAAGAGACAGACAAAAATCATTTGGATTACGATGGAATTTTTTAGCAAAAAACTTTTCTCTTAAACCATTATAAAACGGACAACATAACAAAAGGTGCATTTCATTTTCTACCGTGTAACTTTGCATAGCTTACAAATTAAATCTTGCGGTTTGTGGTTTCTATACCTATAGTGGTGAACAGCCAAGTCGGAGATACCGAATCTGAATTTAGTTACAACATATTTCAAATATTTGTCAAGATCCATGCACATATATTTAGGAAGAGAATTAAATGGATTACAAAACGAGAGATAATATAACATGCGTGGCCCAAGTGGTCTTTCCATGATTATCAAGGTCACATAAGCCTTCTTGGATAACCTGTCATTTGTCATCTGCAGTATTTTACACCAATGTACGACAACATTAATAGTGACAGGATATCTATTTAACTCGTTATAAACTAAGTCGTTTGGGGTATATAAACTAACGCCTAAAAAAATCTTCAAACCTTTTCACAATATTGAGCGGCTTTATCAAAAGCCCATATCTCACACCCATACTGCATAATAGGAAGCACGTGATGATCAAATAATGTTAACAACACCTACAACGAATCACTATTAAACAGTCGTAGTCGTTGTAAGATACACAGAAGCGCCTTCTTACCTTTACTAGCTAAGTCTCGCTCGACAAGCAGTCGTAAAACACAGTTTTATTGTAAAATACATACCCAAATGCTTGTAAGCATTAACTGCAGGCAGAGAGAGAGAGAGAGAGAGAGAGAGAGAGAGAGAGAGAGAGAGAGAGAGAGAGAGAGAGAGAGAGAGAGAGAGAGAGAGAGAGAGAGAGAGAGAATGCCAATGCCAATGCGAATGCGAATGGTTTACTCATTTGAAGGCAACATTTGAAGGGGGGAAACATGAACATTCAAACAATACATTCATCTAATTTAGATATATATGTCCCGCGCCCAAGGCCAAAGGCCGAAATATTGGGAAAACATTTATTTCTTGTCAGTTTGTTTTGTTTTGTTTTTTGCTATATAACGTTTGGCACCACTCCTTGCAGACGAGCTTTGAGGTAGGACACAATACATTCAGGAAATAACAACAAAGTCGATGATGTCGTTTAAAACACTTGTATTAAAAGTTGACAATATTTCGCTGATAAGTTTTGTGACTCGTTAAAGCTGTAGACTACAGCGAAATATTGTCAACTTTTAATACAAGTGTTTTAAACGACATCATCGACTTTGTTGTTATTTCCTGAATGTATATATATCTCTCTCTCTCTCTCTCTCTCTGAGCTTAAATGCATGATAAAGAAAACTCACAAATTGTTGTATAACATTTTCATTGCAAGAGGAATTACGAATGAACACGAATGAATACATTTTCTTCTGAGATCATCATATAATGGACAGGTGAATACAAAATGAACTTCATCTTCAGTTACATTTTGACAATAAGGACACAATAACTCAGTTTCTTTATGAACCCTGTAATAAAAGTAATGTTTGTTTAAATCTGATATTCCAAATCTGAATTTAGTTAGTATTCTTTTTAGATGTTTGTTTAATTGCATAGTCATATACAAAGGAACTAAATGTGACGAATTAATTAAGCTGTACATATCATATCTTCTGCTGTCTTCCAAATGTGCATGCCAATCCTGCCATTGACATTCAATCATGTGTTACCTTTTTTTGTAGAGAGGCATGACAATCGACTCACACCAATATTTAGGGAAAATACCATTATCAAACAAAACATTAAAAAACAAGTCACAAGGAAATTTAATATACGATGACAATCAACAGCATTTTTAACAACTCCCCAATAACCCCATCAATACCAGCTGATTTCCGAGACTTCAGTTTTTGTAGCGCAAAAATAACTTCTTCTTCCGATATTGGTCTGTTAAAATATAAGGATTCATGCATGCTCCAACACACCATCTGTTTCAATATCATCATTGTTAACAAGCACATCTCTCTCTAGTAGATATTTAAAATGTTTATACCAGTCTTCGATTGAAATACTATTAGAAGGTTGTTTTCTTTTGGGATAATTTGTGTGAATAGTGTTCCAAAAGCACTTTTGATAGCAAAGAGACGACCTTAATTGATCAATCATAGCATCGTTATGTTCTTGTTCCACACGCTTCTTTAAATGGCCATATTCACGTCTTGTGCGGCAAAATGTGTCTCTATCATGTACGTCTACATTTTTGCAACAAATTACGAGCTTTTTTCTTAAAATCATTACATTCTTTATCACACCAAACATTGCACAGAGAGAGAGAGAAAGAGAGAGAGAGAGAGAGAGAGAGAGAGAGAGAGAGAGAGAGAGAGAGAGAGAGAGAGAGAGAGAGAGAGAGAGAGAGAGAGAGAGAGAGAGAGAGAGAGAGAGAGAGAGAGAGAGAGAGAGAGAGAGAGAGAGAGAGAGAGAGAGAGAGAGAGAGAGAGAGAGAGACAAGACGGATGGGGGGAGGGGGAGGAGGGGGGGGTGGGGGGGGAGGAGGGGGAGGGGGGGGAGGGGGGAAGGGGGGGGGGGGGGGGGGGTTTTGTGGGGGGGGGGGGGGGGAGGGAGAAGGGGGGGGGGGAGAAGGGGGGGGGGGGGGAGGGAGGGGAGAGGGGGGGGGGGGGGGAGAAGGGGGGGTCGGAGGAGAAGAGAGAGAGAGAGAGAGAGAGAGAGAGAGAGAGAGAGAGAGGGAGGGGGAGAGATCAGGGCAGGGTGAGAGAAGGAACTCGGAAATATTTTAATGATTTAGGCCAACAGCCCCTATCATGACAAGAAAACACAAAACATGCACAACAGCAGCTATGTATCGTTTTCAATATGAACACACACACACACACACACACACACACACACACACACACACACACACACACACACACACACACACACTCCATAACACCTTCCCTTACGCACGCACATACGCACACCCTCACGCGCACTCGCACACGCACACACGCATACAAACTCATTACACTTACACACACACACACACACACACACAAAACACGCACAAGCACGCTCACATAATTATTCGCACACTAAAGCACGCAGGCACATGCCCACGTGCACAACATACTCTCATATACTCGCTAGCACACACATACACACACTTGCGCGTGCGCCCGCGTACCACATTATTCCCAATACAACAAACAAATGCCATGCACAAATCGCACATTCGTACAAATAATCAATCCTGGTCCATAATGGTGAAACTATTATTGGGAGCCCTTGAATAAAATGATAACTCAAGTATTCAGTTTCAAAAGAAATAATTTCAACAAATGAAAAAATATCCGAACTAATTCATTTCTCTAATAAGACGTGCTCTTTTATGGAAAGCCTGAATTGCCTGAATACTTGGAGAGATATACCAACTTCACTGTTCAATAGTTTTGACAACCTTGCGGGACTATTAATATCTAGATTAAGAAAAGGCAAACAATTAGCCAGCCTGGAACGAATATCTGAAGACGCCTAGCAGTCAAACAAAAAATGACTTTCTGCTTCAGGTTTGTCTTTACAAATTGGACATTGCACATTATTCTCTGTGGCGTTAAAACGATTTAGATGAGTGTTTAATTGAGACACTCCCATCCGAAGTTGGGCAAGAGCGTTACGATAGGCATCTTTCCAGAGAACTGTTATATAATTTTATCCTTCAAATACATGTTTAAAATGTCTGTATGTAAGTGGACTTTCATCCATATGGATTGTCCAACGGTGACAGAAAGAACTATATAAACGGTCACGTAGTTCATTTACAAAACGTTTCTCCCTGTCACAGCCAAACAACAATACTTGCTCAAATCCATTTTCACATAATATAAATTTCACATGTGATACCCAGGTTTTAATGCCCTTGTCATGCAAGTTATACAACATCTTGTAGGTTTTCTTTGAATACATGGTGTCAGGTTGTCTTAAGATGCGAAAGCAATATTTAATAACTTTTATTGTACTATTAATATGTAATGGATAACTACCAAGCTCTCCATATATTATATCGTTAGCAGTTTTAGTTGGAACTGTTAGGAATCTTTTGCAAGCAAAAAGATGAACCCTTTCCATTTGGTCATAATGTTTATGTTCTGCATAGAGTAAAGATGGTACTACTTGGGAGTCAAACAATTTGAAAAATACCATGGGAGAATTACACTGAATTTTTCTTAGCGTTCTGAATATTTGCATTGTAGCTTTTATTGCTTTTACAACTAATTCATCAAAAGCTGCTGCAAAACTGTTTGTAGTGGAAAATGTAAGCCCTAGATATTTATAGCTATTTACTATTTCAAGCCCTTCTTGGTTCAAATACCACTTTTCTTTAGACGACAAATGCCCTCCTTTCCTAAAGACTATTACTTTAGACTTCTGTAAGTTAATAGTTAACTAAGCATACAGAAGAAGATGAATACAGAAGAAGTAGCCAGAAGGTTCAACTGATTTTGCAAACCTACAACGGTTGAAGCAATGAGAGTCAAATCGTCTGCAAAAAGGAGAAGGAGTAGTTCAATTTCTGATGGACCCAAGGGTACACCATGCCTGGCTTTGGATAGAATGTCGTTAGCTAAATCATTAATTAAGAAAGAAAAGAGAACTGGACTCAATATGCAGCCTTGTTTCAGACCTTGAACACACCTGAAGTAATCTGTGAGCTCCCCTTTACACATTACACAGGATATAACTGAGTTAACTGTAATATTCGTAAACATTTTGCCTTGTATGTTAGTTTTAATAAGAATTGACCACAATAATGTTTCATTTTACTGTATCGTATGCTTTCTGAAAATCTATGAATGCTACATATAATTTTGATCGGGTATTCAGTTGTTTCTCTACTGCTGCATGAAGAGTAAAAATATGGTCTATTGTTGTTCTACCCTTTCGGAAGCCCGCTTGTGCCTCAGTGATTTTGTCATGTTTTTCAACCCATGTAGTTAATCGTTTATTTAAAATAAATGTGTAAACCTTGCTGAGGATATTAATTAAATACATTCCCCTATAATTATCAGGACAATTTACGTAACCTTTTTTTTATGAAGTGGCACAATTATATATCTAGTCCACTGATCTGGGAATATTGCATTAGAAAATAAGACATTGAGTAGTTTTATAAGGTATGGTTTGATTTTTACTTTTGACTTTATTAACAACTCTGCTACTATCCCATCTGGACCGGGTGCTGTATTTTTTTCCAGTTTCTTTATATATAAACAATGTATGTGTGTATGAGAGAGAGAGAGAGAGAGAGAGAGAGAGAGAGAGAGAGAGAGAGAGAGAGAGAGAGAGAGAGAGAGAGAGAGAGAGAGAGAGAGAGAGAGAGAGAGAGAGAGAGAGAGAGAGAGAGAGAGAGGGAGGGAAAGAGAGAGAGAGGGAGAGAGAGAAAAAATTGAAAACTTTAACTTTATTTTTCAAGGATAAAGATTTTAGGCAACGCCTAGTCTTCCAATCTGTCCTTGGTACATTATAGAGAGAGAGAGAGGGGAGAGAGAGAGAGAGAGAGAGAGAGAGAGAGAGAGAGAGAGAGAGAGAGAGAGAGAGAGAGAGAGAGAGAGAGAGAGAGAGAGAGAGAGAGAGAGGGGTGGGGGAGACAGACAGACAGAGAGAGAGAGAGTGTGTGTGTTGCAGCCAAAGGGAATTGGCTAGCTTTTAGATATGTAACAGAAATTTAAATAAGATAACAGCTACAGCAGCAGCAGCAGCAGCAGCAGCAGCAGCAGCAGCAGCAGCAGCAACAACAACCATAACGAGACTGAACCCGAGTGGGTGCGAAGTTCCATCGTGTGGTCATCTGGGTTTGGTGGTTCTCTTGGCAGAGTATGGCCACCACTTAAAGAAGCCACGGTCAAAGGTCAAAACAAAGGCCGTGCACGGACGGACGGACGGACGCACGCACGGACGGACTTGAAAGAAACGACGACCCGAACGACGACCCCTGGACAATCGATGCTGTGATACTTCATCGTGATAACCGATCATGAAAGTCCGTGTGTAACCTTTCTTTTTTTGTTTTGTTTTTGGCACCCCTGCTATACAATTTTCAGATATGGGTATTTTCGTGTTCTCCTATATCTTATCTTTCATATTTATAAAGGACAATCTTTAATATGGTCTCTATATTAATGATATTTTAAGTGCTATAAAATGAGTAGGTCAATGCATTTTCTTCAGCTTTCTTTAGACTGTTTTCTCAAAGTGGCCGACACTCACCGTACTAACTTTAAATATTCATAACTCTGGGACGAAAAAAAGATACAAGAATGGTTCTTGTCTCATTGGAAAGAGAATTGTCTGAAGTTTTCAAATGTATATTTTTTTCAGAATGGTCAGTTTGACACTTAATATCCCTTTCGTGGTGCTGGGTCACATATTTGAATGATTGTGGTAGAATGTCTTAATATGTTAATGCGTCTGTGTGTAAATCAGTTAATGCAATCGCCGTGAGCATAACTTATTTGAAAGAAAAACGCTATATTATTAATATTATTATTATTATTATTATTATTATTATTATTATTATAGAATAAAAACAAAGGAACAGACAACAAGCTATTTGTTGCTTTATTATTATTATTATTTATAATTTTTTTTTAATTTTTATTATTATTATTATTATTATTATTAAAAAAAAATTAATTGTTGGTTGTTTTTATGGAACACACAACACAATAAATGACCCAAACCAGAGAATAGTCTAAAATAAAAAAAAATAAAAACCCAAAAAACAACAAAACAACAATACCATTTTGTTATTATTATGCTGATGAGATAAACAATCAGACAGCAGACAAACCAACGATTAAAAAAATCAAATTGGCTTTATAGAAGAGACCATTTCTAAACACAACTAAGGTAGGCTACAAAGCCACAAACTAGTCAAAAAGATAATATAAACAAAGTCTCTTACCTCTTTTCCCTATGTGTTAGTTTTAAACACGTTTTTCTTTGAAAGCAACTTTCTTCCAACAGACTGGTGCAATTTGTTTCTGTTTTCCTGCTCGTTTTTCCCCAAATACCTTTGAACGTAAATTAAACTCAACCGATACAAAGCGAACAACCCAACTTTACCTAGCAGTCCCCTCTCTCTACCAACAGGCACAGACACACAGTACATACACAGTTGTTCTCGAACGGTAGTTCTAAATACCGGAACGGACCCGATCGGAACGGACCGGAACGGACTCAAGTTGAGGCTTGATTTTAGGATCTAGATAGAAATATTAATTTTATGCCAGTTACAAGCGTTAAAACATATCAGTATTGATTGATCGGGTCTCTTTTTCTTTCTTCTTCTTCATTGTGCTTCTATGCGTCTACTAGTGTCAGTGTGTGTATGTAGTTTTAAGTGTATGTATGTGCACACTTGCATCTGCATACAGCGTTCGTAGGCCTATATGAGTGCATACAAGCTGCTCTTGTGTTGGTAGGGCAGGGGTGGTGATGAAGGATTGTTCTTGTGCTGGTAGGGCAGGGGGTTGGTGAAGGGCTGCTCTTGTGATGGTAGGGCAGGGGTAGTGGTGAAGGGTTGCTCTTGTGTTGGTAGGGTTGGCGGGCTGGTGAAGGGCTGCTCTTGTGTTGGTAGGGCAGGGGTGGTGATGGTCTGCTCTTGTGTTAGTAGGACAGGGGTTTGGCCAAGGGCTGCTCTTGTGTTAGTAGGACAGGGGGATGGTGAAGGGCTGCTCTTGTGCTAGTAGGACAGGGGGTTGGTGAAGGGCTGCTCTTGTGTTAGTAGGACAGGGGGTTGGTGAAGGGCTGCTCTTGTGTTAGTAGGACAGGGGGTTGGTGAAGGGCTGCTCTTGTGTTAGTAGGACAGGGGGTTGGTGAAGGGCTGCTCTTGTGTTAGTAGGACAGGGGGTTGGTGAAGGGCTGCTCTTGTGTTAGTAGGACAGGGGGGTTGGTGAAGGGCTGCTCTTGTATTAGTAGGACAGGGGGTTGGTGAAGGTCTGCTCTTGTGTTAGTAGGACGCCCCAAGGAGCTAAATGAGTCGATGGGGTGCAAGCAGACGTCACGCATTGGACAAGACGTTTATGTCGATTACAACCACAGAGCTGAAAACGGAGATAGCTTATGTGCACAGCGTTCTGTTGGTGAAGGGCTGCTCTTGTGTTAGTAGGATAGGGGGTTGGTGAAGTGCTGCGCTTGTGTTAGTAGGACAGGGGGTTGGTGAAGGGCTGCTCTTGTGTTAGTAGGGAAAGTGGGGCTGGTGAAGGGCTGTTCTTGTGTTAGTAGGGAAAGTGGGGCTGGTGAAGGGCTGCTCTTGTGTTGGCCTAGGTATATGAGCTTGAATCCGTTCCCTTCCGCTCGGGTCCGTTCCGGTGTTTAGAACTACCCGTTCTCGAACAAGACGCCCCAAGGAGCTAAATGAGTCGATGGGGTGCAAGCAGACGTCACGCATTGGACAAGACGTTTATGTCGATTACAACCACAGAGCTGAAAACGGAGATAGCTTATGTGCGCAGTGTTCTGTATAGTAGGTGCGGCGCCACAGCTTTACACCGCCATAATTATATGGGATCTAAGTCCCGCTGGCTGCATGCTGTTTACAGTCTGTTTATAGTAGAAGAAAGAGAAGATGTGCTTTCTCTATGCGCGCGTTTTAACACATTTTATCAATTGAGGTGTGTGTGTGTGTGTGTGTGTGTGTGTGTGTGTGTGTGTGTGTGTGTGTGTGTGTGTGTGTGTGTGTGTGTGTGTGTGTGTGTGTGTGTGTGTGTGTGTGTGTGTGTGTGTGTGTGTGTGTGTGTGTGTGTGTGTGTGTGTGTGTGTGTGTGTGTGCATGTGTATGCATGTGCGTGCATATGTATCTGATCCGAGTGAGTCAATGTATTTGCATTCTACGGTAGAAAGTGTGTGTCTGCATATATGTGTGCCAGTGTGTGTGTGTGCGTGCGCGTCGTGTGCGTGTGCGTGTGTGCCTCCTTGCTTGAGTGCACGCGCGTGTGCGCACGCTTTGCAAGTAATTATTTATCATGTTTTGTTTCAGTGTGTGTGTGTGTGCACGCGCGCATAATGTATGTGCGTGTGCGCGCATGCGCGCAATGTGATTCATTTGTACGAGCATACTCAGCTCATATGTGTATTCAATTGCAGGTGTCTTCGTGTATGAGCACACGTAAGTTTGTCTCACTCACTCACTCACTCTCTCTCTTTCTCTAAGCTGACCTAGACCTCAATATACCCCGGGGTTTAAACTGGCCCAGGCCAGAATATATCTCCCTGGCCCCAAATACACCCCCCTCCTCCCCCCGTGTACACATTTTACCTACATCAGTGTGTGTGTGTGTGTGTGTGTGTGTGTGTGTGTGTGTGTGTGTGTGTGTGTGTGTGTGTGTGTGTGTGTGTGTGTGTGTGTGTGTGTGTGTGTGTGTGTGTGTGTGTGTGTGTGTGTGTGTGTGTGTGTGTGTGTGTGTATATTTGTTTCGTTTGTGTATTTATGTGGGCATGTTTGTGTGTATGTGTGTAATGGGTTGAAGGCGTTTGTTTGCATAATTATGCGCTTGTGTTGGGTGTGTGTAGGGCCTACGTGTGCACGGCACGTGCGTCTCTCTCATCTCTCTCTCTCTCTCTCTCTCTCTCTCTCTCTCTCTCTCTCTCTCTCTCTCTCTCTCTCTCTCTCTCTCTCTCTCTCTCTCTCCCTCTCCCTCTATGTTTATAATAAACACGCCCCTATCAGAATAAAACGTGTTAAAAATAAACCTAAACCACCATGGATAACAGATGATATCGGTCAGGCTTCCTATCTTAGAGATTTTTTACAAAGCAACCAAAGACCCTAGGGCTAATGCCCAACGTAACCTTGTAAATTCAATGAAGCGTTCAGCTAAACAGAAATATTTTAGGGAGTTACTATTAGACAAAAATCCTAAAAAGGTGTGGAGTGCAATTAATTCCTTGACAAACAAGAATTATGTCCAAAAATCACCTCAATCAACTACTCCCTCTCCGAACTTATTAAATCAGCATTTTGTATCAATTGCGGAATGTCTTATCCAAAATGATACTTGGAAGCAAAATGATCTAAAGACCTTGAAAGACTTCTGTTTATCCAAGAATATCCAGCTACAGTCTCCATTCCGTTACTAACAATATATGCTGCTCTCACGCATTTAAAACAATCTACAACTAAGGATGCCGATGGATTGGATGGGATAATCCTTAAACTTGCTGCTCCTGTCATCACCGACAGTCTAACCTATATATATAATTTATGTATTAGTGAAAATTACTTTCCAGCTCAACTAAAAACGCTAAGATCATCCCACTTCACAAATCTGGTGATGAGAACGAACCTTCTAATAATAGACCTATATCCATACTGTCAGTTTTGTCAAAACCCTTAGAAAAACACATCCAAAAACACCTATCTCATCACTTAGAAAAGTACGATCTCCTACATCCAAGTCAATCATGGTTTAAGAAACAACACTCATGCCACACAGCTCTAGTTAACATGGTTGATACATGGCTAGGAAATATTAATAACAATCAGTATACTGGAATTGTCTTTGCTGACTTCGCAAAAGCATTTGATGTAATCAATCACTCATTACTTATGAATAAACTACGTGTTTACAATATAGGTGATCAAGTGTGCCAACTGCTTGAGTCATTTTTATCAAACAGACAACAACAAATATGCACTGGTCTTCATCAGTCTTCTTCTCTCCCAAACAACTATGGTGTTCCACAAGGTTCAGTTTGGGGCCCATTGTTGTTTTTATTATATATTAATGATTTACCTTTACTTGTTAAAGACAATTGCAATCTCTTTGCGGACGATAGTTCAGTCGAATCCACTCATCCTTCATTACATGTTTTGTCATCTAACATCCAAGAAAATGTAAATCAACTGGCCAGATGGTCTGATCTAAATCACATGTGTCTGAATCCAAACAAAACTAAGTATATGTGTTTGACAACCAGACAGAAACGCCAAAATATTTCATCTACTTCATTCCCAATTCACATCTCGGGACAAACAATCGAGGAATCCAGTTCACACAAGGCCTTAGGTATAACGATTGATAACAAATTATCTTGGTCAGAACACATAGACATATTAAGTAAGAAGGTATCGCAAAGAATATTTCAACTATCAAAAATAAAACATTTCCTCAATCTCAATCTCATGAAGCAGTTCTATTATGCACATATAAATTCACTTATCAGCTATTCCTCTACTTTGTGGGACTCAGCAAGTGCAAATGTTATAAAACCTCTCGTTAGACTGCATAAACGAGCTGTTAAATTGGTGCTGCTCAAATCAACTTCTCTTACGAACAATGATTACAAAACATTAGGTGTATTACCTTTTAAATTACAGTTGGAGCATAACAAAGCAAGGATGATGCACACAATCATGACCGGAAATGCTCCTCAATCTTTAATCGACCGCTTCTTGATAAACAGTTACAGGCAGTCAAACAAACTACTAATTCCAACCCCAAGATTAGACTTATTTAAAACCAGTTTAATATACAGTGGTGGATCTTACTGGAATAATCTGCCAGCCAACTTAAAAGCGACCAAACGCCCAGCATCCTTCAACAAACTAATGAAGAACTACCTAATGAACAAACTCCACTGACAATGAAGAATGAAAACTCTCTCTCTTCTCTCTCTCTCTCTCTCTCTCTCTCTCTCTCTCTCTCTCTCTCTCTCTCTCTCTCTCTCTCTCTCTCTCTCTCTCTCTCTCTCTCTCTCTCTCTCAATTTCATCAGGTACATAACATTCGCAAAAAAATGACTTATTTTATATTTTTTACCCAACAGTATCCTCTTTAACAAATATCATTAAGCCACTGCTGCTGACTCCAATGGACTAACATAAATAAATACTGAACGTATGCACTGTTATTTATCATGATGCATACATGTGTTTACTTTTTCACTCATGAATATTTTGCGCATCTAACATTACCTTGATTTGATCTGTCATGTATAAAGGTATGTTAAAATTGGCTATGTTATATACAATTAAGTTTGATTTAATAATGTGTAATGTGTTTTATTCTATTTTTTGCATTTTACAGACAAGTATGTAATGTTGGCTTAGGCTTGATTTTCTCATGTATATATATAAAAATATTTGTGTCGTTTTTTATATTTGTTAAAAATGAAGATGAAACGTATTATTTAGTTTGCTTACTTTTAAATTTGTCTGTTAGTTGAATGTATATTTGAAACTTGAGTGTATAAGGTAGGATTAGGTTTGATTTTGTCGAGTGTATATGCTAATTTACAAATTAGTGCATGCTAAAAATAAATACTTATATAAAGTAAGATTAAGTTCGATGATGTCATGGATATGTATTTACTATGATTTTATAACGTGTGTGTGTGTTTACTTTTAAGTTTATTTTTTAGTTGAATATGCGAAGTAGGCCTACAAGTAACTAGGCTCGACTTTGTCATGTATCAGTGTTTACTGTGTTTATAATGTTATGATTGTTAAAGATGAGTGTGTTAGATATGCTTCTCTCTCTCACTCAGTCTATCTCTCTTTCTCTGTCTCTGTCTCTGTCTCTGTCTCTGTCTCTGTCTCTCTCTCTCTCTCTCTCTCTCTCTCTCTCTCTCTCTCTCTCTCTCTCTCTCTCTCTCTCTCTTAGTGTGTGCACGCATGCGCGCGCGCATGCGCGCGCGCGCGCGCGCGTGTGTGTGTGTGCGCACGCGCACGCGCGTGTTGTTTGTGTTTAGTGTCATAAAATAATTATTGAGTATACAAATTTATTTTTTTTCTTCTTTAGGCTTATATTTGTTATATTTTGTTTATTGTGATTTAGCCAGAATGTTTATATTTATGTAACGAAAAGTGTTTCTTTGATATTATTGTATTGGGGATCCTGTATGATGAGAGAGAGAGGGAAGAGAGAGGGGGGAGAGAGGGGGGGCAAGAGAGAGAGAGAGGGAGAGAGAGAGAGAGAGGGAGAGGGGGAGAGAGAGAGGGGGAGAGGGGAGGGAGAGAGGGAGGGAGAGAGAGGGAGGGGAGAGGGAGAGAGGGAGAGGGAGAGAGGGGGAGGGAGGGAGAGAGGGAGAGAGAGGGAGGGGAGGGGGGACTGGGTGGGGAGAGGGGGGGGGGAGAGAGAGAGAGAGTATGGGCCGTGTGTACGCACGTATTAATTGGTGCATTCCTTCCTGTTACTTGTTTACATTTTTATTAGTTTTTGTGAGTGTGATGTGTTATCAGAGAGTGACAGTGCTGGCGAACGAGGGTGGATGTCTTTGTGAGTGAAAATCATGTTATTTTGTTACTTTATTTCTTTGCATTCGAATGTTGGTGGTATGACTTTCTTGTTGATTTTAATTAATGTTTTCCATCTTTCATTGTTGCTTTTGTAACGCGCAACGGGCATACTACTATATGGATTTTTAGCGCTATATGAATTATTATTATTATTATTATTATTATTATTATTATTATTATTATTATTATTGCTACTATTATTATTATAGGATTGGGTTTCATCTTGTTATGTACAAGTGTTTATTCTAAAATGTGTGTATGTTAAAGATGAGTATGTAGAATAGGATTTGGTTTTATTCTGTCATGTGTATGTGCTTACATTTACGTTTGATGTATTTTTAAGATCAGTATGTAAAATGGGCTTAGGCTTGATTTTATTATGTGTATCGGCTTTAAATTTAAAATGTGTAGGTTACATGTTATGAGTATGTAAAATAAGGATTAGTCTTAATTTTGTGATGAGTTAAGTTTTACTTATGTGCATGTTAAAGACGAGGACTAGAAAGTAGGTTTAGGCTTGATTTCGTTATGAGCAGTATTTACTTTTTAATATGTGTATTCGCTTGCAAATAATATGACTAGGTTTGCTTTTGTTACGAGTGTGTGTTTACTTTTTAATATGTTCATGCTAAAAATGAATAATGGAATGTAGGAATAGGTTTCATGTTGCCATGGGTACATGTATTTACATTTTAAATTGTGCATGCTAAGATGAGTAGGTAAAGTAATACTATGTTTGACTTATTATGTGCATGGGTTTCTTTTCATGCATTGGTTTCTTCAAATAAGTACATTTTAATGATGAAGTATGATTGAGGTATTTTTTTTATGTTTGTGCACTTCTCTATTTTGAATGTTTAAAGATGAGTGTGAAAAGTAGGATTGGGTTTTATTTTCCCGTGTGTATGCGCTTACTTCACACATTTTGAATGTTAATAATGAGTATAGTTAATAATAATAGGTTTGATTTTGTTATTGATGTGTTACAATATAGGGATGTTTTTTTGCATGCTTTATATTACTTTGTATGTGTTTATTTTCGTTTTCCATTTTCTACTTTTATATATGTATTTTGTCCAGAGGGCTGGATGTAAAAAAGCATGTTATTGCTTACTCTATTACCCTCTATAAATAAAAGTCAGTCAATCAATCAATCTCTCTCTCTCTCTCTCTCTCTCTCTCTCTCTCTCTCTCTCTCTCTCTCTCTCTCTCTCTCTCTCTCTCTCTCTCTCTCTCTCTTCTCTCTCTCTCTCTCTCTCTCTCTCTCTTGACTTTAGGTTATGAAATAACCGTAATTATTACCGTTACAGACGGGAAAGCGATCCTATTTGATTTGCCCTTTGCGTAATGCTGCTGAAGAAACTGCTGTTCGTGTTGTGTTATGTTGTGCTGCATTAGATGAACTTAGAAACAAGCTATTACCACCCAAGAAACTGCTGTTCGTGTTGTGTTATGTTGTGCTGCATTAGATGAACTTAGAAACAAGCTACTACCACCCAAGAAACTGCTGTTCGTGTTGTGTTATGTTGTGCTGAATTAGATGAACTTAGAAACAAGCTACTACCACCCAAGAAACTGCTGTTCGTGTTGTGTTATGTTGTGCTGCATTAGATGAACTTAGAAACAAGCTACTACCACCCAAGAAACTGCTGTTCGTGTTGTGTTATGTTGTGCTGAATTAGATGAACTTAGAAACAAGCTACTACCACCCAAGAAACTGCTGTTCGTGTTGTGTTATGTTGTGCTGCATTAGATGAACTTAGAAACAAGCTACTACCACCCAAGAAACTGCTGTTCGTGTTGTGTTATGTTGTGCATTGATGAAATTAGATGAACTTACCACCCAAGAAACAAGCTGTTACCACCCAAGAAACTGCTGTTCGTGTTGTGTTATGTTGTGCTGCATTAGATGAACTTAGAAACAAGCTACTACCACCCAAGAAACTGCTGTTCGTGTTGTGTTATGTTGTGCTGAATTAGATGAACTTAGAAACAAGCTACTACCACCCAAGAAACTGCTGTTCGTGTTGTGTTATGTTGTGCTGCATTAGATGAACTTAGAAACAAGCTACTACCACCCAAGAAACTGCTGTTCGTGTTGTGTTATGTTGTGCTGAATTAGATGAACTTAGAAACAAGCTAATACCACCCAAGAAACTGCTGTTCGTGTTGTGTGTTATAGAAACAAGTTGTGCTGCATTAGATGAACTTAGAAACAAGCTATTACCACCCAAGAAACTGCTGTTCGTGTTGTGTTATGTTGTGCTGCATTAGATGAACTTAGAAACAAGCTATTACCACCCAAGAAACTGCTGTTCGTGTTGTGTTATGTTGTGCTGCATTAGATGAACTTAGAAACAAGCTACTACCACCCAAGAAACTGCTGTTCGTGTTGTGTTATGTTGTGCTGAATTAGATGAACTTAGGAACAAGCTACTACCACCCAAGAAACTGCTGTTCGTGTTGTGTTATGTTGTGCTGCATTAGATGAACTTAGAAACAAGCTATTACCACCCAAGAAACTGCTGTTCGTGTTGTGTTATGTTGTGCTGAATTAGATGAACTTAGAAACAAGCTACTACCACCCAAGAAACTGCTGTTCGTGTTGTGTTATGTTGTGCTGCATTAGATGAACTTAGAAACAAGCTACTACCACCCAAGAAACTGCTGTTCGTGTTGTGTTATGTTGTGCTGCATTAGATGAACTTAGAAACAAGCTACTACCACCCAAGAAACTGCTGTTCGTGTTGTGTTATGTTGTGCTGCATTAGAGATGAAACAAGCTTAGAAACAAGCTGAATTAGATGAACTTAGAAACAAGCTACTACCACCCAAGAAACTGCTGTTCGTGTTGTGTTATGTTGTGCTGAATTAGATGAACTTAGAAACAAGCTACTACCACCCAAGAAACTGCTGTTCGTGTTGTGTTATGTTGTGCTGCATTAGATGTTACCACCCAAGAAACTGCTGTTCGTGTTGTGTTATGTTGTGCTGCATTAGATGAACTTAGAAACAAGCTATTACCACCCAAGAAACTGCTGTTCGTGTTGTGTTATGTTGTGCTGAATTAGATGAACTTAGAAACAAGCTACTACCACCCAAGAAACT
>CM065680.1:54919102-54949102 GCA_017654935.2 Phymorhynchus buccinoides
CACTTTTTCTTTGACCTTTCTTCTTTACTTTGACATCTCACTGCAGATTCAGTTCAAGTGTTCTCGAGTCCCAATCATGTCCTCCAACCTGTACTGGTTGGTAGTCTCTGGAGAGGGGGCTAGGTGGGGCTGGCTCCTCTCTCTGCCTCTCCAGCATCTCCGCCAGTTTGTGAGTGGAGGCCAGCTGGCCCACCACCTCCATCAAACTTGTAACATAGTCTGCAAATATATTAACAATTGCATGGTAAATAATTTCACTTTTAACGGTATTGCTTTTTAAAAATTATTTTATAAACAAAAGTTCCCCCATTTGGATACCGGGGGGTCTTTTGTATATTCCCCCAACCTTCTGGAAGTTCTGTGCTTGTAACTTCCTCTAATCTGTCACTCTCTTTGACTCTGCCTTTTCCCTTTGCTTACTGTCGGCTACTATCTGACCTATTGGCCCATTCCCCTGCCTTTAAAAAAAATTCAAATAACTTTTCTCCATTTAGCTCTTACGGAATCGGAATGTGTCAGCTGTACTCAGCGAGGAGACCAATGAAAACTGAAAACTGAAAACCGGACACATACGTACTTGGTCCATTATGGCCTTTTGGCCTGGGAACGCAGAAAAAGACGAATAAACAAAAGTTGACCATGGAACCCTTGCAAGAAATACCTGTGAATACAAAAAGTGAAGCATGTAAATACTTGGTGTTATTTGTACAATGAGGAAAGCAAATAACATCACATATCTGTCCTTCAAAATAAATAGGCCTACAGGAAATAATAAAATAGAATGTTTTATGTGCCTTGTTACTTCCTGAACATCATTTATATTTACTTCACACATCTTGTGAAAATTAGCATGGGTAGGGAACTATCCATTAAAGGGATACAACTCCCCCACCAAAGTTGCCTATGCCAACTCCACCAGCCATACTAACCCTGTATGAATTAAGATTACAGAGGAACAAATCCACTCACTTTCTCAAAAAGGAGGAGGCACGCTCGCCCATGTAATCATACATACAGAACATGGCAAACTATGGTAGAGAGGACTGTGTACAAACAAAACAATATTAATTCAAGAATGGCATAGCTTTCTAATCACGGATATGTTGCACACATACAACACACCAGTCCCCTTCCCTTTTCTAGTTCTATAGATTCTCTTTTAGCCTTACTATTTCACTATTCAAATCCTTTCTCACATCTTAGTTTGAATTATTAAAGATGACTTGATTAGTTCACAGAAACTTACACAAGTTTGCAGTGTGTGTGTGTGCGTGTGCGTGTGCGTGTGCGTGCGTGCGTGCGTGTGTGTGTGTGTTGTGTAAGCATGCAAGTACATAAGTGCCCTGGGCAAGGCATCTCCACTACAAAGAAATTCTAGCCCAGCCCGCCAGAATAACATCTGACCCCTCTCCTATCTGGTAGTCATAGTCGGAAACGACAGACTAGCATACAATACAAACACAAGTGCATACATATTAGTAACTACTGATTTTTACCCGCATGTGTCGGTATCTGTTGGAGACCCCTGTCCATCCTGCACAGCTTGTGATATGGACTGCACCTGTAATATAAGATATTCAAATATTAACTGTTAAAATATCTGTAGGTCACTAGAAGCAAAAACATAAGTAATAGTATTTTACAGTTTTGTGAACATAAGCTATAACAAATGCAACATAATCAAACTACACATAGCTCAACTGTGACTTGGACATTTAAAAACATTGAGAGCCAAAGATTCAGATAAGTTTTATATACAAAGTTATGAATAAAACATGGACTTTGGACACTGTTTTGCTAGTTTTATTTTACACTAACACTTGATTTTCGCTTTACAAAGAAAACTTGCAACATTTTCCAAGGAAAAACATATTTTGACCACAAAAAATACCCACACCAATTACACAAAGTGAGATGATCATTTTGAGGGGCCTAGTCCTCTTTGTTAATCCATGAACTGATGCTCAGCTAAAAAATATCCCACTGACAAGGATGAAAACTTTAGCAAACTACTTTTTTAATATGATGATTGAAATACTATCATAATTTTAAAGGCATGCTTCAAGCAAACAAAACAGTGATCAATGAAGGGACGTTTATAAGCCGCAAGGCTTAGACTTGAGCCAGTCTCACACTATACTATACTGTACTATGATGTTTTTGTGTATAAATTTGTATAAGAATGGAAACACAAAAGACGCATGTTTATCAATCAGAAAAAAAAGAAGTAAAATGAATTGACTCTCGCTGCGTCACTGTGTGCATGCACGCGCGCGCGCGCGCGCGTGTGTGTGTGTGTGTGTGTGTGTCTCTCTCTCTCTCTCTCTCTCTCTCTCTCTCTCTCTCTCTCTCTCTCTCTCTCTCTCTCCATGTGCATGCATTATACTGTCTATGAATCGGGACGCTTATTAACAGTGATGTCCCGAGATCCAGGTCATAGGCCACTGACCTATTAAAATTGAAAATGTTATTTATTGTGTTCTCCCCTGTCAGGACAAATGTCTAATTAAATTTGCCAATACTGGCACGCTTTGTCTTATTGATTTCGGCAAGAGCTGGGACGTTGTCCTGTTGATTTCTCTAATCTCAGGACAGTTTGTCCTGTCACTTTTCTATCCTCGGTACATCACTGGCTTATATACTGAATTTTACCTGTATGTAGGAGACTCCTGTCTGTCCTGTATGGATGCCATGGACTGCCCTTGTTTGATAAGAAGAAAACAAAAATTATAGGGGAGACAAAATTCATAGATAACCATTCCCCTGTGTGATATTGGGAGGTAGGTTGTCTTTGCACATATAGTGCCTTCTGGACGTTCTGTGCCTCCTACTTCCTCTATTCTATCACTCCATTTGACTGCCTTTTCCCTTTGCTTACTGTCATCTACAATCTCTCTGCCTTACTGATCCATTCTCGTGTTTTTGTTCTAGACATTCTTACAAAGTTTTTCTGCATTTGAAAACGGACATGCTGATCCTAATTATTTATAAGGCGCATAACGGCAGCATGGCACATCTGCATTTATGACAGAAGACTGTCTAAGTGGTTGAAGAAGAGCAAATAACCAAACATACTAGATCTAACACCAATATGACTTAGGGTATAATGTTACCAAATTTAAAAAAAAAACGTGCAGTAAGCTACTAAAGGTTAATTGGCTCTGGTTAAAATAAAGTACATGTAACGTACAGTAGTTTTCTCCCTCTTCTTCTTCTTCTTCTGTGGTGGTGAACAACCTCTTTATCTGGAAGTAACTGTACACACTTTAGGGGGTGACCATACAAAAAGAGGCGGAAGAGGGAAAGAGAGAAAAGGGTACACACATTACATTAGGCCTATCAGTTTTCAAAGAAAAGGCTATGCACGTCACCCTATTAATTATTATTTACTTGGGTTCAGCTTCAATATCTAAGGTAAAAACAGGAGTAGCAAACAAAATTTAAAAAACTAGTTCCGGGCTGGGGAGGGGAAAACTACAGGAAGCTGCCGTCAGCTACTAGTTTTCACGTTCGCCCCCAGCAAGCTGGAAACTAGCCGACCCTAGACACCCCAGGTAGTGCCTGTCGCATGAAAATAGGTAGCTCGTAAAAATAAGTAGCTCGCTATTATGAGAGTCTGTATTTGCGACAACCACAAATTTCACGTTTTCTGTACTTTAACCATTTAACTAACCCTAACCCTAACCCTATCCCAAACCCTAGAAAAAAGTGAAATTTGTGGTTCATGCTCAATGTCGCAAATACACACTGTCATAGGTAGCGAGCTACTTATTTTTACGAGCTACCTATTTTCATGCGACAGTGCCCAGGCCCCAACCATAAAGACAATTGATTGAGACATTGCTCAATCAATCAAACAATTGTACTTGCACTTCGTTTTTCCACTGTAGGCTAAGTAATGTTGATCATCGACAGGTGCGTTGATTTATTTTGATGTAGATCTAGGGAAACATCAATGTTTTGGCCATTATGACTGACGAAAAGAATTATGTTGTTGCTGGTACTGCACACAAGCTGATCGGTGAACGTTTGGCACATCTCTTTTCCGTAATTCTTGTCGGTTTCACGTCATTACTTTCCGGTAAACAGGCTAGAAGTTTGTCAAACAGCCCACCAGTCTACGTGTGTCAAAGATCTAGATCTACAGGAAGATTATCTTCAAGATAGAAGATTTAGCGATGATGTCTAGACTCTAATCTTTCCTTTCTGTGGAATCACATCATCCAGATCTGTGCATCCAAATAGCACACACTCATATTTTCATCCGTTTTGAGAGTAGAATCTATTGACACTAGGTAGGCCTAGTGTAGATACAGATTATTCGTTGTTTGTGGCACTGTCAACACAGTCGTGCAAACTCAAGGCCTATCAGTGTATCACAGTATCAGTGTCTGGCACACAGCAAAATGTCGTCTGTTCGATTCACCTTTCCGGTGATCCGTATCATAGTTTCTAAGTATTGGAGACGTAGAATATCTTGGAATTATTGAAGAACAGGACTGAATTTCTCTACGTTAATGCAAAGAAAGCCGTTCGCTTCGCAAATGAAGTTCTTTCATAGAATTCTTAGTTGTGCATTGAAAGTACAGGTCGTTCACAATGGCTGCCCGTCTATTGTGGTAAAGGACTGTAAACATGTCCGCACCCTGAGCAGAGAGCTTATATATAGAGGGGAACTTAACTCTTTTCCCTATTACTATTAGAGAAGTGAGGCCAACCGCCCTGGGACGGTATTCACGTTGAGATAGCATGAGACTTAGCATGATGCTAACTTAGAAGCTCTTCCAATGTCCTATAGGATTTAATAGGACTTTTGGAAGAGCTTCTAAGTTAGCATCATGCTAAGTCGCATGCTATCTCGACATGAATACCGTCCCAGGTTATCTTTCCCTGCAGGTATGAACCTGTAAGTAAGGAGGGCAACTCAAGTGTTCAAATTTCAATGTGAAACAGCCTCAAAGAGTTGTCTTTTCACGAGTCATGACAGATCTGTAATTAGATCTACATCAACGTGATCAAGTGGGTAATGATCACATTTCTTCCCGCCAAGAACGATAATTTGTAGCAGAAAAGAACATAGCCCATTGTTTTTTCAGTCATCATATTGTTGTTCTTGACGGGGGAAATTACCAAAAGAACAAGGATTCGCCCTGAAGAGAAGAAGATTCCTCGTTTGAGTTTCAACATGAACATGATATCGTATGTCAGATGTGCACACATAAGCAGTTGATCTAAGACTGTTCGTCAATGTTTTATAGGTTTCTATGCTCGATGTCCAGCATCTTTACCTTTTTTTTAATCTTGCTTAAATAGAAAGAGGGCTCTCCAACCACCCAAGTTTGAACATGTGGTTAGAACAGTCGCTTCGATTCAGAATCAAATTTCGATGGGGCCGCCATTGTTCCTACCTGTACGGAAAGATAACTCTTTAGGGTCGTCATCACCCTACCTTCAAGTTGGCTATCTCCCCTAAACTATCTCTGCCCTGAGTAAACATGGCGGCGCCGTAGTAAGTTGCCATGCTAACAACAATGGCGCTAATTAGCCTGTACAGGTGAACTAAACCCGTTTCTGGCTGAATTATAAAAAGACGGTGCAGAATTTTCAAAAACAAATGTGAACGAAGGAATCTAGTTACAATTTAGGAGTCTTTCAACACGTTTTGGTCGCTTAGATCTGTGGGTCTTTAAGTGAGCAATGGGAGAAAGAATGGGGTGGTGATTTAGTTTTTGAAGAAAATATTTTACAGGGAAGGGGGCAGGTTATCTTGTTAAAAAAAAGGGCTTGCAAAGAACATAAAAACGGAGTATTCTACTGATAGAATACTAGCCAATAACGTAAATATTAAAGAGCATAACGTTTTGATAGTAAACGTTTATGCCCCTAACTATGATAGAGAAAAGATGACTTTTTTGGATGAGTTGCAAAATGCATTATTAAATATAAGGTATGATAATATTATAGTATGTGGAGATTTCAATACGGTATTGGATAATTCTAAAGACATCATTTCAGGGGAACAGAAGGAGGAGGAATGGAGGAGGAGGGGAAGGAAGAGGAGGGAAGGAGGAATGGAGAAGTGGAAGAATGGAGGAGTGAAAACCGTACACATATGTAACGTATCCATTATGACCGTATATGTTGAGAAGGGAAAAGAGGAAGAAAATTAGAGATGACAGTTTGTGAGCGGAGAAACCGGAAATAAGATAAGTAGGCAAGTGAGGACAGACTTTGACATTGTGTCCGTGTAACCGGAAATGATGAAGTATCAGTATTAAGCGTCAAGCCAAGTCATTAAAGGTGGTTTAAACTCAAAGAAATGTTGTATTATTCTTTATTCACGTTTATTTGACTTTTGTTTTAGGGGGCATTGAAGAGATTTCTGCCAGCATGATGATGATGATGATAAGGATGATAATGAGGAGGAGGAGAATAATGAGGAAGAGGATTGCTTGTAGTTACAAACACACAGTTTGAGGATGACTTTTTCAACAAATAATCTTTGTTAAATTAGGTGAGACTAGAGATGAACATGTTAATTGTTGTTGCTGCTGCTTTAATTTACACGTTTTTAGAATGTTGGTTGATAGTGAACAAATTATGATGATAGACACGGAAACACCAGGGTCTGTTTAAGCAACATTGAAGATGATAGTATTGATTACCTCTCTTCCAACTAATAAGCTGAGGGCTGTCAACGTGTCAGCAATTTCTACATCAGGCTCCTTATGCTTTATTGATTGTTTGGGAGAAGAAGAAGAACACTTTGTGCAGCAACCTTTGAATAGTAGTAGAGTTTTAGTTTACATAGCCTAAGCTACTGAACAGAGGATGATGACAATGCTCTTGGTAATGCTATCTTTACTTAACCTAAACTACTAAATGGATATTGATGATGATGATTCTCTTGATGATGTCACCTTGACATAGCGTAAACTACTGAATGGATGAGGATTAGCAGCCTTTGAGTAGCAGTCGTGTTTTCGTTTCCACAGCCTAAGCTAGTGAAAGGATGATGATGATGATGATACTCTTGGTGATGTTACCTTTACAAAACCTAATCTCATGAATGGATGATGATGATGATGATTGAGATAGAGAACTCCAAGGTGTGTGTGTGTGTGTGTGTGTGTGTGTGTGTGTGTGTGTGTGTGTGTGTGTGTGTGTGTGTGTGTGTGTGTGTGTGTGTGTGTGAATCCCCCCCCCCTCCCCTCTCCATTCTTACTTTATTATTGACTTATGTCATTTTGTTGACTGGAGCGGATTAGTGGGTGGGGTGGGGATTTGATTTTGATTTTTTTATGTGTGCATGGGCGTACGCGAGTGTGTGTCGTTTCTCTTCATTTACATTCATTTTCAATTATTATTTTTAACGACATCAATATGTTGGCCTTAAGCTGGCGAGTGCGTGTGTTTTCATTTTTTCTTCCGTTTGCATCTGTTATTATCTCTTATTGTGCATGTGTATATTTATATGTATCTTATATGATCTGTATGTCCTGGTGTTCTATTGTGTATTTAAATAGTAGTATTACGTGCCTGTATTATCATGTTCATGTGTGTTTTGTATATGCGTTGTATTTGTAAGGCGCTTTGAGCTGTTGTCAGGATACTGCGCCATATAAATGTTATTAATTATTATTATTATTATTATGATGATGCGCAGCAAACTTTGAGTAGTAGTGTTTTAGTTTACATAGCCTAAGCTACTGAACGACTGCTGCTGCTGCTGATCGTGGTGATGTTATCTTGACTTAACCTAAACTACTGAACGGATGATGATGATGTGCAGCAGCCTTTGAGTTGCAGTCGTGTTTTAGTTTACATAGCCTAAGCTACTGAACGACTGCTGCTGCTGCTGATCGTGGTGATGTTATCTTGACTTAACCTAAACTACTGAACGGATGATGATGATGTGCAGCAGCCTTTGAGTTGCAGTCGTGTTTTAGTTTACATAGCCTAAGCTACCGAACGGATTATGATGATGATGCTCTTGGTGATGCAGCCTTTTACATAGCCTAAACTACTGCAGCAACCTTTGAGTAGTAGTGCTTTACTTTACATAACCTAAACTACTGAACGGATTATGATGAAGCGCAGCAACATTTGAGTGTTAGTGTTTTAGTTTACATAGCCTAAGCTACTGTACGGATGATATTGACGTGCAGCAATCTTTGAGTGGTAGTAATGTTTTCGTTTACATAACATAAACTACTGAACGGATTATGATGATGTGCAGCAGTTTTGAGTAGTAGTAATATTTTAGTTTAAATAACCTAATCTACTGAATGGTTGATGATGATAATAGTGCTCTTGGTAATGTCATCTTGACTAAACCTAAACTACTGTATGGATGATGTTGACGAGCAGCAGCCTTTGAGCAGTAGTAGCATTTTAGTTTACATAACCTAAGCAACTGAACGGATAACGATGATGATGATGATGATGATGATTCTTTTGGTAATGTCATCTTGACATAGCCTAAACAACTGAATGGATGATGATGATGCACAGCAGCCTTTGAGTAGTAGTAGTGTTTTAGTTTACATAGCCTAATCATCTGAATGGATGATGTTGATGTGCAGTAATCTTTGTGAAGTAGTAATGTTTTAGTTTACATAACTTTTACTACTGAACGGATTATGATGATGTACAGCAGTTTTGAGTAGTAGTAATGTTTTAGATTAAATAACCTAATCTACTGAATGGTTGATGATGATAATAATGCTCTTGGTATTGTCATCTTGACTAAACCTAAACTACTGTATGGATGATGTTGACGTGCAGCAGCCTTTGAGCAGTAGTAGCATTTTAGTTTACATAACCTAAGCAACTGAACGGCTGATGATGATGATTCTTTTGGTAATGTCATCTTGACATAGCCTAAACAACTGAATGGATGATGATGATGATGATTCTTCTTTTGGTAATGTCATCTTGACATAGCCTAAGCAACTGAATGGATGATGATGATGCGCAGCAGCCTTTGAGTAGTAGTAGTGTTTTAGTTTGCATAGCCTAATCATCTGAACGGATGATGTTGATGTGCAGTAATCTTTGTGAAGTAGTAATGTTTTAGTTTACATAGCCTAAACTACTGAATGGCTGATGATGCTACTGCTGATCTTGGTGATGATACCTTGACATAGCCTACACAACGGAACGGCTCATGATGACAATTCTTTTGATGATGTCATCTTGATATTACCTGAACTAGTGAACGACTGATGATGATGTGCAGCAACCTTTGAGTAGTAGTAACGTTTTAGGTCACACAGACTAAACTTCTGAATGGATGATGATGATGTGCAGCAACCTTTGAGTAGTAGCATTTTAGTTCACGTACCCTAAAGCACTGAACGGCTGTTAGTGATGCTACATTGTCATAGCCTAAACAAATGAATGGCTGGTGATGTCAGTGCTCTTGATTATGTCATTTTGGCATAGCCTAAGCTACTGAATGGATTATGATGACGTTCAACAACCTTTGAGTAGTAGCGTTTTCGTTTACATAACCTAGACTACTGTAGGGCTGATGATGATAATGATGCTCTTGGAGAAGTCACCTTGACATAGCCTAAAGTACTGAATGGCTGACGAAGATAATGCTCTTGATGATGTCATCTTGACATAGCATAAACTACTGAACGGATGATGATGATGTTCAACAACCTTTGAGTAGTAGCGTTTTAGCTTGCATAGCCTAAACTACTGAACGGATGATGATGATGATGGTGATGCGCAGTAAACTTTGAGTAGTACTGTTTTCGTTTACATAGCCTAAGCTACTGAACGACTCCTGCTGCTGCTGATCTTGGTGATGTTACCTTTACAAAACCTAATCTAGTGAACGGATGATGATGATGCGCAGCAACCTTTGAGTAGTGGAATTTTCGTTTACATAGCCTAATGTACTAAATGGATATTGATGATGATGCTCTTGATGATGTCACTTTGACATAGCCTAAACTACTGAATGGATGAGGATTAGCAGCCTTTGAGTAGCAGTAGTGTTTTTGTTTACATAGCAGATTTTGGGCGCGCGGGCGTGCGTGTGTGTTTGTGCGTGTGTGTGTGTGTGTATGTGTTTGCGCGCACGCGTGTTTATGTGTGTGTGTGTGTGTGTGTGTGTGAGAGAGAGAGAGAGAGAGAGAGAGAGAGAGAGAGAGAGAGAGAGAGAGAGAGAGAGAGAGAGAGAGAGAGAGAGAGAGAGAGAGAGAGAGGGCGTGTGTGTGTGTATGTGTGTGAGAGTATGTGCTTATTTTTATTTTATCTAACGTGAATGAATGAATCTTTAATTAAAACTCATGCGCAATCCGTAAATAAGTAAAAGAAAGACGGGGGAAAATAATATATATGGGTTAGGAGAAATAGGAGACACGTTAGGAGACACGTGCGCTTATTTTTGTTCTTCTTTCTTTTACTTATTACGGATTGCGCATGGGATGTCCGCGCCTACTGTGTGCGCGGCCTTACGGCAACAGTTTTAACTATTTTATCGCTGGTCTCCAGGTACGCAATGCGTGGTAAGGACCTAAAGCCCCAAGACAACTTCTTCTTCAATCGCTCAAACAGTTTCCTGTCAATTAGGAGCACAGATGTGTCATGCTGCCGTTATGCATCTAACTAAGGAATAATGTGGCCCAGCATGTCCGACTTCGGCTGGAGGAACTCGTTTTGAAAGTGTCCATGCTGTGCCTACGTGCGCACACGCATGCTTGTGAACAATTTAAATGAGAAAATATGGTGTGGAATAGTCATACTTCAAATGAGAACCCTTACAATTCGGTTCTTGCAGTGACGCCTAGACTGCGTTTAGGTCTAAGCTCCCTGCACTGTGGGCTACAGCCTACGATCACTGACACAGTCGTTCGCACAACGTCTAGATCTAAGTCTATCACCTTGAGTGGTGAACAGGCATCAATTGATGCCTCAACCACATCTAAAGTTCAACTTCAACCTCGATAGGGCCTATGCATAGGCCTGTGTTTAGCGCATGCGCATGAGTTATGACCTATGACATAACGAATGACGCACGCGCATGGCTTATGACCCAATGATGTAAGGAGTGACCCTAACATTTCCCTTAACCAAATTATAGGGTTAGGGTTGAGTTGCATCCAATTTGTTCCAGTGACCTTTAAGTAAAAGCAGTCACTGCAGACATAATGTGAGTTTACATCATTGTGTAAAATCTGATTGTGCCATTGTTTGCAGCTTCTGAAAAAATTGCTATGTTAAATTTTGTTATGAGATGACAACCACACACACACACACACACACACACACACACACACACACACACACACACACACACACACACACACACACACACACACACACAACACACACACACACACACACACACACACACGCACACACACGCACGCACACACACACACACACACACACACACACACACACACACACACACACACACACACACACACACACACACACACACACACACACACACACACACACACACACGCACGCACGCACGCACGCACGCACGCGCGATCGTACGAAGACACAGACTTATTCATCATCTTTATGCTTTTGTTGACTGTTGTAATTTGAAGAATACGGATTTCTCACCTATTTTGGCTAAGAAACTAGTTCGAATACTGATTTGGACACAATCACAGTCTTGTGGATTTCCTGAGTTTTTGTGGTAGTTAGCGTTCAGTCCTTTGTCTTTTACAGCCATGCTTAAATAGACAGGGTCTCGCAGCGAAAATCAATGAAACATACAGTTTGACATATTTTATATGTGTTAGCAGTTCATGCGCCCGATAGCAACACATTGATATCGGCATCATGCGATTGTACTTTTTTCACATTCAGGGCCTAATGTCACCATTTCATATTTCGATTCTGTTGAGTCTCGCTTAGCAGAGGATATTTTTCAATCTCTGAGCATTGATTCATTTCAAAAACAAAATAAAACTTCAGAAAATTCGCCCTTTCACTGCATTTATGGCATTAGTGATGTCCATCTAAACAACGCAATCAAAACCAAGTGTATGTCAGACGTTTACATCTCATTAGCTTACCTTTTAAATACTTCCGTCTACATGAATCTGATGAAATCCTACTAGTTTCGTTCGTGTATATCTACCCCAAGACACGAATCACTGAATCAGTGATGACCATGTAAAATATAGACATTTTATCAGATTCGTGCATGCAGGTCTACAAGCATGTAGCGGACGAAACAGTAGGATTTGATCCGATTCATGTAGACAGGTGTAACATCTTAAACATTTTCATGCCTGACAGGCGTCACAGCTGGATCGATAGCCGTACGACCGAAATTGGATGCATGTGTAGAGCATTAGGGGCCATTAAGTTAATAGGATTGGGCCAGACTGACAAGATTCGTACAGGCCAGTATTAGATGTGTATTGTTGGACCGACTGAGCGGCTTTAGCACCTAATCCCCGAACTGTTTCCTATTCCAACCCCCAGCCCCGCCCTTTTCTGCCAATACTAAAAGTTCAAAGAACTTTTCGGCATCAATTTAGGTCTATTTCTATGCTTCTGCCCCCTGGGTTTACTTGTTACGATGTAGACCAGCAAAAAAGGGCTGGGGTGGGGGTGCAGGATGGAAGTGGGGGTAGGTGGACGGGAGGTGAAACGGGAAACAGGTATGCATAGGTGTGTATAGGTGCGTGCGCGTGTGTGTGCGTGTGTGTGCGTGTGTGTGCGCGCGCGTGTGTGTGTGTGTGTGTGTGCGTGTGCGCGCGCGTGCGGTGTGTGTGTGTATGTGCAGGGCTCCCAGGGACCCCCATTTGGGGTCTATGAAGCACTAAAATTCTACAGGACCCTCTAAAAGAATGTGCAGGGGGTCCCAGGGATGCACTATACAAATTATTTTTAGCATTCGCAATGCCACTGGGACCCTCTATCCCGCCTCTAGAACCCTCTATGCTGTAAGTGAAGGAGTCCCTGGGACCACTTGTTTTGCGGGACGATTGGGAGCCCTGGTGTTTGTGTGTGCGTTGAGAGAGAGAGAGAGAATGAGAGAGAGAGAGAGAGAGAACAGTGAACACTGAAAAACTTTATTTAACAAGGATACAGATTATAAGCGATGCTTATTCTTACAATCTGTCCTTGGATAAAAGAAAACAATTAACATTTGGCTAGAAACGTGAAGAAACAACAAATGAGGGAAAAAAAATCACTACAAACAAGAAACGCATTTAAACACATAAACGTGGGACCTGCACTCTCCCACTAGACGGGGACCTGCACTCTCCCCCCCCCCCTCTCTCTCTCTTTCTCTCTCTATCTCACTCTCTCACATACATAGTATAGAGGACAAGAAAACCAACATTATAAAGCCAAAAACCATGGATGAAACAACTAATAATTGATGGTGAAAGTAACTTCGATTTAAACATCGTTCAAGGCAAACCAATAAACGAACAAATCAGAGAGAGAGAACCCACTTCTTCAGGAAAGCTGTCTCTCTGTAGCGTCTATGATCCTTTCCCCATTGTCTTCCAGCTCTATGATGTTGAGTTTGAGATTAATGCGTGCGCGCATGTGTGTATTGGGAGGGGAGGGGAGGGAAAGGGGAGGGGAGGGAGGAGGGGTCGGAGGGGGTTGGGGGGCAGGGGACAGTGGGCTGTGTAATGTTTACATGCGGTGTGTTTTCAATATTAATGCTATTCATTATTTTATTTATTAATTTCGTAGAGATGTATGGTGATAATACGTGAACTAGTCGTTTTGAAATGTTTGTATAACGTGTATATTTTTGCTGATAGTATGAATGGTGAGTGAAAAGCGCATTGAGTTGCTTAGCAAGATTATGCGCTATATAAGCATTATTCATTATTATTATTCATAAATCTGATATGTAATCATTCGTTTAACATATAACATGTAGTTGTAGGCAAGGCACTAGATAAGTTAAACAGTGTGAGTTCAATACCGTATAGGATTTAAGCAGGGCTGTGCATTATGTTTGCCCGCATCGTCTTTTTGCATCGTGAGATAGAATGGCATAACTTAATGGCAGAAGGAAGGGAATTCAAAATTGAGGAACCCGAGAAGGAAAAACTTTATCTGTATTTGTCTAATCTAGTGTTTGGCAAAACCATAACGATGTGATGCTGGGGTAACTATTGTTTTAGGTATTGTGGGGCTAAGTCATTATGCACTTTGTACACGAGGATTGCTTTGTTGTACTTTAGTTGGGAATTCATGGGAATGACGTTTACGGTGGGTTTGTTTTTGATGTGGTGAGGTTCGGGTCAGAAAGAATAATTTTAGCTGCTCTTTTGTAGATAGAATTGAGTTTTAAGAGGTGACATTTGGCGGCAGAATCCCAAACTACAGATGCGTAGTTGACGTGAGAGGACATGAAATAACATTTTGCGTTCCTCTATTTCTATGAATGGTTTAAATTTTAGTAAGAATACGCAACGCGCAAGCTTGTGTGCTACATTCTCAATATGGGTCTGCCACACCCAGGGCTCGGTGCTCTTTTACTTGGTCAATGATTGTTATCCTTTGAGAAAGAGAGAGAGAGAGAGAGAGAGAGAGAGAGAGAGAGAGAGAGAGAGAGAGAGAGAGAGAGAGAGAGAGAGAGAGAGAGAGAGAGAGAGAGAGAGAGAGAGAGAGAGAGAGAGAGAAAGAGAGAGAGAGAGAGAGAGAGAGAGAGAGAGAGAGAGAGAGAGAGAGGGGAGAGACAGAGAGAGAGAGAGAGAGAGAGAGAGAGAGAGAGAGAGAGAGAGAGAGGATGAAGTGAAAGGTTGCAATTTTTATAGAAACAGGTTTTTGTTTGCTTGTTTTTTCTCAGTCTTCTTCTTCTTCTTCTCCTTCTTCTTCTTCTTCTTCTTCTTCTTCTTCTTCTTCTTCTTCTTCTTCTTCTTCTTCTTCTTCTTCCTTCTTCTTCTTCTTCTTCTCCTTCTTTGTTCTTTGCCGATCTACGATCGCAAAGGAGTATGTTTTCGTTCGTGTATGTTTCTTTTTGTCCTTTGCCGATCTACGATCGCAAAGGAGTATGATTTCGTTCGAGTTTGTAACTTTTTTTGTTTCGTTTTTCGGGGTTTTTCTGTCTGTCCCAAGGATATCTCCCGAACCGCTTGACCGAATCACTTCACATTTTGTGTGGTGGTGTGTCACCATGAGAGGAAGGCATCCGTGCACAAAATTGCGCCGTCCTGACCTTGACCTTGGCGTATGACATTGAAAACCGAAAATATTTAAGGGGGCATAACTTCCACACCGTACGTTCTAGAGTCTTGAAACTTGGCATGGAGGTACTTTGGCTTATGACCGTTCTGATGATGGCATACCAACCAAGGTCAAGGTCAAGGTCAGGGAGATCGGTAGGCCTTGAAAGTGGTAGGGGTCTAAAAAGTGGGTTTTCAGCCATACTTTTCACATTTGTACTTGACAAAAGCGCTTCAGATTGTGTGTGGTACTGTATAACCTTTTTTTTTTTTTTTTTTTTCCATCATACATCGAACATTACTTTAATACAACACAACACATATAGTTTCCTTCATCATACATCAAACATTACTTTAATACAACACACCACATATAGTTTCCTTCATCATACATCAAACAATACTTTAATACAACACACCACTTATAGTTTCCTTCATCATACATCAAACAATACTTTAATACAACACACCACATATAGTTTCCTTCATCATACATCAAACATTACTTTAATACAACACACCACATATAGTTTCCTTCATCATACATCAAACAATACTTTAATACAACACACCACATATAGTTTCCTTCATCATACATCCAACACACCAGAGTGACGAGGACCAGCAGCTGCACATGTGGCTTTAAACAGCTTTTCTTTTTTTTAAATACTTATTCTGCTCTAATATATTAAAACATTTTAGTTGTAAGCCTTTTTGTAAGAAGAAATGTCATTTCAAGCCTATAAAAAATATATCTGTATAAGTGGAATGATTGTTCAGTTACTCACATACTCACATACTCACATACACATTCAAGAACCCAAGCATCCATCCAATCAACACATACGCATGTGTGCTCGTGTGATCACACCCACACGCACACACATACACACAAACGTTCGCGCGCGCGCGCGCACACACTCACACGCGTGCGTACACACACACGCGCGCGCGTACACACAGGAGCGTGCGCATACAGCGAGAGAGAGAGAGAGAGAGAGAGAGAGAGAGAGAGAGAGAGAGAGAGAGAGAGAGAGAGAGAGAGAGAGAGAGAGAGAGAGTCATTGATGCCTTAGTTCTTTTTTCAACTTCTGAAATTAATTTCTGTGTCGAAAATAAGTTGTAAGGACACAGCAGATTTGATTTTCTTAAGGATGCTGACGCACATCTTTGCAATCAATATCAACAGATTTATATACCCATATTTTCCTTTTGAGCAATTAGAAGATCTGACACCGAATAGTATATCAGTGACTGACAGTGACAGTTTTTGGTTAGTTTCAGTATATATCTTTTGTTCGACATATTTCCAGAAGCTATATACAATTGGGCATTCAAAGAAAAAATGTTCAATGAAGTCAACGGTATCCCTGCAGTACGAGCATTTGTTATTTTCTGTTACTTTCATTTTATTTAACATGATATTGGTAGGATATATATTATGTAAAATTTTCCAATGTAATACCCTAAGTCTAGTTTCTTTAGTAGCTTCTTTTGCTCGTAGCCATGTTGCTTTATCTAGAGTATAGTTACACTTCCTTAACCAAAAGTAGTGGGCTATCGGCAGGATAGTCTCTTGTTCTCGAAGGAAAAGTAAGCGGATATATTTTGGCTTTGTGTTGAATGGATTTGCCTCGCATGTCTGTAATTTTGTCATTGATTTATTGTCTAAATAGTTCACTAAAATGTTTTTCCAGAAGTCATTGTCAATTCTGTTTAACCCCTTCAAACTACTCGATCTTACATTAATATGGAAAATGTTTGTTATTTTTGTAATTTTCTGCAGGTGCCACAGAGGAATTAATCTCCAATTTGCATGTTCCTTTGCATTATTTAGTTTCCCTATCCATTGTAGATTAAGACATTTTTGAATACTGTATAACCTAGAGTAAAACACATCCGAGCATAAATTATCGCCATGCTGACCTTGACCTTGAAGTGTGACCTTGAAAACCGAAATTTCCTTCTTTGCGCTATATATTTCTTGTCCAAGCTGTATCTCGTGAACGAGAAGACAGAATCCCTTCCAATTTTAAGTCAGGATGTGACACTAAGAGTAGAACACATTCGTACATAAATTATCCCTCGGAAATACAATGTCGCCGAGCGGCAGACATGTTTCCGTTTTTCTTTACCCTCCTATATCTCGTGAAATACTGTATAGAATCACCCCACATTTTGTGTGGGGTGTGTACAAAGAAGAGAGAAGACATTGCAGTACAAATTATGCCACGTGGGATTTTAATGTCGCCGAGTGGCAGATATGTCTCCGAGTTAAGAGTGTACACCCCATTAAGGGTGTACACCCCACTAATTAAGGATGTACATCCTGGTAAAGGAGGGGGTCTAATACTAAACGTAAAAGACATCCTAGCACAAAATGTGCCACGTGGGGCTTAAATGTCGCCGAGTGGCAGACATGTCTCAGTGTTAAGGGTGTGCACCCCACCAATTAAGGGTGTGCATCCCGGAAAATGATTTGCACCCAGTCAAGGGTGTGTAGGTGCATCACCCAAAGGTCACAAGGAGGACGGGGACCGAAGATGTGAAGGGGGAACGGAGGTACAGGGTGGGGCATGTACAGGGCGTGACCGGCAAAGGACATATCTGCCGCTTGGCGATGCCCTTGTTTTGGGGTTGTTGTTGGGTTGTTGGTTTTTTTTGGGGGTTTCTGTCTGTTCCAAGGATATCTCCCGAACCGTTTGACCGAATCGCTTCAAATGTTGTGTGGTGGTGTGTCACCATGAGAGGAAGGCACGTAAATTATCGCCGTTGTGACCTTGACTTTGGCGTATGACCTTGAAAACCGAAAATCTTTAAGGGGCCATAACTTCCACACCGTTGGTTTTAGAGTCTTCAAATTTGGCATGTAGGTACTTTGAATTATGGCCGTTCTGATGATGGCATAGCGATCAAGGTCAATATCAAGGTCGGGGAGATCGGTAGGCCTTGAACGTATGTCACGTGGGATTTCAATGTTGCCAAGCGGCAGACATGTCTCCGAGTTAAGGGTGTACACCCCATTGATTAAGGGTGCACATTTCCCAGTAATTAAGGGTGTGCATCCCAGTAAAGGAGGGGGTTTAATACTAAAAGTAAAAGACATCGTAGTGTACACCCCACTAATTAAGGGTGTACATCCTGGTAAAGGAGGGGTTCTAATACTAAACGTAAAAGACATCCTAGCACAAAATGTGTCACGTGGGGCATAAATGTCGCCGAGCGGCAGACATGTCTCAGTGTTAAGGGAGTACACCACACCAATTAAGGGTGTGCATCCCGGAAAACGATTTGCACCCAGTCAAGGGTGTGTAAGTGTATCACCCAATGGACACAAGGAGGACGGGGGCCTAAGATGTGAGGGGCAAGGGAGGTACAGGGCAGAGCAGGTAACCGGCAAAGGACATATCTGCCGCTCGGCGATGCCCTTGTCTTAAATTGTGATGAGAACATTCTTCATCCTCAAGAGACAAACAAGATTTAGAAAAAGTGTGTGTGCGTGCAAATGTACGCGTGTGTTCTGTTTGCGTGTGTTCTGTTTGCGTGGTGTGTGTATGTGTGCTTGCGTGCGTGCGTGTGTGTGCGCGTGCGCGTGGGTGCGCATTGTCTGTATGGTAATCCTACCAACTAAAAGAAAATCAGTAGACCTACTGTTTATAAATTAATGTGTCCGAGAGTCAATCCACATGAACTCCAAAACGTAACGGGATGTCTTTATGGTATAAGCAGCCGCGACGCGAAAGCTGCTTATAGCTTTATAATGTTTACAGGGGAGTTTGCCTGTTTGTTCCTGGCTGATTGACTGACTGACTGACTCATGTTACCTCTATAGCGATTGAACGGAGGGACCTAGGACACTACAACAATTTTGCATGGGGATAGGTAGTTAGGATATCTAGGCCAGTATGACAAAAAGTCATTTGACAAAGGTCAAGGTCACTGGAGCCAAACTTGCTGTCGCGCGGCTGCTTGTTCTAGCGTTTTCACGCTCTGATTTTAGTTAAGACTGTAACGTTTGCAGCGTAGGCCTATTTATCAAAATCCCTTCACGATTTATTTTACCAAATTGTTCACAGCCAGATAGGCAGACAGATACAAAGACAGACGGACACGTAGACTGACACTCAGACAGGTAAGCAAAAATCATGAAGCCAAACAGAATAACCTTTTTGAGGGAGGTAAGAATAAGGGACGGTGCACGTACACACTCGGAAACCTCACGTGATTTTCCGCAAATGAAGAAAAAGAAAGTAGGACATAAGCAGATGGGATAAGCGCGTGAGGTTTCCGCGTGAAATGTGCACAGCCCCTAAAGGTATCTATGCTTTTCTGGGAAATTTTGTTCTTCTATGTCTACACATTGTTTTGTTTTGGTATAAGTAAAGAGATAGAGACGTATAAGATAGAGAGAGAGAGAGAGAGAGAGAGAGAGAGAGAGAGAGAGAGAGAGAGAGAGAGAGAGAGAGAGAGAGAGAGAGAGAGAGAGAGAGAGAGAGAGAGAGAGAGAGAATACGAATACGAATGGTTTTTTACGAATGTTTTTATTGAGGGTAAAACAGATAAGCTGGGTAGCTATTTTACACTATTGCCCTCAAGCAAATAAACAATTAATGAAGAAAATGATTAACAGAAACGTAAAAACAACAACAAAACTGGCAACAATAGTGACAAAAATATACATACAACAAGGCAAAAATGGCCACACAACAGCAATTCAAAATTAAAGACCCCCACCCCACCCCACAAAAAACACACCAAGAAAAACAAAAAACAAAAAACACCTCTACCAGTCTCTACCCCCCCCCCCCCCCCCCCCCCCGCACTCACTCCCACAAGCACCCCCCACATACCCCACCCCCACAAACCTATGCACACATACATACATGCATACAAATTCTTATATTATGTACATGTACATGTATATCAGTTCACATAAAATCTTAAAGAGAGAGAGAGAGAGAGAGAGAGAGAGAGAGAGAGAGAGAGAGAGAGAGAGAGAGAGAGAGAGAGAGAGAGGGGGGGGGGTAGGAAGAGAGATAGAGGCAGGCAAACAGACATACAGAGACTCAGACAGATTCGTGCATAAAAGAATCACAATCCACGATCTTATAATAGTTTATTTTATGTTGGTTAATAAGCCATACATTAAGCATCGATTATTCGTGAACCAGGGAGTGACGTGGTTTGGTTTCTATATGTACAACCACATTGTGTGAAGCACATGCTAGAACAGTTTTGCTACAATGGATTTAATTAACATCAATAACAACCATGAAAAACAAGCGCGGAATCGCAATAGTTTGTGGCACGCGGTCTATTTGTACCACTCCAATCATGAGTCACCTCCCCTGGCTTTTCAATAATTTTAATCTGTAAACCAGAATGTTATCTCTGCACCATTTCGTAACTTTTTATATCTTTTGGAAAACATTTAAAACTATTTATCCTACTTATACTCATTGAAAGAAGCACCGCATACTCGTCGTGTCTGTTGCAGTGTCTGGATTACGTATGTTTATTGTTTGTGGCTCAAGCCACAAACCTATAACTCACTTTGTCGGTCGGTCGGTCTGTCTGTCTGTCTGTCGGTCGGTCCAAAATTGTCGCACTTCAAATCGAGGCTACACTTCAAATTGAGGCCGCTCTTTAAAATGATGTATTTTAAAAGCGTACAAAATAATAAACATACGTAATACAGACACTACAACAGACACGACGAGTATGCGGTGCTTCTTTTGATGAGTATAAGTAGGATACATAGTTTTAAATGTTTTCCAAAAGATATAAAAAGTTACGAAATGGTGCAGAGATAACATTCTGGTTTACAGATTAAAATTATTGAAAAGCCAGGGGAGGTGACTCATGATTGGAGTGGTAAAAATAGACCGCGTGCCACAAACTATTGCGATTTCGCGCTTGTTATTTTGTACGCTTTAAAATACATCATTTTAAAGAGCAGCCTCAATTTGAAGTGCAGCTTCGATTCTTCCCAACTTTTTAAATGCAACAAATACTTGTAGCGGTGCCATAGCCGATGAGGTTTAACCGAGGCGTGGTTACCGCTACACCTATCTGTTTTAATTTTTTAAATCGGGACATTACTGGTTTCGCCCTGCCTCCGGGCATTGCCTCCAGTATTGTTCCCACCATATTTGTATTTATAAATGTCCCATATGTGTCTGATTCAGACCAAGAGGACGTAAAACACCATTTTCGTCGTCGTCGTCGTTCGATTCTTCCCATTCATTCTCATTCTAGCCGCCGAGCCGAACACTTCGAAGCAAGCAGCAGGAAAAGTAAAAGGAAGAGAAGAGGAAAGCTACTACGTTGCAGCCAAGCTATCAACGGCCTGCCTGTCAACACACAGCACAAAGAAGAAAAGGAAGAAGGAGCGAGCAGGCTACCATTAGGCCTTTACTGTTTGCCTCCTATCAACACGCAGCTGCACAGGGTGCCACCAACGCCAACTCGAGAGAGGGGGCTACACCACCATCCACTTCCCCACGTCTACCACGAGGCTCCTCCCTGAGGGCCTTTTCCTCCGTTCTTTCAAATCAAGTTAAGTAAATCAAAATCTCGAGTCAGTACCCGAGTTCATTCTCGGGCCTATCTACTCTAATTGCTATTAGTCTTTGTGTGAGTATCTCTCGATCCGGGTTGGCACCCTTCAATCTCTTTGTGTGTATATTTTTCTAACCAACTTTTTACCCACTTCCTCTTATGATTTTTCCCATGTCTTTTGTTTCTTGATTGTGTACATAGTTACAAGAGTGTGAGTCATGAGTAAAAGTCAGAAGAAAGGGGGGGGGGGGGAAGACCCCCCGAATTCACAAACAGACAGGGAGTCTCCCCAGTCACCAAGCCCAAACAAGTCCCTCGAGGACCCCCCAAATACTTCAAAGGACCTCCAAGAAGTCTTTGCCCCCACCAGAAAACGACTCAGGAGGACCGGATCTGATTCCAGCCCTCAAAAAACCGTTCCGAAGAAGACACGAGAAGAGCTCGTGGTCATGGAGGGAGGGGGCTCTAGCTCTCTCCCCTCCATTGACCACGAAACGCACACAGATCAAGAAGGAGAACATGACAGCGAGGTCACGACCCCTGTCAGAATATGGACACTATCGACAGTGTCGGCAACAACAAACAGACAAATATCACTGATTCGGATTCTGTCATGTCCCTCAATGACAATATACAACACCAACAATCTGCGAGGAAAGCACCACCCAGAACATACAGAAATCCAAATCAACCACTACCACCACCCACCCGGTCATCGTCCAAGATCTAGGCACAGGCCCAGCCACCATCAGTGGCCTGGGCCCCCTGTCAAAAATGAAAATGTGGACAAACACCAGTGGCATCATCGTGAGCTAGAGACCCCTCGCGGGCAATCGGTGGCTGATTGGCTGCCAATCAACCGAGCAACAAAACCGTCTTGTCAAATTACAAGAAGTGTCTAAAATTCCAATCAGATGTACTATCCCATCAGCTACCACCGAGGGGGTCATTAAACCAATACCCCTCAGTGAAAGTATCCAAGACCTACTTCCATACATCTCCGATGCAAAGTCCATCATGCGCCTCAAAAACAGAGATGGCACAGAATCAAAAGCACTTAAAATTACATTCGACAAACCGATCCTTCCCAAACTCATACAAATATCAGTGACAGAATATATAGTACACCCCTTTGTGGCCCCTGTCAGGAGGTGCAGGAAGTGTGCACGGCTTGGACATAACATCGACCAATGCCGTGCAACTATAGACATCTGCACCAAGTGCGCCGGGCCCGGCCACGCAGCCAAAAACTACGTGGCCCCCATGGCCAAGTGCGTCAACTGTGGGGGCCCACATTCAGCAGCCTACAACGGTTGCCCACAATACCAAATCAGACTCAAAGCCAATAAAATACGTGCCGAGGTTTTCATCACGTACGCCGAGGCAATACGCAGAGCGAAACTGGCCCTTGAGGCAGAGAAACAACAACAACGTGATCAAATCCCCCTTTCCCCCCTCCAGAAATTGACCCATCATGGCGTCTGCCACCACCACAACAACAACAACAGCCAACTAACACATATGCACATGCCGTGACAAGAAACACGTCACAACAATCAAACAACTCTGCCCACCTTCAAAAGCAACCAACTACTCATAGTAATAATCTTACACCGAACTCCACTCAAATCCTCCCACCCCACCCCCTCCCCCCAGGCCCAAAATCTCCCCCAGTACGTTTTCCAGCAGACTCACCGTAGCAGACTCACCAGCGCAGTCACAAGAAAACTCCGCAACAAAGCTAACAAAGCTAAGCTTCAGGCCACCCAACAGGCCACCCAGAACCGCCTTGACGAAATAATTACAAAAAAACTCAACCAACAAACTGCTAAAATGATGGACAAACTGACAACACACATGGACAAACTCTTCAAATCTCATACAAACCAGCCAAACACTACCCCACAACTTAAGCCTACAGAACGATCTCAATCCCAATGTCCCATCATCCTCGACCCTAATACCCAACAAACTAATGGAAAATCTACAGCTGAGGTCTTCATGACTGAAGTCCTCATACATTTTGCCAGGGCCAGAACAACCAACAAACCCACACTACTTCTGGAGGGACTAGCTTCCCTCCTTCCACCCACATGTAACCCTTCAACAATCAACATGGGCCCCGGTAGCAGTTTAATTAGACTAGCTGAGCTAGCCTGTGGAATTCCCGGGGCAGGGGGACACGAGGGGAAGGGCAGGATGTTGTCACAGTCACCCAGGAAGTCCCAACAACACAAAGTATAACGATAGTGTCTAAAAATAGAATCTGAATCGAAGTAACTTCCCTTTTTTAGTTACAGACGCAGTCCAAACATTTAGTGTTCTTCAGTGGAACTGCCGTGCCATTGCAAGAACAATTGACCATTTACTACACTTTCTAGATTCTAGTACAATTAAATACCAAATTTTATGTTTACAATCACTTAATACTAAATTTTCCGATCTCCCACATATACAAGGCTACCAATATCCACCTATTGTTAGTAATAAAGAAAACAGGGTTTATACTGCTTATACTAGTCAACATATTAAATACCATTCTGTTGTATCTCCAATAGTAACAGACAATGATACTATTTATTCCAACACCATACAAATCAAAATTAATGGTACATCAACTAATATTATGAATATTTACTTTCCAAAAGGTTATTATTCTAATATTACTCACGACTGGCTAGCCTCACTTTCCGAGACTGCTTCCTGGAGATTTCAACGCCCACCATCCCGCCTGGGAAGCCTTCAACTCCAGCCCTGATTCCGGTGGCACCAAACTTTTCAATTAAATTAATCATTCAAAATTAGTCCTTTTAAATGATGGTTCCTCTACACGATTTCCAGACAGTTGTAAACAAAAACCCACAGCTATTGATTTGTCCCTCGTGTCTCCTAACCTTGTAGTTAATCACGAGTGGTATCCCTTTTCTGACACCTTGTTTTCAGACCATAAACCCATCTCAATTGAATTTAATGTTACATGTGAAGAAACTAAAAAAACACAAATACAACACCCATAATATAATTTTGATAAAGCCAACTGGCATTTATTTCGGTCTCTTCTTAATACATATAACGTTGAAAATATTTTACATACTAATTTGGAAATATATTATGATAATATAAGAAATACAATTCTACAGGCCTGTGACATATCAACTCCTACTTTTTATGTCCCATATGTGCCTACCCGGGTCGAGAGGACGTAAAACACCAAAATTCATTAATTCAACTCCTATTTTTCCTCAGTTTAACACTGACAAACCCAGGGCAAAACCCTGGTGATAAGGTCAAATCAGCAGTGCAGGCCAAAAAGAAGGCCTGTAATCGTTTTGACCTACACCCCACACACCCTAACCACCTCCTTAAATTAGAAGCTGAAAAACACTGTGACGACATCATAAACGAAGCTAAAAGAGATTTTTTCATTAAAGAAGATAGTAAAGCTTGGAAAAAGCTTAGAAAACTAAATGCGAAAAATACTGTATGGGAGCCCAGAGTTCTGAAAAACAATAAATTAACTACTAATAATATTGACAGAGCAAACACTCTGGCAGAAACCTTTGCCCAAGCCAGTCAAACAAAATTCGTTCCCACAAAATACAAAATAAAACGTCAAAGCAACCCCCACCATGCTAAATCACATGATAACTCCCACTATATTTAATGTCCCTCTGAAAATTACCGAGCTTGCTGCATCCATTAATCAAATTAGGAAAACCAGTAAAGCTACAGGAGAAGACCCTATCTCCTATAAAATAATAAAACAACTCCCCCAATCTTTTCATAACATCTTACATGATTTTTATTCCAAGTGTTGGGAGGGGGGAACCATGCCTCAAGCTTGGAAGGAGGCACAGGTGGTTGGGATCCTGAAGCCAGGAAAGCCGGCCAGGGATCCCAAAAGTTACCGCCCCATTTCCCTCACCCCACACTTGGGAAAGATTTACGAACGTATCGTAAAAAACAGACTCGAATATTTTCTTGATAAAAATAATATTATCCCTAAGTTTCAAGCAGGCTTCCGAACACACAGGAACTGTATGGAACAAGAAACAGCGTGGGTAGTGGCAGCAACCGTAAACCGGAAGCGCAGGTGTTCAGTCAAAGATGAAGGTAATCGTTGATCATTGCTCCCTTTCCTTTCCAAGTACACCAGCAGCGTGGGTGTGTCGATCAGCAGATGTGAAGTTGGACAGACCAGAAAACGAATTTCTTAGTTTTGCCCTTTATCAATAAAATACTATGCAGCCTCGCATAGCCGTCACCCAAGCATTTCATTGGTCCCTGGCAAAACCAATAGAGAAAAACTGGCTGCGTGATGGAGATCTCGGTACACCGCGAACGATTCGTGTGCAATTTCAACACCACAATTTTCCGTACATCTCATTGGTCCTCCCGCATAACGGAAAGAGAACAATACACACACATACTTATTTTACATGTTACATTATTTTATGGTTTGCCGTCGCCGCCGAACGCCCGCCGGGGGTCTCACAAGCTTAATACAATAATCATAATAAAAAAATTTATAATATTTTTTCACAAATGAGAAACACAATATCCAAATTACTCTAGTTTTTATTAGTAACTTTAAAAAAAAAAAATCATATTACCTCAATTATCTTAGTACATTCAAGGATTTTCCACCTTTTTGATTTAAGATAGCTTAAAATCACACAAACAAAACTCAAACATAATAAAAACGTCATACTCCCCATAGGAGGTCCCCTATTTATTCAATTAAAGAGTCCCATAGGATTTTCTAGCCAAAATTAAACTCGACCAGCGTCCTGGTCATATTACAACATTTAACACGAAGGCTTTTACTTTGCAACAAGGTTAAGATGGCGGCCGGAAGTTATCCGTCTGGCCAGCGTATCAAGTTGTTTTACAAATTTTAATATTGAAGGACACCACTTCAAAAGTAGGTTAAAATGGCGGCTGGGGAGTCTCCCGGTTTCTGGTTGCGCTTTATTGTCGCAAAAATCTCAACTTTTGAATGAATGATAGTATGAATGATGTCATAAAAATAAATAAAATGTTTCTTTTATTTCCATGTTCTGGGAACCTTTCAAAATTTATTTCCTTCGTTGAGCTGGTCTCCCCCAGGTTGGGGTGGGTCTGCTGGGGGTTGTTGACGCAAGGATGGCTTGCGTATCGCTCCCCTCGGCTGTCCCGCCCCCGCAATGTGCGCTGAGACCCTCCGACCCCCCCCCCCCCCCTCTTTTCGTTGTTCCCAGAGCAAGCAATAAATTATCTTAAAAATCCTTTTTATTTCTTAGTATAAGTCCGCGATGTAGTGACTACATACTTCCCCTGTTAAATTGTTCAGGGAAGTCCCGCGGTAGGACATTTTTAAAAAATTATAATACAGGGCCTTCGCCCTTTGACATTAATATAAAAGTCAAATTTTTTAAAAATAAACAAAATAAATATTTGTATATACCACTTTTAAAATAATTAAGGGCCATCATTGGCTTTTAATAATAAAATAAAGTTTTGAATTTTAAATCTGTAGCCCTGAAATTTTAATCACTGGAATGGTTTCGGTTGGCCCAGACAAAATACAAGAATTTTAAACAAGATTTTATATTATTACACTCTTTTTAACACGAACTTCGGTTTCCAATCTTCTCAAAAGAATATTTTAACTTGCTAACTATTACAGAGTATCAGTACCCCTTTTTCATCATGTATGTTGTCCATGTTTTGTCTACGTTTGTTTCGTAAATGATTTTTCCTTATTTCACACATCCAACTAATATACATGTCCCATATGTGCCCTCCCGGGTCGAGAGGACGTAAAACACCACTTTTCCTCTTCTTCCTCGAATTGAAGTGCGACAATTTTGTAGCCTCGATTTGAAGTGCGACAATTTTGGACCGACCGACCGACAGACCGAAAAAGTGAGTTATAGGTTTGTGGCTTGAGCCACAAACAAAATATTAACAGCAAAACAAACAAAAATCCCTCGAGATGCACAATCAAATTGGCGAGTGCAAACGAACAGAGGGTTATTTCACATTCTACAGAAACAGCGAATTGTTTCTTTTAATAGTAAATACAAAATAAACCACACTTTCTTTTATTTAACAGTTTTCCAATTGAAAGAAAGTCGAGTGTGTACGAATTCTATTTGTGCCTGTTTTCGCTAATTGCTTAACTTTGTTTTCCGTGGAATGTGGTTTTTTTAAAATGATTTTTTATTTACTTGAATTGTTTCTTCTTGAGTACAGCTACCTAACTGTTAACAAATATACTAGTAAATGTGTTGCAATTTTCTAAACTCATGTCGGAACGCCAAAGATCTTACTATTTTAGAGCTCAAAATGAAAGTGGATACTGGGATGCCCATCTGAGATGTTCGAAAAGAAGAAGAAGAAAAAAAAAGTACATCTTTGGACGACAATCTGGGTGAGGACACCAATTAAATGAAATACGGTTTTTTTAATTGCTTGTTTTTTTCGGATTTTGAACGTTGATGAAATCTTATAAAGGTTCAATACATTAGCTTATGGAATTACCCGGGATTATCATCTGGATACAGTCTTTTTGGTGAATCACATTCATATGCGTACGTGATCTGGCCATAGGGATGTGATTACAGCAAATTATAGCTTTCATTTTAGACTTCACTCATGCACATCTTTCAGATAATAAGGGGAAAACTCATAAAACATATTTAAATTAATAACTTGATTGTTCTACCGTGGCGAACGTTTGTACTTATTTAATGCTTTCTAGCTTTTATTATGCTCCTTTCGACAAAATGCCTACCTTTTACTATATTTCTCACAAAAATACAAGTACGTGAAGGTGCAAGAGTTTTCAACGTTCCTAAAGCCTAATGGCTAATGGAATAGCAGTCACACCTGGTCGAGAGCCGAAAATGTAATGAGCGTGAGACAAACCAAAAGTTCGAAAATTCTGAGGTAAGACATTTTCGAGGTGTCTTATGCGCCTCTCTCTCTCTCTCTCTCTCTCTCTCTCTCTCTCTCTCTCTCTCTCTCTCTCTCTCTCTCTCTCTCTCTCTCTCTCTCTCTCTCTCTCTCTCTCTCTCTCTCTCTCTCTCTCTCTCTCTCTCTCTCTCTCTCTCTCTCTCTCTCTCTCTCTCTCTCTCTCTCTCTCTCTCTCTCTCTCTCTCTCTCTCTCTCTCTCTCTCTCTCTCTCTCTCTCTCTCTCTCTCTCTCTCTCTCTCTCTCTCTCCGCACCCCAAAACACACTTTATGACAAAAGGAATTGCAATTGTCCTTCCTTTAAGGATCTAACAACGTGTACTCATAATGCCATAATCTATTTTTTATAGTAGTTTGTTGTTTACATCAATTAATCAACAAACATGTTCCAAATCAAAGTTGTGAAACAATGCATTTATACAGTTATTGCTGTACATACCAGTGCAATGGTTTAAAGAAAAAACATACCTTATGCTATCATACAACAAAGTTAAGTTCTTGGGAGAACACACACACACACACACACACACACACACACACACACACACACACACACACATACATATATATATATATATATATAATTTGATACCGCAAATGCCTTGACAAAAGACATCTATATATATGATGGAAATTTGTGTACCTTTGTTTATTGTCTTATCTTTTTCTGTTTCCATGCTAAAGTTTTATTAGGCCTATTTGTTTGCATGAAAATTACCGCAAAGTGAAACAACCCTTTGTACGTAGTCCTTCACGCCAACGTATATTTAATTTGAAATATTGAGACGATGCAAAACCGCGTATCAAACCGTAAAATATCGTTTACTCAATATTCTAATGAACACCATAATCATGTATCAAACCGTTGGAATGTTTTTGTTCGTTTTATGTTATCCAAATGTGTAGAATGGTGAAGGTACTAGACCAAATCTTCGGCTATCTCCACTTTCATAAATTTGATATCTTGTTTTGTGACGTTATCTTTATGTGTCTTCACCTTAGTGTTTCTTTTATTTCTTCTTTGTTGCCAGATGTTGAGTTGTTTTCTTTTTTGGCCCACTTTCTGCAGTATGCGAATCAAAAGACTGGACACAAAATTGTTGGTAGATAGCTTCAGACGGTCTTCTAACTTTGTCAGTTGTCTTTGTTACACTGTCATCATTCGCTACGAATGTAGACTGTTTGCTAATTACAGAATCGTTTCGCGATTTCTGAAAATTGTCTTTATGCGCTGGGTGGACAGATACTATGTCCGTATCGTCTGTATCCTGACTCAGACTTTGAACACGGTTAG
>CM065680.1:54954102-54966602 GCA_017654935.2 Phymorhynchus buccinoides
AATATACCCCACAAACAGACAAGCATAGCGTGGTCCCATCTCTGTCCCCATAGCAACCCCTTTTGTCTGTCTGTACGTCTCCCTACCAAACGAGAAGGAATTCAGCTTCAGTACAAGTTATGTGAGGCGTAGAATTGTGGTGGCGTCAATGTTGTAGGTGCTCTTTGGAAGGAAGTGTTTGATTGCTACCAAGCCATCATAGTGGCTATACACTGTAATTATCTGTTTTGCCTTTTAGAGTGATACTCAGCCTGTACTCATATTCGATATTCATGCCTTTTTAATGTGACTTTAGTTTGATATTGGTCGGATAAAAACTTTAATGTGATTTTATCAGTTTATTACATTTTCTTTGTTTCATCAAAGTTTTGTGAAGCGCCGAGAACTTGCGTTTAGCACGATTTAATCACACACACAAAAAAAAGAATATTTTAAAAAACACCTACTGAGCAATTTGCTGTTACTGTAGGTGAAACAGGCCCCCACAGGTACTGTATGTGAAACAGGAATAGGTGAGAGAGGAATAGGTGAAAGTGGAATAGGTGAGACAGGAACAGGTGAAAGAGGAATAGGTGAATAATGACCTCCCCGTTCACAGAATGCTCTGAAAAAGATTTCACCTGCTGAGCGCTATTGGCCGGCATCTGAGCCAGGTACTGAGGCGGCAAGACCACGGGCACGGAACGGGAAGCGTTCTGGGCGTTCACCACACCAGCGAAGGCCTGGAGGAGATCACGGATGATGACCTCGTTAGTGTGTGGCTGCTGGAGCTGCTGCTGCTGCTGCTGGTAGTTGGAAGGTCTTTGTCCCCTTCTCTCTTCTCCGCCGCCCACTCTCTTCATCTTCATGCTGACGTGGCGCCCCTCGCCCCCCTCGGCCAGGTTGGAGGTGTAAGCCGAGTCACTGATGTTGGAGATCTCGCTGAGGACAACAGGCAATACAAAGGCAAGGGAGGGTACAAAGGGTACTCAAGAGGCATGCATTATTGCTACAACGGTGTTACAATAATGTTGTGAGGTTGATAGTAGCTATTTGGGAGGGTTGAATCTGTGGGAAGGGAAAAACAAGTGAGGCAAGAAGCATGCAACCGATAGATATTCATCACGAATGAAAAGAATTGATAAATGGGAAGGAAAAACGGGTTATAAGCAGTATAAGGATGCGTTACTCCTCGTGACCAAACACACATTTTACAGGCTAAGCTATGTCCAACGGAGCAACAGAGAATCAATGATTGCGTACACTATTGTTGGCATGAACTCTGCCACACGTCTTCATTCTCCACGTTTGCATTTTAAGCTTCTAGATTATAGATAATAAATGTTTTCATGTAGTATAAGCGTACTCTCACGCCATGGTTTATTGCATGAAAGATCAGTTGATGGATTTTCTTTTGCTTGGTTCACTGATTAAATATGTCATTTTATTTGGGGGGGGGGGGGTTAATTCTTGAACTATAATGGTCATGGAGGTGTGTTTCAATCTGTGCACGCCTTTTTTGGTTTCTTAATAGTTCGTTTCCATGTACAACTAATGGAAAATGATATTTAAACCTAGTCTGAACAAAAGGTGTGTGTGTGGGGGGGGGGGGGGGTTGAATGATTCATTCTTGAATAAATCACTAATTTAGAATATTTGTTTATTTCTGAAGATGTGTTATTCTTCGAACAGAATTGCACAACATCCTGTACTGTGTGATTGAAGTAATCTGGGTTCCTTCTTGTCTGGAACTGTGAAGACAATGACTGCACCCCACCTGCACAACCAACCTACCCCTCTCTTCACCCATCCTCTTATGACGAATTCCGGCATTTATATCCCGGCACTCATGCTGACCTATCCAGCCACCTATATATCCCCCAGATATTCACCTATTCATTTGTCGTTTTACCCACGCGCCATCCACTTATCAATGTTAAAGACACACTGACCCAGCAAGATTAAGTCCTTTGTTTTTTTCTGGCCAGGTGTGACCCACATACAAATGTCCCCATACCCAAACGAGGCTGCTCTTCAAAGTGATGTCTCGTTTTGATGTATGGGTGATTTGTATGGGTGTCACACCTGGCCAAAATAAGACTTCTTACCAGCGAGAGAGGGAAACACGTCGTGAAAACTGTGATTTTGCCACGTGACGTGGTGGGTCTTTAAGGCCTAGCTACACTGCATACGATTTGACCCCAATACGATGCGATACAATACGATACGATTGTAACGATGTCTGTGAGTCATGATTCACGTGAAATAGTTCCGTGTAAAAATAACTACTATTTTCGTTCACTATGCTCATGTAGACCGCAATACACGAATCAACTAAAATGTCAGATACAAAATTAAGATTTTTAATCAGATTCGTGTACGGAAAACTACAAAAATAGTGAACATAACTAGTAGGATTTCATCAGATTTATCTAGACAGTAGAATTTCACGTCCATCATGCCTCACAAATGTCAAAATCGGATCGTAGTGAATCGAATCGTATGCAGTGTAGTTGGACACGTTTTTCTATCTGCCCACTCAACAATCTACTATTATCATTAATTCACCCACAATGCATTCATTTGCACGTGTGTGTGTTTTAAAAAAAACTTGCACCCATTCATCCAACCACCAACCCAACTATTTTGTTTTATTCCTCAGTCTAGTTTTGTCCACTTCATGCATGCAACGTAAAACTAAGGGGTGTAACTTTAGGTGTGTGACGGCCTCGCGATAGCCTCCATTGTTCTTCTTACGGAGACGCGACGGGATGTAATACATAATACGCGTGTATGTCATGCAGATCCTATACTATGATCCTATACTATAGTGACCTGGACACGTTGCTGGCGGTGCCCCCAGGGGCGTTGGAGTTGACGCTGTCCATGCGGCACACCTTGGAGGAGGCCTTGGTGCTGTCCGCCGCGGACTGCTTCTGCCTCTGCTTCTCCTTGGCCGAGTACTGGCAGCAGCAGCACAGCAGCCAGGGGAACTGCTCGTTCAGCACCTCGCGAAACCGGGGGTGGCTCAGCGCGTAGATGATGGGGTTGTGCATGGCGGAGGCCTGAGTGGAGTTGAGTTGAGTTGAGTTGAGGCATTGATTAGTGGGGGTGGGTAGGTGGGGGGTGGGGGGTATATAATTATCAATCAGTACGTCACTCAGTCAGTCAATCGATCGTTTGATTGATCGGTCGAAAAATCAATCAATCAATCAATCAACCAACCAACCAGCCAATCAATCAATAGATCAGTCACTCATCCAATTAATCAATCAGTCAATTAATTAAACTATTTGGAGTGCTAATCAATCAATCAATCCTATTTCAATATAACGACCACCCCCGTGGGGATACCGGGGGGGGGGGGGAGTCTTCCATACAAATAGTTCCCCCATCTTCGGGAAGTTCTGTGCCTGTAACTTCCTCTGATCTGTCTCTCTCTTTGACTCTGCTTTTTCCTTGCTTTGTGTCATCTACTGTCTTTCTTACTTTTGGCCCATTATCCTGCCTTTTTTTCTCCAAAATATCTTCCATGCGACTATTTCACTATGCATTTAGCGCGAGTGTCTAGACAATAGTCAAACAGGAACATTGGTTCTTCCTCCACACAGAGAGACAGATACAGAGACAGAGAGAGAGAGTGAGAGAGAGAGAGAGAGAGAGAGAGAGAGAGAGAGAGAGAGAGAGAGAGAGAGAGAGAGAGAGAGAGAGAGAGAGAGAGAGAGAGAGAGAGAGAGAGAGAGAGTGAGCAACGATTCAACCTCCCCGTTGGTGGACAGGGACATTGGCAGACGGAAGGGCTTCTCGCTATTTGACGAGCAGTCATTCGCGCTGTTTGCATACTGAAAGTATTCGCGCTATTTGTATGTTCACGCTAATTGACGGTAGCCAAACAACTACCCTCTGCAATATAGTCAAGGTTAGTGAACGCACAGGAATTGCAGGTACGAAACAGCCACCCTGCAGCATCCTACCTCAGCGTATATGACATGAAGTTCATTAACGATACTTTCTATTCTGCAATAAAGTTAACCTTAAGGAACATGACAATATTACGAAGATCTGTAACAAAATAACCCATTCTGCACGAACAAAACCTACACTTGGCAAATTAGTCTCTACTTTTGCAAATATGGTGAGCAATTCTGAAGCAACCCCTACCTTAGCAAACATGACAATGTGGCGTTCAGTTACGAAACAACCCCAGAAGAACCACAGTTTTCAATGTGACCCCTTCCTTAGTGAACTCGACTGGAAGTTCACTGATGAAATTACCTCATTCTGCAATAATAGGCTTACCTTAGTGACCCTGACAATATCACGTAGATCAGTACAACCCCACTCTGCAAAATAGCCCCTACCACCGCGAACATGACGAGAATTTCAGTTACGAAAAACAACCGCGCTCTGCAATATAGTCTCTACCTTTGCGGATATGATGGACAGCAAATGACAGACAGTTTAGAAAGGAAACAACCCCACTCTGCAAAACATAGCCCACCTTATCGAATAGAAGGAGCCGTGGAAGAGAAGGTTGGGCAAAGAAGGTGGTGTTGACCCAATCCACCAGCTGCAGAGACACCAGCAAACGATCCTCTTTCGGCTGAGGACTGGCCACTGTAGACTACCGAGCCACCCAAACCGAATTAAAATCTCCCACACAGATGAATGACAGCGTGGCACATGACAACAGACTCTAGAACACATCCTACAGTACTGCCCAACCTGTGATGCTCTACGATGCCAGACCTTGCCAGGGGGAGTGCAGCTTTGGGACACCCGCGACGACCTGGAGAAGACTGTGGACTTCGTCATGAGGACCGGTCTTAAAGTCTGACGCAACCAACAGCATCGAACGCAAAAAAAGATAAAGAAAAAGTATGAGGGGCAGTTCAGTACCAACACCGCCACACTCTACAATAATAATAGTCCCAGTAAAGGAAACAACCCCAGTCCGCAAAAACAATTTATAGTCGAGCCCCTTACCTTTGCGAACATGACGGGCAGCTCCGAGACGTAAGGGGTGACGTACTGGGCCGGACCGAACTGGGCGATGAGAGCCACGGTGGCGTAGGGCAGCCAGGACAGCAGGTAGGCGATGATGATGGTCATGGCGATCTTGGCTGTCTTGATCTCCGCCCTCTGCTGGGCCTGGCCCTGCCGGATGGCCACGTTCAGCTTCTTGGCCATGTTGCCCATCTCCCTCTCGTGGTGAGCCACGGCCCGGAAGATGAAGAAGTAGCAGTACAGGATGATGCTCAGGGGCACTGCGAAGCCGCAGATGTACAGACACAGGATGAACGATCTGGGAAAGGAAAGGGGAGGAAAAGGTTTGGTTTATGCACATAACAGGGTTAAAAATGTTTCTTCGAACTCATAGTGAGACTTGGGGAAAATGTCTGTCTGTCTTTCTGTCTATCTGTCCGTCTGTGTCTGTTTGCCCCCCCCCCCCTCTCTCTCTCTCTCTCTCTCTCTCTCTCTCTCTCTCTCTCTCTCTCTCTCTCTCTCTCTCTCTCTCTCTCTCTTTCTCTCTCTCTCTCTCACAATATACTTGACTGGGCTTTCAGGGTCAAACAAGTTTTATCAGAGCATGGCTTTGGCATAGTCTGGATTTTACAGGAAGTTGGAAACGAGCAACAGTTCATTGCAGAATTCAAAGACAGATTGATTTGTTCTTTTAAGCAAAACTGGCATTGGGATATGGAAAATAATGAAAAATACCGCTGGTTTTTCTCGTTCAAGACTGTTTTTCAGTCAGAACCTTAACGTAACTACAGACAAATGGTACAGGATTAGTTATACTAGATTCAGGTTGCGTAGGGGAAGACGGGGTAAAAAGCGCATGGATGTCTCAGGATAGGCCTTATGAGTTGGATAATTTGCTTATTTCGTGCACAGGAAGCCTCTGAAACATTGCAAAATATTCTATACATCCATGAATTTTTAGGCGAAAAAAACAAAGGATTTTGATAGAAAATGCTTTTTCTTTGCAAACATATTACAGGTGCGCTTTTTGCCCCGTAGTCGGGAATACGCGCACCCCAGGTCGGGTAAAAAGCGCACCCCCCCCCCCCCCTCTCTAAGTTGAAAAGTCACCGTCACTCTCCCAACGCGCCATGCTAGGCCCTACCATCGACGCCATTTTGTCTCGACTGAAACAACGAAGTTCTACGCGTGTTGCCGTTTTGACACAGTGTGTATTCTTCAATCCCTGTTGTAGGCCTACTAAGTTAAATAGTCTGCTTCAGTTCAAGATATTTAGAATACAAAAACTGGATCGGATTTGCAATTATTATACACTTATAAATGTCTCCATTACATTTAAAAAATAAAAAAAAATGAAAAAGGAACGTACACTCACAAAACTTAAAAAAATGCGGCCTTGCGCAGTATCGAACTCACAGATCCGACATGCTGCAACATTACGAGGCACGCATTATACCATTGTACCAAGGAACCGTCATACGATGAGGAAACATTTTATATATTTATGCATTCGACAATGGAAGATTAAATCGGTTGTGAATGGATGAAGCAGTGCGCGGAATAAGATTTTCACTTAAATTCAAAGCTGAAACTGTCATATAATTGATCTTAATGAATAATGCTTGTGCTGATAGGCACCTTTGAACATTGCAGAACGTGTTCGCTAATCATTTAAAAACTTAAATACAACGTTTGTCAGGATATGTGGCAATAAAAAAGATGACCATCACCTACAATTATAGGCGTGCAAAACGCGCATGGGCTTCTTTCCCGTGGGCGTTTTTCCCCGTCACAGTCAGCTAATTCATTTCAGTCTGTGTAGCTGACAATCACAGTGTTGTTAAAAAAGAAAAGTATCGTTCAAAAGCCCATAGAATAAGCTTTGTATAAATATAAAAATATGGAGGTAGTTTGCTGTTGTTGGTTTTTTATTTAACTTTTCCAAGGACAGAAAATGAAAAAAAAAAAAAAGAACGTCAACAAATATTCAAAAACTCATATTATTGACCACAACATCATGAAACTTAAATATGAGGTATTTTAAAAGACGTGCAAAGGAACATGGGCAAAATTTAACTGAAATTTGCTTCATTTCATGAGATAATTGGGGTGGGCTTCTTACCCGCCCATGGGCTTCTTACTCCGGTAGGATGCGCTTTTTACCCCTCTTTCCCCTACATTAGGTTTTAATGCCAATAAAATATGGTTCCAACATGATACGTGTACAGATTCGCCATGCCCTTTATGTAAATCCAGTATTGATGACGAAAAACATTTTTTATTTCATTGTACAGCTTACGAAGAACTAAGAAAGAAATCCTTCTTTTCCAGCTCAGCTGCAGCCAAAAGGGATGATGTTGCTTCTCTGCTAAAATCTGATAACGAAGAAATTATTCAATCAGTGGCTAGTTTTATAGCAAAAGCTCAAAAAACCAGGCTATCGAACATAACAACGAATATGTAGATAGACGGATGAAAACAATCTATGTTGTTCTTGATCATTTTATATGTTGATTATATATTGGATGGTCGGTAACCATGAATGTTTTCTTTCAGTTTTCATTTATTTTGTTTCATTTGTTTATTTTACTTTTGTTTATGTTGTCGAATACTATTATTTCATTGAAAATATTCAAGTACCCCTCCCCCCCTTGTCATCAGACCCGTGTGGTAATGACAATAAAATTTCCAGTGTTCCAGTGACTTGAATGTTTATGCTAACGACATGTTACTTTTCCTTCTTTTCTTCTTTTCACACAAATGCTGCATTTGACCCCACGTTGACAAAGCATGTAGGCTGAAGACATTATTATTGCCATTGCCATTGCCATTGTCTCTCTCTCTCTCTCTCTCTCTCTCTCTCTCTCTCTCTCTCTCTCTCTCTCTCTCTCTCTCTCTCTCTCTCTCTCTCTCACTCATTCTGAGACTTTAGTAATGAAGAATTCAGTTCTCGCAAAAAGTACTCCACATTTATTATTTGGAGAACCAAACATTTTAAAGTAATTGTTGTCAATGTAGAAAACCCGTGTTTTTGCTTTCCGCGAAACAATCTGTACATGTTACCTCTATGATTCTCCGTGTTCTTATACGTGTGTGAAACAAGTTGTTTTAACTATGGAAATAACACAAAGTTATTTCATAAAAGAACAGAAGCAGACGGCTAACAAAATGTTAGCTGTCTCTGTGTCTCTGTTCTCTCTCTCTCTCTCTCTCTCTCTCTCTCTCTCTCTCTCTCTCTCTCTCTCTCTCTCTCTCTCTCTCTCTCTCTCTCTCTCTCTCTCTCTCTCTCTCTCTCTCTCTCTCTCTCTCTCTCTCTCTCTCTCTCTCTCTCTCTCTCTCTCTCTCTCCCCCCTCACCCCGGCGGGGGGGGATTGGTCACTATATTTTTCTGAAAGTTTGGTGAGAGTACTTTTCAAATTTAATTGTTTGCCAAAAATAAAATGAGGGCTACACTATGTTATACCTCTATATATGAAGGGGTCTATTTAGTCAGTGTCAAATATGGGGTAGGGGTAGTAAAAATCGTAGAAAGAACTCGATTTATATTATAAACCAATAATTTTACTATTGTGAGATTAAGGAATATTAGTGCGATGATTTGGGAGTTCTACAGCATGGCTTACTGAAATGTGTAAGTACTTCCGGTTTGTTTTGTCTTGAACTTAGGACAAATCACAAAAAACAGCAAAACCAATCTTTTACTGATACGTTTTAGTCTAAAACGGCCATTAGTATTTAATAATTGTTGATGTTTAAGCATCCATGGACATCTTTGGTATTTCTACAACCTTTTCATGCCAAAAATTGTTCACTTCCGGTATGAACTTTGTTTTAGAGCTTTGATTTTGATTGGTTGTTAACTCATGCAAGAAAGACGACATAATTTACAGTCAGTTTAATAATTACAAAGACGCTTATTAAATTGATTTAATCAATATGATCATTCTTTTGTCCATTCTTCCATTAAAAATATGTCATGTACAAAATTAACGGTTTTAACGGTCACAAATGAAATTTCCATATTCTGAATATATTCAAGTACTATTTCACAGTAGTTTAGTTTTATATTTTTGCTCAGACCTGATCTTCCTTACTTATTTGAAGGAGATGGCAATTTCAGTTAAAATTGAAAGTTAAATAACGGTCAAAAACAGTCAATAGCTCTCCTTCAATCAAATCTCATTGACATCTCTTTCATTCAAATCTAGTAAATTAAAGGAACTTTTTTTTATACAGTCTCCTCGCTGAAGTGTAGAAGTCGAACATAATATTATTTCCCATCTACGTTCTTCCAATGATTCTGTTATTGGGCTTTTTAGGCGAAGTTATTGTCATTTCTGTCATAGGCTGTTTCTAAGCAATGTCAAACTCACTCTCTTTTGCACAGCAAAAAATAGATTATTGCCTTCTATTGATAAAGTAAAGTGTTATAAGCGAGTAGAGTGGTCACCAGTGGGGCGACCAGAAGCGCTCATTCAGTAATTAAAGATTATAAACACTTTTAAAAATCAAAATGGAATATTTTAATTATCAGATTTCTCAGAAATTATGGCACCTATTTTAACCCTTTCACCGCCAAAGTCGCATTTTAGCACCACAGTGAAACAACACCTATGTCACTAAAAAGCATCAAATTGGGGTCTATTATCCAAAGACCCTATTGTCTTAGTTTTGGGAAGTAAGGATAGACCTTATTTTATATATGTCACAGAAGAATGCCCAATACTGCAGATGGATTTGGTTCTCTACCCAGGTAATTTCAATGGACATTTTTGGCTGAAATATGGCTGGCAGTGAAAGGGTTAAAGCGATTTGGTTAGACACATTTTAAATGCGACCTTTAATTTTAAACATTCAGAAGAGTAGGCCTCATTGCGATCATTTAATTACATCCAACATTGTTACATCTGTTTTTTCCGTTACATACGTTATTATGGCTCATGAGCTGAACAGCGAATGACGGAATATTTTTTAGTGCTGAATATTTCACGAAAAAATGTCACAATGTTAACCATTTCGGGTCCTCAGTTGCCAAAGTGCATTAAGTATTTGAATGTCATTTTACTGTCAAAATGAACAAAAAGAACGATTATATTTAACCCATGATATACAATTTTCTTTCGTAGCTGAAGTATGATTTCTTGCTAGCAGGCCTATTGGGGTCTGCAAGAGTGAATGCCCTTGGAGGGTGGGGGAAGATGGTTAAGTACTGACCAGACAGGGGGATAACTATCGCCAATAACCCCTATTTGATGCCACTAAATGGCTGCCTTTCGCAAGAGTGAATGCCCGTGTCAGTACTGACCAGCAAGAGCAATTACTCTCACTGTCCTAGTTGCAAAGGCATACTCTACTTCTCTGTCTCAGTCTCTCAGTATTGGTCTGTCTGTTTTTATCTCTTTCTCTCTGTCTCTTTCTCTCTCTTCCTCTCTCTCTCTCTTTCTCTCTCTCTCTCTCTCTCTCTCTCTCTCTCTCTCTCTCTCTCTCTCTCTCTCTCTCTCTCTCTCTCTCTCTCTCTCTCTCTCTCTCTCTCTCTCTCTCTCTCTCTCTCTCTCTCTCTCTCTCTCTCTCTCCGTCTCTCTCGCTCTTTCTTTCTCTCTTCTTCCCTTTACACCTTCCGCCTCTTTCTCCCTCAGCTTTCCGCTTCTGTCTTTGCCTGTCTCCCTGTACTATTTCTTTCTCTGCCCCACCACTCTCATTCCCCTCCTCCTTATTCCCTCTCCTATTTTTTCTTCTTCTCTTTCTTATTCTTTTCTTACTCAAATGTTCTGTCTTTCCTGCATGCTCACTTATATTCTGTCCCTTTACCTCCATTAATTTTGTTACGTGTCTATATACAACGCTGAGTTCATTATGTATCTGTTTATGTTGATAATGTGTGTTCCTTTTCTTTTGATTTGCATGTTGTTCTCGTTTATTGAATTCTTTGTTTTTAGTTGTCTTTTCTTTCTTTATTTTTTTTTTCTCGAAGATTGGATGACACAAAAGCATTGTATGCTTATTCTGTTATCCTCAGAAGAAACAAATCATTCATTCATTCTTTCATTCATTTATTTATTCATTCATTCTTTCATTCATTCATGTATTCATTTGTTCATCATTCATTCATTCTTTCTTCCATTCATTCTCTGTGTGTCGAACTTTGGGTATTGTTCCTGTGTATGATTGTGTTTGTCATTCTCAGTTTCTTAGTCTCTGTCTCCCCGTATCTGTCTGTCTGTTTGTCACTTTCACTCTGTCTCTCTCTCTCTGTGTCTTTCTCTGTCTGTCTCTCTCTGTCTCTCTCTCTCTCTCTCTCTCTCTCTCTCTCTCTCTCTCTCTCTCTCTCTCTCTCTCTCTCTCTCTCTCTCTCTCTCTCTCGCTCTCTCCATTTTTGCTTGATACAAAAACGTATGTACAAGTACTGTTATAGTTTAAACTGGTTTTATTGTTAAAGAAAAAAGGAACGTCTTGTGAAATGCAAAATTGTTGAATGTCATGGTTACTGAATGTCTGCCCAAACGCAAGAATATCAAATTTACACCAGTCCACTTTATACACTATAATGTAAACAATGTAATGTGTTCAGATAAAGAGAGATTCAGCGAATGACGAAACTCCACGTTGATGCCTCATCATGTTTGCCCCTTACCAACACTTCCTCTTCTAACACCAACCTCCACAAACCACAATTCCATCAGTCACGTTGATAACATAAAAGAGCGCACACGCCTATGTGTGTGCGTGTGTGTGTGTGTGTGTGTGTGTGTGTGTGTGTGTGTGTGTGTGTGTGTGTGTGTGTGTGTGTGTGTGTTTCACATGTATTAACTAAAGCAAGGTTTGTATGCATGCATAATATGCCCACCTGCCTCTAGATTACATCTCTCTCTCTCTCTCTCTCTCTCTCTCTCTCTCTCTCTCTCTCTCTCTCTCTCTCTCTCTCTCTCTCTCTCTCTCTGACCTTTATCCTTGTTAACTAATTCTTTTCAGTGTTATCTCTCTCTCTCTCTCTCTCTCTCTCTCTCTCTCTCTCTCTCTCTCTCTCTCTCTCTCTCTCTCTCTCTCTCTCTCTCTCTCTCTCTCTCTCTCTCTCTCTCTCTCTCTCTCTCTCTCTCTCTCTCTCTCTCTCATTTCGGGTGTTGTTTGCCATTTTATTTGTGTCTCCCCTTCCCAGTCTCCAGCCCCCCTGAAAGAAATTGTTGCCTTATATCCGTCCAATCTCTCTCTCTCTCTCTCTCTCTCTCTCTCTCTCTCTCTCTCTCTCTCTCTCTCTCTCTCTCTCTCTCTCTCTCTCTCTCTCTCTCTCTCTCTCTCTCTCTCTCTCTCTCTCTAATGTTTCTGAGTTCTGAGTTCTCTCTCTCTCTCTCTCTCATTTTTTTCTTCTTCTTTCTCTCTGATCCACTCTTGAAAATGATTATGTTTGCACACATCAATTGTTTATCAAGTACTCATATTGCTTTCTCACCTGGTTTTCGTTTTATATAAATTATGTTTGTATGCATGGCGTTAATGTTGTACCTTTCCTGCATGCTATTTGTTTTATAATTCCCGTTTTA
>CM065680.1:54974102-54979102 GCA_017654935.2 Phymorhynchus buccinoides
TGCGCCGCCTTGATGGGCTTGGTGATGACGTTGTAGCGGTCAATGGCGATCACGGCCATCGTGTTGATGGACATCAGCCCGAACACTCCGCCCAGCATGCCGTACAGTTCGCACGCTTGATAGGAGGAGAGGGGAGGGGGTAGGGATGGGGAGAGATTCAAATTGATTATTAACAATATTATGCAATTAAATTCACCATAATACATACATTATGAAGCCAGTATACCGTATAGTTCGCACGCTTGATAGGGAGAGATGGGAGGGGGGAGGGGGGAGGAGAGAAGACAGATTCAAATTGATTATCAACAATATGCAATTGAATTCACCATAATACATAAATTATGAACCCAGTATACCATACAGTTCGCACGCTTGGTAGGGTAGGAAGACAGGTTACATAATTATGAAAGTGGGGGCAAGCTACGGGTGGCTTAGGGCGGTTTCAATACACAGAGGCAAATTCTGGATGGGCGGTTTGCAAGATATAAGAGGGTTAACTACCAACAATGGTTGGGGACCAGTTGTCGTCATAACCGCCATTTTGGGATAAATCTAACCAGTGAACTACCACTGCTGGAGGCTACGTCATCTTTATCCCAAGATGCCGGCTGGGCCCCTCTTAGGTCATTGCTTAAAAAAGGAAAATGGCGACAACTGATCTATCCATCCAGCTTTATCTTCAATAGGGCAAAACATGTGGAGTTTTGGGCAGTATCCACATTTATGATGACAGTAAGGGGGTGACAGAAAAGAGCTACACAGGTTGCTTTTCCCAACAAACGTTTGTCTTCTCTTACGGGTGAAAATGTGGATTTTACAACTGTATTGAATATGCAATTAAATGCACTCAAACCGCACTAAAATACGATATCAAACGAAATATTCATACCAACCTACCACACGACCTTTTGCTTTGCCTTGCAGGAGAAGAAGAGATTTTGGTTTAACGTCCTCTGGACATGGCAAGGCGCATATAGGACATAAATAAGAGGAAAGTTTAATGGTGTGTTTGTTTGTTTTCTTCTTCAATTCTTGTACGTTTATATTATACTATGAAGAAGGAAAGCGCATCAGTCTACCTGATCCAAGCACACCTCTCTACATTCCTCCTCACTGGGTGTCTGTTGGTGTATACTACGATTTCTGTTACCTCCCTTTTTTTTAATCCTTCACTGGAGGGGGGGGGGGGGGGGGGGGTAGTGGATCACCTCAGTGTTTAGTACTTGCTCATTTCATGAAACAGGCAAACTTGCATTCAAATGTTCAGTCTTCGAATAATATTTTGCCTGTTTCATGAAATATGCAATCCATTTTTGCTTGTTTCGTGAAACAAGCAACCGATTTGAAGCAAAATCTTGCTCATTTCATGAAACAAGCAATTAAACAAATGTAGTATAACATATACATAGCAACACTCGCTAGTGATAATATGTTAAAAGAACAGTCGAGTAAAGAAAAAGCATCACACTTTGAACGTTTCGTTCTGTGATGAATCCTTTTTTCGCTTTGATGTGACACGTTGACTATAGAGGGTGTAATGACGCCTTAATGAAACATTCCACCCGGACATCATCGTACAACATGGCTGCTATGGTGGAGGTCCATTTTGGTGTAGAGTGGCATTTCCATCCAAAGCAAAACTGATTAATTTTGTTCGTGCTGGAAACCAATGCCTTGTGAGCAGACAGATATTGGTACAAGTTTTTCCACCCCATACTCCATCCCCACTCAGGCATCATTTGCGCGGACTTTATTTTCATGGATGGCAATGGCCGCCATTATCATTCACGTCATGTCAGCCAGCACCTGCAGGATGAGGGAAAGTGTATGAATGCAGTGACCAGCGTGTTCTCTGGACCTGGATCCGATTGAACATGTCTGGGACATTGTCGGACAAGCTCGACAAGCACGAGAGCAGCATCGAGCAGCATTGTTTACTGACAGTCCATTAATTGTGATTATCACACCAATGGCCACTGAGTTCTTAAGATGACGTTGTGTGCGCATGCCCCGTTTCATGTGGATTTCAGGGGTAGTCTCAGTTGTGCATTCATTGTCGTTCTCTACGCGATACAATTTTCTCAAATGGATTTAGTTTGAATGAAATAATGTTCAAAGAACTTGGTTTGACAGTTTCTGGGTGAATAGAATGTTTATCTTGAACGTCACATTGTCTGAAATATCTTATCCCTAGCGAGTGTTGTTCTGCATACTATATAATTTTGTATTATAGAGTTGGAAAAAAAGAAAAGGCGGGGATGGGGGAAAGGGGGGAAGGGGTAAAGATGGTCAACCACTCTCTGTCGCCATATGATTTACAGTTCTTAATTAAAAGAATGTTGAGTTATTTCATTTTTGTATGTTGAGTATGCTTTAGAACATTACATGTAGGTAAAAGTGTAGCTCTGCAGCTAGCCCCTACCATTGTTAAAATGTCAGGACCACAGTTTAAAACTAATTTTGTTGAATTTTTATTGTTAAAATCAGATCGAAGAATGTCTAATTCTAAAGCAAAAATTATTTACAAATATGTGCATATCTATTTACACATTGTCAACTAGAGTGTGAAAATCTGTTTAACGTCATCCTGTCTGGAACAGACACATATGGGACATCAGTAGATATAAAGATGGTGGGAACGATCCCGGAGGCAGTGCAACACCAGTAAACTATAGCGTACATGCCTCTCACAATCATTCAACACTAGGCAGGTTTGCATCATTACATAAAATATTTTTTAAAGAATGCTTCATGGTACAGTTTTGAAAATTTGTGGCACTATAATAATAAAAGCTAACATCTGTTAAATTTCCAAAGAAGTTTTTTTTATTACTAGCCAATTAATGACGTCTTGCAAAAAAGCATGACAAAGAAAACAAAGAGAGGGGTAGTGACTCGTTTTCATTCATTTCCGTCCTTAAAATAGACTGGAAGTCATTGCATTGGTTGAAAACTATTAAGGGACTGTCGATGAATACTTTTTATACCAGTTTGGGTTGCATTGGTTTGCTGAGATGTGCAGTGTGAATGTTTAACCTCCATGTATGATATAGCGTACTCTCGCTTTGATCGGTTATGAAAGGAAGCAATAGGCCAGTGTTGAATGAGTTTAAGCATGTCATACGAAAACGAAGCAATAAAATATGATTGGATGGGGTATAATAAAACGTTGCTAAGCCTATTTATCATCACTTTGTTACAAAATAACAGGATTATCATAGTTTTTTGTGCACAATATTCGTTGCAATAAATCGCAGAAGCATCAAGCTGTCTATGTTGTAATAATCTCTGGAAAACCTGTATTTCTAGCACCATAAAAGAAATGTATAAATGTAGCAAAGCACCCATGTACAAACCAGCAAACTTATATGTAGGCTTACCAATAACCATTATGTTGATGCTGGTCCGAATAATCCCGTTTCTAACTTCTCAGTGACTTACTGCTTGGAGCTCTCAACACATGTAATTATGGCATGTGTGAATGGTGCTATTCCAGATGCGAGGTTTTAATTTAAACACAGAGCTCCTGCTTTAATGAATGAAACTGACTGTGAGCAAAGAAAGATTATACATTAATTTAACCTCTCTTTTGTGAGTTCGAAGACATGAGCATGTCCAACTTTTGCGTAGTGCGTGAACTGAGCGCGAATTGGAAACATTTTTATTTTTGTGAAAACTAAGTGATGGCTATTTTAGGAACTTGTGTGTGCTAGGTTTCCGTGCTGTTCTTACCGATTTTGCCGAAGATCCACCTCCTGTTGAAGGCGGAGATGGTGAGGAGGGGGAAGCCGTTGACCGCGGAGAAGGTGAGGTCACTGAGGGCCAGGTTGACCACGAACATGTTGGAGGGACTCCGCAGACTCTTGGTCCTGGAGCCAACAAATTCAAACTACTTTGTTAATTACCACACAAACAAATGCACAAGTGTTAAAGGGACGTTATTTTATTGACGAGACAAAACAAAACATGCAATATTTCAACAGAAATATCGTTTTCTACAAACAACATAGAAAACACAAGGGCATCGCCAAGCGGCAGAAATGTCCTTTGCCGGTTACGCCCTGTACATGCCACGCCCTGTACCTCCCTTCCCCCTTCACATCTTCGGTCCCCGTCCTCCTTGTGACCTTTGGGTGATGCACCTACACACCCTTGACTGGGTGCAAATCGTTTTCCGGGATGCACACCCTTAATTGGTGGGTGCACACCCTTAACACTGAGACATGTCTGCCACTCGGCAACATTTAAGCCCCACGTGGCACATTTTGTGCTAGGATGTCTTTTACGTTTAGTATTAGACCCCCTCCTTTACCGGGATGTACACCCTTAATTAGTGGGCATGGGGTGTACACCCTTGATGGGGTGTACACCCTTAACTCGGAGACATGTCTACCGCTCGGCGACATGAAAATCCCACGTGGCATAATTTGTACTGCAATGTCTTCTACTCTTCTTTTGTTTTTGGGTTTTCAAGGTCAAGGTCAGCATGGCCATAATTTATACTCGGATGTTTTCTACTCTAGGGTATACAGTACCACACACAATCTGAAGCGCTTCTGTCAAGTACAAATGTGGAAAATATGGCTTAAAATACAATTTGTAGACCCCTACCACTTTGAAGGCCTACTGATCTCCCGGACCTTGACCTTGACCTTGAGCGATATGCCATCATCAGAACGGCCATAAGTCACAGTATCTATATGCCAAATGTGAAGACTCTAAGACCAACGGTGTGGGAGTTATGGCCCCTTAAATATTTTCTGTTTTCAATGTCGTATGCCAAGGTCAAGGTCAGGACGGCGACAATTTTTGCGCGGATGCCTTCCTCTCATGGTGACACACCACCACACAAAATGACAGACAGACCGAAAAAAACAACCCAAAAACAAAACAAGGGCATCGCCGCGCGGCAGATATGTCCTTCGCCGGTTACGCCCTGTACATACCACGCCCTGTACCTCCTTTTCCCCTTCACATCTTCGGTCCCCGTCCTCCTTGTG